>CM043365.1:8743693-8785374 GCA_023718395.1 Leucaspius delineatus | reverse complement strand
AACGTTAATCTACTAACTCTCCTGACTGCTTTGTCGGACAAAAATGGCGGATTCGGCGGATGGCGGATTATGATTGGTCAGATCACCTGTCAATCAAACTCCCCACACACTGTTCCAACAAAACACAACAAACATGAACGCCGTGAATGGGCCTCTAGGGGCCGTTTACACAACACAGTTTTTTCAACTAAATACTGGAAACCTTTTATGTGTTTTGGCCGTTCATTTACCCGACAATGGCGTTTTGGGGCCCTGAAAACGCAAACTTTAAAAAACGGGTTTCAAAGTGCAAGTTTGTGAAAACGATACCGTTATCGAAAACGATACCATTAAAAAAAAAAAAAAAATTTGTGAAAACAGTGACGTCATGCGCATGCGTATCCCGTGTTCAGTCTATAGACGTGTGTGTTTCTTTACAAAGTGACATTGCCATCTACTGGCCTGGCGTGAATAATACAGCGGTTTTAATTGTTTTCGCGGATCCGTGTGAACGAGGATCGGTCTGACGATGTTGTCGTCTGTATGCGAAAAATGTAAAGGGAAATCTTTTATGTTTTTAGCACATCATTGTAGTGTAAACGCACCCTCAGCTGTGAGAGAAATAGTTGTCCCCTTCCCAGCATCCTCTAGTTTCTTTATATGACTCCACCACATAAACACACTGGTTACACACTGGTTATAGAGTCTTTTATCCAGGATAAATCCCCCAGCACATCATCACAAACACATAAACATCGTCCGGATTTAAGATTACAAAATTCCCAACCGTGCTTTTCCTGGAGGTTTGTGTCAAGATTTCACACTTAAAGTCCCCATGAAAACAAAATTGAAGTTTTATTTTATTTTAGTATGAATATGTTTGCCTTACTGTTATCTATAACTTAGTGCTCCAAAACAATGACACATTTAGTAGATATAAGCATTCAAAACTAACGTACTTCAAAACTCTCTTTCGCCAATATGGATCAATGGTTTTGATGACATTCAGATTTTCTGTCCAATCAAATGCTCTCTAGAATCGGAAGCTCCGCCCCCTACATTATAAATAGACGCTGAAATTGGTCACTTGTTCACACATGTACTTTTTTTCTACATGGTGAATGGCACATAGTGCACTATATAGGTGATAGGGAATGATTCAGACAGTGTAAATAATCTTTCCATTGGGGCGAATGAAGTCTGGTGTCACGTAAGTATCACGTGAACCGCCGCAGCTCCGGTCCAGAGACACGAAACACAGAGCGGATCATAAAATGATTCAGACCCGTTTGAATTCTGCACAGAATGCTGTATTTTAAAGCGATATGGAGGAGATTATGAGGAGAAACTGTTGGAGATAAAAATTGCGGCTTTACTGAACTCAACAGCTCTGGACGAGCTGTGATAGAAACTAAACGCTATTGGTTATTTTAAAAAAGGGGAGGAGCTGTTCGATATGCCCCGCCCCTTCTTCCTGTTTCAGTGGAAATATCATCAACACATTGAATAATGCTGCGCGTTTCAAAGCACTTCAGTGGGCCTTTAAAAGTGTTTTAAAAGTGGCTCATCCGAACAGATGCAGAGTCAGAACAGTCCATTTCACAACAATTATTTTCATACACATGAAGACCTGTTTGTCAGGTATCTGATGTAAATTTAAACTCACAAACACTTCAATGTGTGCGTTCCCATACAAAAACAAACTTCACAAATGGAAGCCAAGCCGTTTGTGCAGCAAACCGTCCACTTTCAATCATATCAGCAAAATGAGCTGAAAATCACAGGCCTGAAGTGCGGAGGGCGAGAGAGCAGTCGCTCGGGAGAACGCGGCTCAATCTTGCTCCATTACTCCCGCCAGGACAATCTAAGCACACGCGGCGACCTCATCAGCGGAGGTATTTTAAGATCAAACAACAAAACTCTCTAAAGCAGGAGGTAAAAGCTTTGCCCACCCATTAGCAGCTTTCCCGCGGGACTCCTTTTAGCCCCGGGTGAGGGCAATAAACGCACCTGAAGCGGCCCGAGCAGTCTGTGTCCACAGCGGGATGAGCCGAGAGCAGATGAGACTGTGAGAGTCTCTGCCATCCCTCCGTCAGAGACCAGGAGCTTCTCCTGAAGAAACCACGGAAGAAGTGTTAAAAGTTTTACGTCTATTGATGTAAAGTTAAGATCAATCAGAATTCAGCATGCAAATATTACGATTGACATGGTCGCTTTCAGTCAGTTTGTAAACATTCTAAAATCAATGGGAAGTTTTCCATACATAAATCCTAAATTTCAATGAATTGTCAAAAAAAAAAAAAAAAAAAATGGAAAAACAGACTCACTATGTTCAAATATGTTTTATTCATAGTTTTTTGTCTGATATCTGATATCAACTGCAGAAAAATGTGAAGAAGAAGAGGACGATGAAGAAGACTTTGACATTTTAAAGCAGTGCAAATGTTCTAAGGTGTTCTAGGTGGTTGCTAGGGCATTGCTAAGTGGTTTCTAGGTTGTTTTAGGTGGTTGTTAGGACATTACTAAGTGGTTGCTATGATGTTTTGGGTGGTTGCTAGGGCATTGCTAAGTGGTTGCTAGGATGTTTTGGGTGGTTGCTAGGGCTTTGATAAGTTATTGCTAAGGTGTGGGTGGTTGCTAAGTAGTTTCTAGGGTGTTGCTGGTTTTTACGTGGCAGCTAAGGAGATCTAGATGGTTACTCTGTGTGCAACTGGTTGCTAGGAAATTCTGAGTGGTTGTAAAGTGGTTTCTAGGGAGTTCTGGGTGGTTGCTAGGGTATTGCTAAGTGGTTGCTAAGGTGTTCTAGGTGGTTACTCTCTGATTTATTTTGTGTAACTGGTTGCTAGGAAATTCTGAGTGGTTGTAAAGTGTTTTCCAGGGAGTTCTGGGTGGTTGCTAGGGCATTGCTAAGTGGTTGCTAGGGCTTTGATAAGTTATTGCTAAGTTGTGGGTGGTTACTATGAGGTTTCTTTTGTGTAACTGGTTGCTAGGAAATTCTGAGTGGTTGTAAAGTGGTTTTTAGGGAGTTCTGGGTGGTTGCTAGGGTATTGCTAAGTGGTTGCTAAGGTGTTCTAGGTGGTTACTCTGTGATTTATTTTGTGTAACTGGTTGCTAGGAAATTCTGAGTGGTTGTAAAGTGGTTTCTAGGGAGTTCTGGGTGGTTGCTAGGGTATTGATAAGTGGTTGCTAAGGTGTTCTAGGTGGTTACGCTGTGATTTCTTTTGTGTAACTGGTAGCTAGGAAATTCTGAGTGGTTGTAAAGTGGTTTCCAGGGAGTTCTGGGTGGTTGCTAGGGCATTGCTAAGTGGTTGCTATTGTGTTCTAGGTGGTTACTCTGTGATTTATTTTGTGTAACTGGTTGCTAGGAAATTCTGAGTGGTTGTAAAGTGGTTTCTAGGGAGTTCTGGGTGGTTGCTAGGGTATTGCTAAGTGGTTGCTAAGGTGTTCTAGGTGGTTACGCTGTGATTTCTTTTGTGTAACTGGTAGCTAGGAAATTCTGAGTGGTTGTAAAGTGGTTTCCAGGGAGTTCTGGGTGGTTGCTGGGGTATTGCTAAGTGGTTGCTAAGGTGTTCTAGTGGTGGCTAATTGGTTTCTAGGGAGCTCTGGGTGGTTACTAGGTAGTTTGTTGGGCTTAAGTGATTGCCAGGGTGTTCTAAGTAGTTGCTAAGTGGTTTCAAGGGTTTTCCGGATGATTTCTATGTGTCACCGTTTCCACATATTCACGTTATCTTTTTTGTTTACACTAGGTGATAACAGTATAATTTTCAAAAACGTGCACTCTGAAACCCGTTTACAAAAGTTAGCGTTTTCAGGCACCCAAAACACTGTTGTCGTGTAAATGAACGGCCAAAACACATAAAAAGTGAATCATTTTTAATGAAAGCGCTGTCGTGTGAACGGCCCCTGAGAGCCACAGGACCCGGTCCTGTAATGTACGTTTCCACTCTCGGTGTCTCCTTACAATGAGAGCCAATCTGGTGTGGGAGAGATCTGGCCAAGTGTGCAATCCCAAAACAATGAGCTCCTTTCAGAAGCTAAGTGCCTATTGTGAGGCTAAAGGCTAGAAAAGCATTGACTAATTACATGCTCTTCATCAGACACCTTCTGCTGCACGGCCTGACGGACGGGACGGGCCCGTCAAACTCACACTTATTTTACTGCGGTAATTTGAACCCAACCCACTTCAAAAGACACGGAGAGGAAGAGAGTGGCAGACTTCTCTCTGATCTTATAATGTGCTTGCGTTCACGTAAACACCCTCAGAGAAGTGCCGAGTAACTCTCTCAGCGCTGTATTAAAGCGCCTCATTTCTCTCTGTCTTTCTCTGACAGATGGACAGCGATCCCTCATACCTCACGTCATCATCCGCCAGGAACACCGTGTTTACAGACATACACCGCATTCTCTATCAATCTGACGCTCATGTTTACCATGCAGGCGTTTAACCTTCATCCTGCGCAATGTCAGACTGATGCCGGACTCTTCCGGACTGTGAAGGAGGAACCAGGTAGAACAATGTGCCAAGGGTGAATCTGTCTGTTTCACCCAGATATCAAAAGAAAGAATATATATACACACATAAAAAAATTAATATCGTGCAAAAGTTATAATTTTGATGATTATGGCTTATGAAAACCCCAAATTCAAAATCTCTGAAAATTTGAATATTAAATGAAATCAATAAAAAAAAGGATTTTAAATACAGAAATGTCGGCCCTCTGAAAAGTATAATCATGCATATGAATTTAGTTACTAAATATATTAGTTTCACCTTTTAATTTGAATTACTGAAATACACAAACTTTTGGACAATATTGTAATTTTTTTAGTTTCACCTGTATATATACATACAGTATATATATTAAAATAAGTCTATATCTATAACTATTAAACTTACATTAAAAGTGACAGTAAAATTATTTATATATATATATAGCATTTGTTGTTTTATTTTAATACAAATAAATGTTATACATTTTTATATATTAAAAATATTTTAATAATATTATTAAATAATGATGAACGTAAACAATTTCTGAGTAAATCGTATTATTAATGAATTAATTGATTAAAATCTAGTAAGAATAACCACTGAAAACTGTCCCAGTGAGAATAATGTTACAGTGCAAAAAAAAAACTCTTAAAGGTCTTCATTTTTAAAAAGCTTAATTTCCATCATACAAAATATTATTATATTACATTATATATTATACATATATAATAAAGTCTGAATAAAACATCTAATGTTTTGTCATAAAAAATAGTGTCACAATGCAAAATAAATAAATAATCTGGTCAGATTTAGTTTGGGGAACACATATTCACTATTAACTATATTACTTTTGCCTCAATAAACTCCTTATTCCTGCTTATTAATAGTTAGTAAAGTAGTTGTTAAGATGTAGAATATAATCATGCAGAATAAGGCATTAATATGTGCTTTATAAGTACTAATAAACAGCCAATACCCAAGTAACACGCATGCTAATAAGCAACTAATAGTGAGAATTAAACTAAAGTGTTAAATACATTTCTTAATTTTATGCAAAATTTAATTTCTTAATTCCTTCTTTTTTTTTAAATGTGATGGACCATCCAGGCTAGAAATGATAATAAATCACCAGTTTACCAGCTCAACTAACTTTAAAATTGTTTGGATAAAAGCTTCTGCCTGATGTGAACATAAACCAGCGATCCTCTGCAGGGAACACATTAACATTCATGGCGATACGCAGAAGAACGAGGGCGAGAACGAGAGGCCTGTCACCGGGTCTGGGACAGTAGAGACGGGAATATTCTGTGTATCTCAGGTAATTTGCTTCCCCGAAGGCCTGAGTGTGATCTGACCTCTCAGACGGTTTGTCCTGAGATGAAACCGACAGATTAGAGCACAGACAAGAGGTCACACCGGGGTCACTCACTGCCCTGAAGACTCACGAGCCTTTTGACAACAAAAGAGTCACAAATGAACACGTGAATATATAGTCCATTTTTGATCTCAAAGATTTATTAACTGCACTCAGAAAATATTTAGGCCTAAGATTAAGATTTATGTATTTGAACTGCATATAAATTTCCATGCATCTGGATTAAAAAAAACAAACTAATAAACTTAATGAGATGCATATTGTCAATCACACATAAATTAAACAGGTAGGAAACATGTACGATTTCTGTAACAAACTGAATGTGTTTTAAATACACAATAACCTGGTTTATATATTTATCATCAATAATTTTAACCTCATTTATACTTGAAGTTTGGCTTATCTAGACATTCTAACTGAGTTAAAACTCAATACATTTAATTGTTTTTACAATGAACGGATTTATGCTGGTTCTAAACTATTTGAATAAATCTATTTTGAAAATATGAAAAAATTGAAAATGTATTTTATTAATAGATAATAATAAACTATGCCATGTTTTTTTTAATGCAGATCAGTTTTATAACGGGCAAATATGCATCACATTAAGTTTATTCGTTTGTTTATGATAAAACTGTGTAATTCAAATTTTATATGCAATTCAAATACATAAATCTTAAATTTAGGCCTAAATATTTATCTATTTTTGACAGTGTCACCGCAGTGTTATTTCAAAATCATATTTTTGAATGAGTTTATATTTTTGTATTTTCTGTTTTAGAAATGTTGTTGTGTTTTTGTAAAGTATGTCTATATAGTTTTTAATAATTTTCATTTCAGTTTTAGTTTGAGTGACTTTAGTAGTAAGTAAGAAATATTGCTTTGGCATCTATAGCTAAAAATACAATACGTTTTTTATTTTACTTAAGTTAACTTTGACTTTTATTTTAAGTAAAAAGAATTTTTATGGGGTTTTAGTTTTGGCTAACTATAATAACCCGGAATCAAAGTGACACATTTTACACGAGACACTGTGAGCAAGTCAATGTGGCTCTCATGAGCTTTAATAGGCAACTGAGATATTAAAAAGTTTTGTTTTGTCATGTGATTATGCATTATGCATGCATGTTGAAGTACATGCATGCATGTAGAGTATTGACACATGTTAAATAAAGTACATAAATGTCAAGGGCGCATGTCGGCCGCTCACAAGCACACTTCTGAAACCTAAAATGACAAAAGGGACACCCTATGGTATTGTGGACTTAACGGACACACACCATTACAAGTCCACAAGAGCGCAAGTGCACATGAATTGTGCCATATGGGACAGGGCCTTTGACTCTGTTTGTGTGTGTGTGTGTGTGTGTGTGTGTGTGTGTGTTTGAGAGAAGGACAGCACAGGAAAGAGATTTTACAGGAGCAGTAAGTGGTAGGTGCAGTGCATATAATAAAGATCTCCTCTGAGATAAAGGCAGCGTGAGACACGGAGAGAAGGAAAGAGGAAAACCCCTCCTCCTGTGTTAAGTGGCGTACAGGAGTTGGCTTGCCCGACGGTGGTTGAGCACAAGCGTCCTGACGCCAGCTCTTCTGCAGTCTGTCTGCAGTGGCCACAGGCACTAACCTCACTGCCGGACGCGTTTCATCTCTCACACACACATAAAACACACTTCAAACGCCTGCATTCTTCTGCAGTCATATAGAGTCCAGCTCCGGTTGACTTTAAGGGCAGCGCTCGACCTGTGTGTGCATTACTGAGAGTTTCGTCTGCACCTTTGAGGTCCGTTTATGAATGAGAATGTCTTTGTTCAGAAGCATTTACGTAACTGAACGAGCGCAAATGTACTTCACTCAGGAGATTTTACTGCAATGTTCTGCGTGCAACCGCAGCGATTGAATCGGTGCATTAGTCAGGCATTCAACGTGTAGAACAGCAGATATGACTATAATTATCAAAAATGTATAAATAAGAAACAAATCTAAAACTAATTTACCTCACTTATCAACTAATACTGTTGGACGACTAGTCGATCTAGTCACAACAGCGAGAAGCTTCTTCCATGCACTGCAAAATATGAGTTTTTAAATAGCTTTATGACTTTTTTATGACCGAAAATTTCAAAAAATCTTTAAAACAAGACCAATTTACTTTAAGATCATTGCATAAGATATTAAGATTTGTTTTCATTAATATAAGTGTATTGTATTTTACTGAGTTTTCACTTGTTTATTCTTAACTTATAGCATTTTTATATTCAAATAAGAGAAAATATTGTATTTTAAGTTAGATGAAACTCATATTCAAGATATATTGTCAGAAAACATTTATGTAGATACTGTACTGGCACAAAGATACTTCTAATAATACATTTTTTTTGCATTTTTTGCAGTGCATGATGACAAAAATCAAGATAAAACTTTGTCTCAACTTAACTTTGTCTCTTCCTCTCAAAAATCGTGAGAAAAAAAAAAGATTGACATCAAGCTATAACAACAATAATGTGGATGGATACACTGTAAAAAGTGATCAGTTGACAATTTAAAAAAAAGTGAGGAAACCTGTTGCCTTAATGCATAATTGAAAAAATTAAGTTGGAATGTTGAATTGTCAAGTTCACATAACTTAATTTTTCAATTACATGGATCACTTTTTGCTATTGGAAGAATATGGTGAGAAATGTTTGAGTTCATACAGAGATCTCTGTAATTTGATCGCAGACTTCGCTTGCTTGGTAAACTGAGCACAGTTTGAGACATTGCTGAGATCTCCTATAAAACTCACATGTGAGATTACTGGTGGAGAAGCATCAGAGAAGCAAGAGATAAAGTGAAAGACTTCATTTGCAGCTTCTCTGTTGTTGGTCAGTCTGTGAAGGGCTGGTGTTTTGAAATAAAGTGTGTGTGTAGAGTAGTTGTGTCAATATTTGATGTGTGATTACTCCAGGCGTGTGTTTACCATCTCTTGAGTTCGCTCTGATCACAGGGAGAAACCCGGGGGCCGATTACAGCCCACCACTTCAAACACACACACAGACAGTAAATCAACGGCAGCTCACACTCTCTCATCAAACACCCCATCCGCTCGTTCTCTCTCTCTCTCTCTCTCTCTCTCTCTCTCTCTCTCTCTCTCTCTCTCTCTCTCTCTCTCTCTCTCTCTCTCTCTCTCTCTCTCTCTCTATCTCTCTCTCTCTCTCTCTCTCTCTCTCTCTCTCTCTCTCGCTCGCTCTCTCTCTCTTCAGTCCAGTTCATCCCATCCCTTCCCAGAGTTTCTCAGGGTGTGTTCACACTTGGCATGTTTGGTTGGATGAAAACGAACTCTGGTGCGATTGCTTTGTTAGTTTGGCTCATTTCAATAAGTGTGAACACTGCCATCTGAACCCAACAAAGCGGAGCGAATTCTGGTGCGGATCGACTAAAATATGAACGCAATATGGACCAAACACATCTAAACAAAACAAAAACAGGATGTGATGTCACAAGATGTGACCTAAAAAGGACTGAATGCTCGAGCACACCTGGTTCTTCTCATCATAGGAGCTTTGTTGATGATTACGGTTACAGTAACGGTACAGACGTCAGACACGTCTCCTTGTAGTTGATCTTCGTTTGTGCGTAATGGAGGGATTCCTGCGGCTGTTTTGACTTCTTTACACATTTTATAAGCTCTTCACGAGTTCTCAGCTGGTACAAATACTGTCATATGTACGCACATAAAACAAGCGCACTCAGTTCAAAGCATTCTTTTGGATATTTGGTAAGTTCTGTCGGAAAATATATGTCATAAAAGTTTTGTTCAGATTCGGTGTTAAAAATGGAGAAATGGAAAAGCAGGAGTAAATGTATCTCTTTTTTTGTTTTGTTTTTTGTCAGGAATAAAAGAACCAAGAGAACCGAACTACAAGTGTGAACACACCCTTAAGACACAGAAAATCCTGGGAAACGACACTTTTGATAAGATGAATGACAATGAGGCCACATATGGGACAAAACATGTGCAAAACATTGCGCAACATCCAGTACTGAAGAATCGGCCATGAATTTCAGTTCATGAGTGTGAATTTGAACGGAACAAAATCGAATTGGCCACACCCACATCCTACCCACAGTGCATTCTGGGAAATTAAGTATTCTTTCAACCTACTCCACAAAAGTCCTTTTTTTATTATTATGATGAACAGAACAATATAACTTTTTCATGTGGCATTTCAAACATATATATTGATTTATAGTCTATTAAACTAACAAAACAATTTTTTTTTCTTCAAAACTTTGTCACACTAAAATTTAATTTAATTGACAGTCTTTTTGACAATTAAATTGGAATTTTAAAGGCATCTCAATTCATTTCTGAATGGTGCACAATCCTGCAATTTCACTTTCAAAAAGAAGAAAAAATGCAAAGAACAACATAAAATAAATAAAAATAAATAAAATAAAATATAGTTTGGGGTTGGTAAGATTTTTTTAAGATTTCTGAAAAAAGTCTCTTATGAACTAGTGCATTTATTTAATAAAAAAAAATTGAATAAAATAATATAACATATTATTATAATTAAAATAGTCATTACTCTGTCAGTCTGACCCCAAACTTTTGAACAGTAGTGGACGTTTCTTACACAGTTCACAGGTGACGCCATATTAACTTCATTCTGATTTTACAGAAGTAATAATAACTGTAGTCATTTTTTTGTAAGTGTGTCAGTGATCTCCAGTAAAATGTGAAGAGGTTTGATTCTCTTTATAAATCTGAGTGTGAGTTGCATTTGTGTTGGCGTGAGGGATGGACCGTAACCTTTGCTCCAGTCGCTCATCTGTCTCTCATCCGCTCCGCGCCCCGGGCTGATTTATCACGGGAGAAACGCTACAGGCCAATGGGCTTTTGATGAAATTGTTGGAGGGATCCAGAGCGATAAATCCACATCTATACATGCAGGTCGCCAGCGACTCTTCCATTCATTCTGCCATCAATAACCTCCCCGACACCGAGCCACAGCAGAAACCATAACTTCACTGAGCACACCAGAGGAAAGAATACTGCAGAGAGAGAGAGAGAGAGAGAGAGAGAGAGAGAGAGAGAGAGAGAGAGAGAGAGAGAGAGAGAGAGAGAGAGAGAGAGAGAGTTAGCCAAATGAGAATAGTTTGAGGTTTGATCAAACTTCTTCAAACTATTAGCTGGAACTAATCAAATCACTTCAAACGGCCATTTAAAGCGGGAAATTCCAGTCTGTAGAGTCATTAAAAAAGTAGAGTAGCATGATTTAAGACAGGACATGGATTGAAAGTCTTTTCCCACTTCCATTTAAATATATACACCTTTAAATATGAGGTATTTTTCGACTTCCACAAGTTACACTTTTAAATGAATGAATTTTGATGAAAATATTAAAGGCAGCAACATAATTCCTGGATGACTTGCAACATTTTACAAAAGGCATTGAAAATTGTATCCCACAATGCAATGCTCTCAACTTAATAAACCAAAAGTTATATCAGCCACAATCAGTTTCATGGATCGTTATTTGGTCAGACGGACAAAAGTTGTGCAATAAAATTGTGAAAAAGGTGAGATCTGGATACTGAATTTAACATTACTGTACATAATGCAGTCATGTGGCAATGCGGGACATTAGAGCTTAAAAGTTCTTGCATAATGCTTGATGTTTAAAATAACACTTTGTACAATCCATAGGCAATATGAATGAATTTGAAAGAAACCTATTGTGGAATATAGATTTTTTTTTTCAATATAATTCTGCTAATGTTTTGCTTTTACTGATTTTTATTTATTTGTTTAATAAAATGCTGTATGCCTGTTGTCTTTGTACATTATATTCAAACCTATAATGCTGTGACACTTCCTTTCTTTTTTAAATTATAGCTTGATTTTTCTGACATCAAGTTTCTCTTTCAGCCTTTATCAGTATTCTTTGTTTACACATACACTACTGTTCAAAAAGAATATAAAAAAAAGTTTTTAATGTCTGATCCTCACCAAGGCTGCATTTATTGGATCAAAAATACAGTAGAAACAGTAATATTGTGAAATATGATAATTTTTTCCTATTTTATTATATATCTGCATCATTACTCCAGTCTTCAGTGTCACATGATCCTTCAGAAATCATTTTAGTATGATGATTTGCTGCTCAAGAAACATTTCTGATTATTATTAATGATGAAAACAGTTGTGCTGCTGCTTCATGTTTGTTTGAAAACCGTGATATATTTTTTTCAGTATTTTTTGATGAATAGAAAGTGCATTTATTTGTCGTGACATTATAAATGTCTTTAAAAATCTTCTGAACAGCAGACTGTCATGTTTTGCCTGTGTTTTGTTTTCGTTTTCAAGGACTTTTAGTTCGCTTCTCTTTGTTTGCTGTTTCCTTTGTTCCCGCTTGTTATATTATTCCTTATGTTATTGATTATCGAGCACACCTGTTTCTCATCGAGTTTGTTATCTTGTGTATTTAACGCCTTCAGTTCTCTGTGCTCATTGTCTGGTGTTGTTTGTTCCTTGCACACTGTTTCCTAGTGTTTCTCCCATTTTGCTTAAATAAAGATACGCTGCTATTTCAATCTTAAAACGTTACAAGTGCACCTTTAAATATGATTACTTATGATTAATATGATTGCTCAGAGACACAAAACGCAGCACTTTGAGCAGCAAAATCCAAACATTGTTCATCTTCCATTTCTCCTGCTTGGCTTCCTTCCTGGGATTGAACTGTGGATTCAGACACACAAAGGCCCCGGGCCCCCAGTGGGGCGGATCAGCTGTCATTAACCCCTCACAGCTGGCCTCACGGGGGGCCGCTGTCTCCGTGTGAGGAGGGCACACAGCCACACAAATCTACACCATTGTGGTCGAGCGCTGCTGACAGAGGAGAGGCAATAGTGTCCTGTGCCCCATGCTGGCATCTGAATCCAAGAGCAACCATGAAGCTAATTTCTCCAGGAACCACATACATCTTCCTCTGGACTCGTATATGCAGCATCTCATTACCTGTTGCTAAACGCACAATAACAAGCAAACCACCGTTTAGTGCATTGTTTACATGCACATATATGTTTAATGCATGTAGGGATCAGTTTAAGTTTAAAAAAGAAAACATTAATTTCACCTGAAAACCACAGAGAAAAAAATATGCATTCTTATTCTTTTTTCAAATCTATTAACAATCAGCCGGCTTCACATGCAGCCTGTTGCTAAATGCATAATTATAAACAAACCAACCGTTTAGTGCATTGTTTACAAGCACATATATTCATAAAGTCCAGTTTAAGTAAAAAAAAAAAAAAGAAGAGAATCAATCTAAAATTCATTTCACCTGAAAACCGCTGAGAAAAACATTCATCCTTACTTGATGCTTTTTGCAATCTATTAACAATTAGCCGACTTCTAATTAGCATAAAATCGCTGTAGCATTTTTCTGGTCCATTTAACAAATTTACTGAGGCATCTATTAGCTTGAATCTAATCGAAAATGGGCTTCGTCGGATGAAAACCGCATGCATGGTTTGCAACAATCCCTGAAAATAAAATCTCAGCATCGTTTGATGTTTTTAAGGGCGCTTTTGCTTTCATTTTGAATCTGATTTTTTTAATTTTTTGGTGTTTAAGAGACAAATGCTGTAATTCCTCATGGGACAAAATATCGCTAGAAAATCTCAGGAGACACTTAAGCTAAATAGAGACCTGGATTACTTAACACCGTCGGCTAATTGAATTAGACAAAGTCAGCATCTAAACCTCTAGAGACAAACCTCACGGAAGAATCAACATGAACTCGCAGATTTGGACACATTAACTGTGTTTTGCTAATAAGAAGACAGTAATGCGTCTGCTGGAAACCCCCTGTCCTCGGGACTGGCCTGACCGCGTCCCTTTGTTGAGCAGCAGTGAAGCAGATTCATTCTCTCTCTGCTGTTCATTAACATACATATCCATATGAACAGTCGGCTGGGCTCTAACAGCTGTCCCTCAGAGGAGCGCTGGGATCTTTCAGTGCGGGACAACAGGAGCTCTTCATCAGAGATACCGCTCCATTCACATGTGTGCAGACCCTTACAAACATTTACCATGGTAACTATAGTTATATAGTTCTCAAGTAAAGAAGATGATTTTCTCAGCAGATTACCTATACTGCATATATAGATCCAAATCTATCTATCTATCTATCTATCTATCTATCTATCTATCTATCTATCTATCTATCTATCTATCTATCTATCTATCTATCTATCTATCTATCTATCTATCTATCTATCTATCTTTTTTAATATTTCTGAAAGAAGTCTCTTCTGCTCACCAAGGCTGCATTTATTTGATAAAAAAACTATAATATTGTGAAATATAATTTCAATTTAAAATGACTGTTGTCTATGTGAATATGTTGTAAATTGTAATTTATTACTGTGATCAAAGCTGAATTTTCAGCATCATTACTCAATTTTTTTAAATGATCGCCCAATAGTTTTTTTTTCTGAGATTTAATATTAATTTGCGATTTTTGACCAGTAGGTGGTGTTTCACTAAACCATGTTCCCAAGGTCACATAGTAAGTTTCATTTTAATATGCAAAAGCGTTACCAAGATACAGTTTCACTTCATGTGAATGGGTTTGAATTATAAAACATTAACATAAAACATTTTACATTTACATAACCAGCATAGCCTAAACATGACCTATTTGTGATTGATCAGATGAATAAGTAAAGTGAGACTTAAAAAAAAATCCATAAAGAATGAGCAATTTGGCCGACCGTCTTCCAGAGTATGGCACTATTATAACTCCCATTGTAATCATTGAAGCGCACTACACGGCTCGGTGTCAAGTATCTTTAATTAACAAACACTAAGTGCTGAGTTTTAGTGATAATCGGATTCGGCGGTTTAGCGGATGCCTGTTTCACCCCTTGGAAATGAAGCCCCTCACCCCCGTCGCAGGTGATGAATGGACGCACTCGACACTAAGGACTCTAAGGACTTCAGCAACAGATTTTCATTCATTCCATGCAGGAGAAGAAGAGAGAAGAGTGATTGATAAATTCTCTTCCCTGGCTTCTTTTACAACAACCCCCTCCTTCTTTTTATTGACCCCCTGAGGGCTTTTGACTCATTACCGCCCCCGAACAAAAGCCCTCCATACGGCTCTAAACTCCACCGTTTAGTCACACAGCACAGGGACAATTTGTGCCCATTACGAGCGGTTCGGTTCATTCAGCCTGCACCCTATGAGCCCGGCCAGAGAGCTTTGCCTTCACTTCTCCATCCATCCAGTCTCTACATAAATGGCGAAGCATCAAAACAACGTACTAATCCTTCACAGTCCCTCCCAGCTTTCTTTGTGTCCATTTCCTTCTCTCTCTCTTTTCCAGATAATCCGCCGCATCACTTCCTGTCCAGCACTGCCCGGGGTGGCAGAAACCTCTCCAACCCTGGCAAGCATCACAGAGAGCCTCTGATATCACCACAGACGGATGAAAAAGACGAATAAAAGTGAACTCGAGAGAGAGGAGGTGACTTCTGGAGTCCGCCAATGGAGTTAGGTAGTCATTTAAGGCACACACCATTCAAACTGAAGAACCTTAAAGCCCAGAGAGCAAAACTCACTCAATAACAAGTTTCTCAAGTTATTGGCCGCGAGTGCCCCAACAGCCTGACCCGCGAACCATGGAAACTGCAGTGATGTGGAACATTTCACCGTCACGCCTCCCTCTCCATGCGCTCTCTGTTTCTCTCTCAACAGGCTAGGACCTTCACTATGCCAAAGCATTAATAAACATTATTCAGAGGCCAGGAAAAAAGTATTTAAACCCTTATGAACGTCATTGCATTATATAGAAAAAAGAAATTCAATCAAAGTACACACTAAGCAAAACACTTCACCAAGGAAAACCAATTAAAATATATATATATATATATATTTAATTATTATTATAATTTTTTTTTTCACTGGACACAATTTTGACATTGATACCATGGGGAAAAACTGCCATATATATATTTTTAATATTATCCCATAATTTGGCAGCAGGAATATTAGGCTGCTGTCACTTTAAGATCTGACGCACGGATCCATTATACTGTTACACATGCATTTTCTTTCTCAACTGGTTACGTTCCCTTAAAACATAACTGACTGTGTTTACGTGAATACTCGCCAAGAGTGACATTTTGACATTATTTCGTGTGTACTTTAAGTGTGAGCACGAAATCTGCAAGAATGAGTAAAATTATGCGCAATACGCGCATTCCCACGCCGAAATTCAAGCCTGTAACACCAATGTTATTCATCCAGGGCAAACGAAACGAGTGAGTGAGTGGAGGCGGGTTTGTGTGTCACTCGCTGTCGGAGAGATCATGAGAGAGAGAAAGTGCAGCTGGTTTCATCTATCTATTCTGCAGAAAAATGAGTATTGGAACCGTTTTAGATATTTCAGTATTGATATGTTTTGAAAAATCTATATTTTTGACAACACTACATTGCGTTTATTATTTTAGGCACCTTTTTTAAAAGATTTCAATTTAAAAATATATATATAAAATTAAACCCGCCAAAGTGGCTAGTAGAGTTCACGCCACTACTGAAAATGTCAAGCCCTGTATATATATATAAAACAATACTTATAAAATAAATATTATTAACATTAGGCTAATGCATAAATTCTTTTGCCCACATCTTGATTTTAATTGGGATGCAGCTTTAATTGAAGCTCAATCAAGCACAGAACAAAACCTGTACATAAATGAAAGCTGCTGTATGTGATTTTTCTGGAGTACCGCATAAAAACTTCCTGACAGGCATCAGTGAATAAGACGTCCTGAGAAATCCCAGCTGTCTATCGTACACCTGCAGAACAAATGCTAGTGTTGCACAGCGTTATTTATCCAGTGCAGTTCCATTGCTAGACGATCTATTTTTATTGACAATCAAACACCTGCATATTTAACAGTATAGTATTAACATATACATCATCTTCCGAACAATGGAACACCTTGATGGTGGGAATTCTGAAATGTTCTGAATGGAACGCAGAGTTAGTCAGACGTTGGAAGAACGGCTAATGTTACTTACAACTGCATTTAAGTCAACATAAAACTAAAAGGACGTGAACAGCTCTTATTTTGTCTTCAGGGAAACCTCTCATGTAGCTTTTCTGAAGGGCAGTGATAAATGGACAATATATGATTTTAATTAGTGAATGTTTTCACCTTAATAGTTGTGTATGTAAAGTATCTGTATTGTGCAAAGCACTCTGCAAATAAACATGAATTGAATTCAATTTTTGCTTGCCTCTGAAACTACTTTCCTTTTCAGCTGACGTCATCAAGCCGCTTCCCTCAATCATTCTGGTGGTGTGTCCAATCAAGTCAAAAGGTCTGAAATTATAAAACAATATAATTAAATATCATAAAAGATGTTGAAATAAATAGGTGGCGAACACCCTCACATCATGTTTACATTTGTTCATTTCGCAGATGCGTTTATCTGAAGCAACTTACTGATGAAGAACTTTTCTTCAATAAGGATGAAGAATTTTCTTCAATTTTCTTTATTTGGATTATCCACTTTAAACACTCTAACTATAACTAACTTTGCATTTACATGTCAACTAACTCTCGTTAGAGTATTACTAGACTGACTGTTAGGTTAGGGTTCGGGTTAGTGGAATAAGTTGACATGTAGTTGCAAAGTTACTTATAGTCAGTATAATGTCTGTTGGAGGAGCATCAAAATAACATGTTAGCAGATATTAAGCAGACTAAATATCTCGATGACTAGATCTAATACTCTAATTTGAGTTAATTAACATGTAGTTGCAAAGTTACTTAAGTACTAAGTGACCATCGAAATAAAGTGTACCATAAAACTTACAAAAGATTTCTATTTCAAATAAATGCTGCTCTATTAAACTTCCTAATCATCAAATCCTGAAAAAGGGGTATCACAGATTCCACAAACATATGAAGCAACTGTTTTCAAAATTGATAATAATCATAAATGTTTCTTGATCATCAAATCATCATATTAGAATGATTTCTGAAGGATCATGTGACACTGAAGACTGGAGTATGCTGAAAATTCAGCTTTGATCACAGGAATAAATTACATTTTACAATATATTACAATAGAAAACTATGGAAGCTTGTTTCCGCCACTGAATAAAACACTTTAAAAAATAAAAATCGACTTTTTATCTCACAATAGCGAGTTTACATCTCGCAATTCTGACGTTATTTCTCAGAATTGCGAGATATAAAGTCAGAATTCTGAGATATAAAGTCAGAATTGCGTGAAATAAAGTCAGAATTCTGAGATATAAAGTCGCAATTGCGTCTTATAAAGTCAGAATTCTGACTTTTTTTCTCGCAATTGCGACTTTATATCACGCTATTCTGACTTTATATCTCAGAATTCTGACTTTATATCACGCAATTCTGACTTTATTTCACACAATTCTGACTTTATATCTCGCAATTCTGACTTTAAAACACGCAATTCTGACTTTATTTCACGCAATTCTGACTTTATATCTCAGAATTCTGACTTTATATCACGCAATTGTGACTTTATTTCACACAATTCTGACTTTAAAACACGCAATTGCGACTTTATTTCACGCAATTCTGACTTTATATCTCGCAATTCTGAGAAATAAAGTCAGAATTGCGAGATGTAATCTCGCAATTGTGAGATAAAAAGTCGCAATTATCTTTTTTTTTTGTGGCGGAAACAAGCTTCCATAGAAAACCGTCCGTTTAAATTATAATAATATTTCATAATAATACAGTAATATTTTTACTGTATTTTTGATCAAACATGTTTATAAGTGGCTTACTTATGAAGCACTTGTTAGCACAAGTAAATTAAGATAAAGTTAAAGTTAAAATAAAGATAAAGTTGATAAAATTATAAAATGTATTTTTATTCTCTAATGTTTTAGAAGTGAAGGTAAAAATAATTCTAAATGGTGAGCTAAAAAGTTTCACATTTTCCTTTCTCCTTCAATTGTGTGACTGGCAATCTAACGTACACTTGCTTTGAATCAGTTCCTCAAACACGCTCTCTCTCATGAATGCTCTCTCGCTCTCTTTCTCTCAGTGCTCCCAGGGGTTCTTGTGCAGTTCTCCTGCACATAATGAACACAATTTCACACCACAGAGGCCAATTAGAGACATGACAGCCACCTGCCGGCCCGCCCTCCCAGAGAGACCGAGATCTGCGAGTGGACCGCCAATCCAGAACCACTGTCTCTCCTCTTTCATTTGATTCAGTACTTCAAGTGGCCTTTGAATTGCTCAGCCCTGGGGTCTCTTTATCCCTTCAGAAACCAAACTACTGACCACAACCTGGAACAACAAGGCCTTATGCTCAGAAATAAAGACAACAACCTGACAGGAACAAGTTCAGCTGTCATTTCTATTGCATTCTGGGCAGTTTTTGGTCAGATTCACTGATTAATTTCACTCATAACTGACAGTGGCACATGCTTATAAAGGTGAGAAATGATCTAAAATGCAATATCACTGATTTTGTGTTGTGACCTCTTGACCTGTATATGTAATGTCATCAGTCTGGTGAGCGAGAGTGAGACACACTTCTCGAGGGACATGCGTGTCTCACTAATGATGTAGAAGAACTTCAAATTCTGGCAGAAAACTTAAGTATGGCAAAGATAAATGGATTAACTGGGATTCACCGAGAACACACACACATGCATAGATGTGCACTGTCGTGTGTCTGAGCTGTGCTGTGATGAAATCACATGGTGACGGACAGATAAAAACGACCTGTTCTGAGGTTAGATTACTCTGAGCTGCTTTAAACCATCAATTCAGCTCCAACAACACAGAGACTCACAGACAGAACCGTGCGTTTAAACACGAAACACATCAGATGTGATCTGAGTGTTCATGAGAAGAAAGTGAATTCGTCTCCTCGAGATGAGAAATAAAAAGTAAAGCCAATGTTAGACTACACATTTGAAATCACACACAACTTTGAAATGATCTCTATATGGATGTCTCTTTGCGCACATGAGAAGAAAAACCCTCTACAAACTGTTGGCATAAAATTGAATTACACATCAATCATTGACGTCTGTTGAGTGGTATCTATAACGGTATAAAAGTAAAATGTGGTATTGTCGAGGATTGTGTGCCATTCAGAATTAAATTGAGTTGTCTGGATGATTCAGGATGCATTGAATTGATCAAAATTTACAGTAAATACTTTTAAACTGTTTTTTTTAAATCAGATTTTGAATAAATTTTGTTTGTTTGATTCACAAAAATATGAAGCAGCACCACATTGATAATAATCAGAAATGTTTCTTGAGCAGCAAAACATCATATTAGACTGATTTCTGAAGGATCATGTGACACTGAAGACTGGAGTAATGATGCTGAAAATTCAGCTTTGATCACAGGAATAAATTACACTTTAATATATATTTAAAACAGTTATTTCAAATAGTCATAATATTTCAGAATGTTACTGTTTTACTGTATTTTTGCTCAAATAAATGCAGACTTGGTGAGAAGAAGAGACTGACTGGATGGATGGATGGATGGATGGATGGATGGATGGATGGATGGATGGATGGATGGATGGATGGATGGATGGATGGACATAGATAGATAGATAGATAGATAGATAGATAGATAGATAGATAGATAGATAGATAGATAGATAGATAGATAGATAGATAGATAGATAGATAGATAGATAGATAGATAGATAGATAGATAGATAGATAGATAGATAGATAGATAGATAGATAGATAGATAGATAGACAAACAGATAGAGACAGAGACAGACAGACAGAGATAGATAGAGACAGACAGACAGACAGACAGACAGACAGACAGACAGACAGACAGACAGATAGACAGACAGACAGACAGAGATAGATAGATAGAGATAGACAGACAGACAGATAGACAGACAGACAGACAGACAGACAGACAGACAGACAGACAGACAGACAGACAGACAGAGATAGATAGAGATAGACAGACAGACAGAGATAGATAGAGATAGACAGACAGATCTACAACCAAGAATAATTCTTTAAAAAGAATTCTCGATGCATCTACAATCTCTATTCTCTATTCTCTATGCATTCAGATGTTTCAGATATGTGCATATAATCATAATGAACTCTGGCTGCCACCAATCAGACTTACAGTAAATGGCTCCACTGCATGAAAAACAACTCTAAATCAGGAAAGAAATAACATCCAGATATGAAAAGATTAAATCTACAAAGGCATAAGTGTCCAGTCCAGTAAGTGCTCTCTTGCTCTCATTACGGGCAGACAACGCCGGTGACCAATTAGACCAGAACTTCCACCACACCGGGGAGCTGGTCAGCGCTCTAAAAAGATTTGCAAGCAATTTACCTTTTCAACATGTTGGCAATCTGATGCAATTTGTGTGCAATTTTTGATGCAATTTGTGTGCTTTTAGACCCACGTGGAGAACAAATGACACAGAGTTGAAAATATCAGACTTCTAGACACACATGGCCCTCAAATGTCACAGGGAAAAAGTCAACAGCCGATGGGGAAGAAAGACAGACAGTGAGAGCGATGGAGAAATGCCTCTGGATCTGTGCAAATGGATGTATGTATGGATATGGACAGGGAACAACAACTGAAATTACCCAGAATACCTGTGGTACTGAATCTATGGCAATTGCTCTGACATTTTCCAGAGTTTGTAGTTTTGACGTCACTCAAAAAAAGCAAAATGACCATGATCAGAAGTTTCTCTGTCCCTCTTCTACACTCAACTTTTCTCTCTGTGTTCTGCTTTAACCCTTCAGTAGGACAATACGTTCAAAAAATGCATATTATTTTAAAGGACTGGTATAATGCCTTTTTCACAAGGTGTAAAATAAGTCTCTGATAAGTGTGTATGTGAAGTTTTAGCTCAAAATACCCCACAGATATTTGTATATACAATAGCATGTTAAAATTGTCACTTTTTGAGGGTGTCTGTTCTTTTAAATGCAAATGAGCTGCTGCTCCTGGCACAGGGGGCGGAGCTTCAACAGCTTGCACTCACACACACATGCACTGAAAATTTCCAAAACATTTAGCCTTTTATGTTCAAACCGGAGTCAGACAAAGATGGAGAGACTCAAGAAGTGACAACATGTAGAAGCAACAGGCCATTTCTGAATGGTTAGTTGATGAATTTATGTAACGTATGTGTAGTTATCTTCTAGTCATTGATTAGCATATTCTGTCTTGATAATCTATAAATCACGTTCCCGGGGGGTGGGTTTATGTCAATTTTAGGGTTTGAAAAGCGATTTCTTTAAAAGCATATATCTCCCTTTGCTTTGAACTTTGAGAGTTGTAACTTTGCAGATGTTGTTTATGCTCAACAGCAACATTACACACTAACTAAAGTTAAAAAAGTTAAATCATAATCAACCATCCCTTTAAACGAAAATCATTAATTCTCTTCATTCAACTTCACGCACTTTTTATTTATCAAGTTTTCTGAAGTCGCACAAATTTAACTTCAAGTTTGCCACTGAATTTCTTTACTCATGCTCATCTGCATATGCGCATATTAAAATTCAGCATGTCAGGTGCAGCACTTTAAATATGCATATGAGATTTGAGAGCTATGGCAGAGGTGAAGATCATATTCATAACAATATGTAATGGGCTTTTCACACTTAATTTTTGAGGTAATTGTGGGATATCTCAATAATTTCCCCCCTTACTCTTCATATTTTACCCTTGTAAGTATTTAGCATGGAGCACTTTGTAGGTTAAAAGCTGCACTAGCTCATTTTCAAAATTAAGCTTGTCCCTCAGTTAAAAGTGGCTTTAATCTGAGATTAAAAAGATTTGAAAATCCTACAAGCGTTAGCTAACCCACAACAGAGGTCATTTACATATAAACAGGTGCATGGCGAAAACAAAGGTCAGCGATATGGTGTAAATGATCATGAAAACGAAATTATGACTGTGTCCAACAAACCTTTGGTAGGTCGTATCCGATCAGTCGTTTGGAAGCGAGCGAGTGTTAATCAAGCCAGACCAGATGTTCTGTGATGAGTCCAATCCACACGCCGGTGAAATAAAAAGTGTGCCAGAGAGATTATACGCCCAATTTCACCATCTGAAAGCTCTGAAATACTTAACGCGTTATAAGGTTCCCACAGCTGTTTTCCCTGAAAACACACACACACACACACACACACTGTCATTCAGCGTCTCTTTTACCCTCTTGACATTTTTCTGCATGTTCTTAAAATGACATGTTTTATGTGATTCTATCAGAGTGTTTCTAATGCAATAATCACTGTGTGGAATCTGTCATGAATCTGCCAAAGTGCTTTTCTCCCGGAGAGGAAATCTAAGTGTCTCTTTTGCTGTACATCACTACACTTCTGCTTAAAATCATCACAGGTTTCTTCAACCGCCTATAATTTATTCAACCTTCAACATAGTTTGGAAGGTACAATTTACAGGATAAAGGGATTAGGGATTGAAAACTGTTTTTGAAAGAAGTCTCTTCTGCTCACCAAAGCTGCATTTATTTGATCAAAAATACAATTAAACATCTGAAATATTATTACAATCTAAAATAGTAATCTATGTGAATATACGGTAAATTGTAATGTATTCCTGTGATCAAAGCTGAATTTTCAGCATCATTACTCCAGTCTTCAGTGTCACATGATCCTTCAGAAATCATTCTAATATGATGATTTGATGCTCAAGAAACATTTATTATCAATGTTGAAAACAGTCGTGCTGCTTCATACTTTAGTGGAAACGTGATACTTTTTTCGTGATAGCTATTTTTTCTTGTACAAAAATTCAATTCAATTCACCATGCATTTGGTCAGGGCTCTTTCAGAAAGATTACAACAATCAAAACCATAATGAACACTGCCAAAATGTATCATTTTAATATCATTATTGTATATGGTGTGATGGTTTTAGCATGGCTGAAAGGCTTGAGGGTTTTTTCCCCGAGTTTTTTTTTTCTCTTCACGCTTTGATGCACACGTTCAACCACCAAATAGCACATAATAACAGTTTAGACACCTTTCAATTTTAGCATTCCTGCTTGAAAAGTTGAGTGTTCCTCCAGGTGCCATGACAACCACGCAGCCCAGCATCAGCACCACGAGATTCTGCTGCCATGGCGATGGAGCAGCTGTCACTCACACTTGTGCTAGTAAACTTGACATGCACACAGATTTTGACCAGTACCATAAATCGTGGTTAAATACAGTGGTTTGATGCTATCCATTTTACTACACCACTAAAAATATGAGAACGGCACGGCGAGTGCGATTGCTTTGCCAGATTGGACGGCATCGTTTCATCTTTCGTTCCGTGATGGGTGATGTCTAAATATCTCTCTTTTTCTCCTCCATCAGAGAAGCGAGCACGGTTTTCATCTGATTTCTTGCGCTGCGAGTAATCTTTCTGAGAGTTTCCCCCCAAACAGCACACCCACAATGAGATGGCGAGACAGAGATAGAGCAGACAGTTGATGAAATCGGAGCAGTTATCACGTTAACCATTACCTGTCAGCTTTCTCTGCCTGCAGTCTGATGGGGCAACAATTTTCTGAAGTGGAAGTCAAGGGCGCCAACGTGGCACATGTTAACTAAAGTGCTGCTGTCCACTTCTTTATTTATGAAAGGCATTGGTGAGCAGGAGAGAGTCTTTATCAAACCAGATCTCCATCACAAACACACACACACTCAGTGCTACAACAACTTCTGACTGACAAGATTTACATTCACACACGATCTAATCCTCCTCAATCCAAGGTAACAATGGAGACACTCAGTCTTTTTACCTTATCTCTCATCTCTGTTTTTTCTATCTCTTCATCTTCCTGGAAGACAGACAAACACAAAAGCCTATAAAAAGCAGTTCACACACACATAAACTGGGATACTTCCAGCTAACTATAAAAATGTCTCAGTTATCTGAAGTAAACGCGCCAAATAAAAGTCTAACACAAGCAATTACAGTAATTACCATTCAGTGGATGTTACTGTAATGTTAGTAAGAATATAAGTTCATTGTTTGTGCATGTTAGTTCACAGTGCATTGATTGATGTTATCAAATACAACAGACAGACAGACAGACAAACAGACAGACAGACAGACAGACAGACAGACAGACAGACAGACAGATAGATAGATAGATAGTCAGACAGACAGACAGACAGACAGACAGACAGACAGACAGACAGACAGACAGACAGACAGACAGACAGACAGATAGATAGATAGATAGATAGATAGATAGATAGATAGATAGATAGATAGATAGATAGATAGATAGATAGATAGATAGATAGATAGATAGATAGATACACAGACAGACAGACAGACAGACAGACAGACAGACAGACAGACAGACAGATAGATAGATAGATAGATAGATAGATAGATAGATAGATAGATAGATAGATAGATAGATACACAGACAGACAGACAGACAGACAGACAGACAGACAGACAGACAGACAGACAGATAGATAGATAGATAGATAGATAGATAGATAGATAGATAGATAGATAGATAGATAGATAGATAGATAGATAGATAGATAGATAGATACACAGACAGACAGACAGACAGATAGATAGATAGATAGATAGACAGACAGACAGACAGACAGACAGACAGACAGACAGACAGACAGACAGACAGACAGACAGACAGACAGACAGACAGATAGATAGATAGATAGATAGATAGATAGATAGATAGATAGATAGATAGATAGATAGATAGATAGATAGATAGATAGATAGATACACAGACAGACAGACAGACAGACAGACAGACAGATAGATAGATAGATAGATAGATAGATAGATAGATAGATAGATAGATAGATAGATACACAGACAGACAGACAGACAGACAGACAGACAGACAGACAGACAGACAGACAGACAGACAGACAGACAGATAGATAGATAGATAGATAGATAGATAGATAGATAGATAGATAGATAGATAGATAGATAGATAGATAGATAGATAGATAGATAGATAGATAGATAGATAGATAGATAGATAGATAGATACACAGACAGACAGACAGACAGATAGATAGATAGATAGACAGACAGACAGACAGACAGACAGACAGACAGACAGACAGACAGACAGACAGACAGACAGATAGATAGATAGATAGATAGATAGATAGATAGATAGATAGATAGATAGATAGATAGATAGATAGATAGATAGATAGATAGATAGATAGATAGATAGATAGATAGATAGATAGATAGATAGATAGATAGACAGACAGATAGACAGACAGAACAATGGTGTGCGCTTACAGTATATAATTAATAAGTTGTCGTTATTGTTTTCATTCTTGGTGAGAACGGGCCTAAAGATTTTTAGGTTCGAAAGTTTCCACAACAACAGAACGAACTGAATTCAGAAGAAATGAAATGAGAGAAACAAAGCGGTCAACCTGTGCCAGAACATTCACCTGAGAAGCTGTGGTTTTCTCTCTCGCACACTTAGAGAGGATTAACCACAGAAGCAGCTAATATCAGGGTTTCAGATGGCGCATTCTCTCCTTTAGTGTGAGAATCGCTTCTATTCAGAAGCATTTCCTTTCACCGTTGTGAGCTGAATGAGGCTAATACTGAGTTCTTCACAGGCCACGCCGACAAAGAACATATGTGAAAAAGCACAGGGCTTTCATGGATTAACCCACTTATGTCATTTAACCCCTCCTGATAAACACAGCCGGGTGGGATAAACAATCGGACGTTAAAACCTGCATGCGACCACCAGGCAGCGGTAGGAGGGGGACCAGGACAGAGTCTTCTTCATTTGGGTCTTTAATCAGAGACTTTAACCTCTCGGGGTTCATCTCTAAACACGGCATTGGGACAAAAGCCGCTAATTGCCCCCCTCCTTCATTCTGCTGACAGATAATATAGTTTTATTACCTAGAGGTCACTGGGGTAAAGGAGGAGAGGAGAGGTTGTATTAATGGGTGAAAAGATCCCACAGGGACCGTCGTCCACTTACTGTCCACTACTGTCCTAAACACTGTCCTAACCAGACCGCACATCCCTGAGGACAAATAAAGAGACATAAAAGGCTTCAGCTAATTTAGACGTGTTTAAGTCTTCCCCTGCGACCTCGTCTGCTGACCTCAGGTGGAATTTATTGGTGAAGGAACGTGACAGAAGGACGTGTCTAGCTACAGTATGCATGAACAACCCACCATTGATGTTACTGTAAAACGAGGTGATGAATGTGACAGGAAAAACTGTTTCAATCAGCCTATTAATCCATCCTTCCATCAGTCAGACCATCCATAAAATCATCCATCCAAACGAGAATAAATAACAAACTGCAACTGTCTCTCAGCTCTGAAGGAAGCTTGTATCAAATCAATAAGACTCAATGCAACTCATCCTCTCAATTACCTTTAATTAAGATTGTGAGAAAACAAAAGGGCTGAATCTGAAAGTGCTTTTGAGGTGTCAATGAGATAACAGCTTATCGATATGTAAATAACACTGTCAACGAAGCTGAGATCTGTTTGGCATTGAGAACCTTATGGTATTTTGATGCACCTTCTACATAAATAACTGTTCTGAGATCAGTTGTTTAAATGTGGGATGGATTCTGACATCTGTTCTCATTAACTTATGCATTTTGTCACCTTCCTACAGTATTGTAAACTGGCTGTTCATTAATATTAAACAATAAATGTTACTTAACTGCAGTAAATATATTCCATAAACCTATGTTTGATGACTTAATTTCCTGCATCCACATGATATCTGCTCCATCAGGAAGTCTGTAAGACAAAACCAGATTCTTATCTTGTCGGTCTTATCTTAGTTTTGTATCAGTTGTTTGTTTTAAAAGCAGTCTACCTGATACTGAGCCTCGGGGTTTATGCTATTTAGGCGTTCAAGAGCGAAATCTCGGCGGATTTCAGGTTCTTCACCTAGTCAATGTTGTCATGTAGCCTATCTCAGTCAGCTCAAACAATTAACTTTCAAGCAGCCTTCTATTTGTCAACGTGGCAAATTCGCGTGAATAACTGAACCCCGGGCGAAATCTGTGAGGGGAAATCTTTCGTTGGCACGCGCAATTTCGTAGGCCTAAGCGACTTGAAATTTCGCAGAACTATACATAATACAAAATATTTAAACAGCATATTCTAAGGTATTCAACGTTTCACAAAAGTGTACTGACAAAAAAATAAAATAAAAATAAATGTCGCGATAAGAAATCGCTTTCGAGTAGGGCTGTATAGCAACAACAGACCTCGCGAGCGCTTTCCGCTACAATCGTTAGCGAACGCAACAGTGACGAAAACAACTAGGCTACTTTCATGTATTACATTATTTACGTGACTCAGTTATATAACATAAACGCGCATGTTTAGTTTTAAACGTCGTGATGTTTGTGGAATGTGCTAGAGGTGGCAAAAAGTGTCGAGCGACGAAACTCAACTGTTGAAAGCGTGAAAACTAAAAAAAAAACCTGCCCGTATAATTGTATAATATTAATCACGTAAACACAACTTTGATTCACACGTTTAAAGTTATGGAAATTTCAATGGTTTGGAGCAACTTTCTTTCATAGACAAATGTGTTGTTAATACGGATTAAACTTGCAAAATTGGGTGCTTAATATTAAGTAAATCCTTGTAGGCCTACATTAAACCACTATAACTCACTCATTTACTGAAGCTTCAGATTTATTGCAGAATGTTGCTAAAGCAGCCATAATATGCATAATCCTGTTACATAATACTGGCTATTTATATCCAATGATGCAATGGATCTGAAATTTTATTGGTTGCTCCTTATTAGCCTACACACAACACACACACACACACACACACACACACACACACAACACACACTAACAAACATACATGTGCACTCTATGTTTGCAAACTGCAGATGTGGTGACCGTTTAAATTATGCATTTGATGAACGACTTAATGGCGCTCTTGTGTTGATCAGCGTTCACATCCATCACTGGCTAGAGGAAGATTCACTTTCTCTATCTATTGCTATTCCCTCTCTCTCTCTACCCATCTATCCATCTTTCACTTTTGCTCAGTTCACAAAGAAAATCTGACGTACTGCAATTTCATTTAACCTTGGACAGCAACTGCTTACAACACCCACAGAATGATTGTCAATAAGAGGCTGGTGAGAGAGCTTTGATTAAACCAGAGCACATATGATACACTACAGCCTCATGCACAAAATCATACACAAACCTATAATAATTCCACAAGCCTTGTGAACACATACTTTAGCATCGTGGAAGGACGCAGGCAGTTGTTGACTCAAAGTGCTATCAGGGCTTCTGATTTAGATGATCATGTTATGATGGGGGATGTGATTGTCTCGGCTGACCCATAATTCAACCTGTCATCTCTCTGATTCCCTGGGGATCTGTCTTTTTCTCTCTTGGATTCACTCAGGATCGGGCCCTACAGCCGACCACTATTCAGAGACTCGGGCGCTGTTTACCGTTTACCAAAAACTACTGTAAAAATGCTAAAAAAGTAGAACATTTGTACACCAGGAAGTATGCATGGGAAAGAAAAATCATAAATCAAATTCAAATTATTTCTGCTAAGTCAGCAGTGATATATATATATATATATGAAGAGTTCAGATGCAAAAGCCTAAGTGCCATCTGAAATTTTCTTCTAGAATGATCATTTTTATCAAGCTTGTATATTTAAGTTCAGTAATTTCACTTAAATGGCAATGAAAATTACCTATTAACTGTCATTTAAGTGAAATTACTGAACTATATAAACTATACTATACTATATATATCAGACAAAACCATTTTCCTCGTTATCTCTGTAATCATGCAATATCATCATGTAAATTTACATATGTACATAAATGAACTTAGACGATTAGAGTCTAGACCTCTCCACCACACTAATTACATTACCCAGAATTCACTCAGGAAGACACACGATGATGATGCCTGACCTCTGCGACCTCGAGGACTCCGGAATGCTCGCAAAATCCGTCTCCGTCTTTTCTGTCGATTTGCCATAAATTATCACGTCTGCTGATGGACAAGAGGTTGATTAAAAACAATGCAGAGTGTGTTTAGCGTACGACAAATCAACCTAATAGAGAGAGAGACGGATTCCTCTGGGAAATCTGCAGGTCTGAGCTCTAATGAAGAATCGTCTTTGGCCTTCTAGTGGATGATCAGAGCGAGACAGACTTCTCATCTGATCTAATGATAGCGGCGCTTCAGACTCTACCGGGGTTACTATACACTGATAATAAAATATATGATTCTTTGGTGAAGTATACAAAAAAAAGTAGTTTACCTGACTAAGTATAGAAAAACAAAGTAAATTCTATATTCGTACGCTTTTAAATTAAAAAGAAATTAAAGCGTTAATCTCACCGTTAAAATTAAGTAAAACCTACTCAACTTTCTGATACTGGTGTTCCCATCATGCACTGGGACATGAATAATTAAGGTTGCATTTTCCAGCTGTATTTACACTGTTTTATCATTGCTTTTGTTGCTAGGTTTAGTTACTTGCTGTTTTGGGACATCTGGAGTTCATTTTCTACTCAAAATGACACATTCATACTCAAAAATGATCCAAGGAATGTTACCGTTATTGTGTATTGTGTACCAAGTATACCACAGTATTTATATTATGTAAAAATGTTGTCTCTAAATCTTGACTGTATTATTTACTTAGATGTTCTACTCATACTCTTTAAAACATAACTTAATTCAGTGTTACAGTGTTGAGTAAAGTATACTTGAAACAGAGTGTTGCAAAGTAAACTTCAACTAAGTAGAAATTACTCAAATTTTAACTGGTCACTTATTTTCTTTATTAATTTTACTTATCTTAAGATGTTTCTCATTTCGATGTGTGAAATTTACGTAACAAATTTTTGCACAAAACTTGCAAAAGAAAAATTAAATACATTTTACTTTTTTTCCAGTGTAGATAACTAAAACCATAAAAAACGCATTTTTGTTACTTGAAATAAAATAAACTTTAACTGAAATAAAATATTAAAAAAGACATTTATTGAACATTATTAACTGAAATAAATATTAAAAAACAAAAAAGACAACAGCTTTATAAAAAATAATAATAATTCAAATAAATAAAAACTATAATAGTCTCTTAATGATACTAAAATAACACTGTACTTAAAGTGTTACTCACCCTCACGTTGTATCAAAACCACAGAAGGAAATTTCAGGCATCTGCTGTTTTCCAAACAAAGACTGAAAGAGGACAGACACTATCAAGCTCCAAAAACACCATCAACAAAGACTTCCAGAGTAATAAAATGGCTTTGTGTGTGGAACAGACTAAATGCAAGACATTATTCATGAAATCTTCCCCATGAATCTCATTTGTGTCTCATATACTCAAATATTTACACACTCTTAGAAATAAAGATTCTCTGTTCTTCACACTAAGAAAAAAAGGTTGTTTTACTGTTCACTGAAAGGTTCTTTTAGGGAACCAAAAATGGTTCTTCTATGACACTGATGTGAAAACCCTCTTAATTTTAAGAGTGTATGGAAAAGAACAGCATATATCTTCTGCCTAACGTCTCCTTTTTGACATTTAAAGTCATGTTATATTTGCATTATGAATACGATCATAGAGTTTCTTGTTACTAACTCTTTTCTGTCATCTCACAAACTTCTCACACACTCTCATGATGACATGATGACAGACAGCGAATAACTTCCGCCAGCATGTCCTCAGGACGAAACACTCCCTCTTCAGAGGATAATAAGAGGAAACTGTCAATCCTGCTCAGATAAACACACACATACACACACAAATATACAAGGACACACATTTACATGGCTTCTAATTAAAGACATACTGCTACTTCCTATTATTTTCATATAAAGTGATTCATGAACAATAAAGACCAACTCAGAAACTATTAAACCTAAAACTTAAACGTTTAAGAAAAATATATTTTTTTTTAATGTATTTATTTATGTTTTTTCGCAAAAGATGACATCATTAAAAATACTTGACAGAGAGATTTAAGCTTTACCTTGCTTCATGGAGACAAATTTGTATCCAAATTGTGACTACAGCATGTAAACTCATGGTTGTGTAAACTCGCACAGTGTTCACACAGCTGCCCAACCTGTTTAACAATACACACACACACGCACGCACTCACACATACACACACTCACGCATGCACATGCCCTCGCGCACACACACTGACTGACAGACAGGCCCTGTTCGACAAAGTGTCATAAAAGCATGTAGGTCCAAAATATCGCAATAATGTCAACAATGTCCTGTACACTCTCAGAAAAAAAGGTACAAAAGCTGTCGCTGGGACAGTACCCTTCAAAAGGGTACTAATATGTACCATTTAGGTACCAATATGTACCTTTGAGGGACTAATATGCACTCTTTAGGTACAAAAGTGTACCTTTTGAAAAGGTACCGCCACAGTGACAGCTTTTGTACCTTTTTTTTCTGAGAGTGTAAAGTGAGGATGACATTCTTAAAAAGCTCATGAAACATGTATAGGCTATCATAAAAACGTGACTGTGCAGATTCATTCTGGGAAGGGGAGTTTCATTTCTTCATTTACTAGAATAAAAAGAGAAAGAAACATTTCTTAGAAGAAAACCATGCCTGAAAATAAATTCTCAAAGCACATTCCAGCGAGAAGTGTTCTTGCAATCAGAAGTGTTCTTGTTATCTGCGGATCCCGAAATGCAAAATGGAATTTGATTTCTCATGATTGGCCTTAATTGCCATGTATGTAATTGCAGGATATTAAAAGGGTTCTCTGTGCATTTCTGTAGAGATATTTTATGTTCTCTCAACAACCAACAAGCAAACAATTAAAGCCCCCCCTATTCTTCCCCCTCTCTCTCGGTCGGTGCGTTTTGTCGGTGCTCGATGGTCCGTGTTAACGCGCTTATTATGAGAACAGGTTCTTCACGAGATTTCTGCACATATACGTGTGGGAAAGAATGCGAGAGAGAGAGAGAGAGAGAGAGAGAGAGAGAGAGAGAGAGAGAGAGAGAGAGAGAGAGAGAGAGAGAGAGAGAGAGAGAGAGAGAGAGAGAGAGAGAGAGAGAGAGAGAGAGAGAGAGAGAGAGACATCTGTTCAGGTCTACTGTATCATGACCTCTGAACTCCGGGTAACTTCGAAGTTACCACAATGATTTTATTTTGAAATTGAATTAAAAACATTTTTTGTAAAGGGCGTGAAATTGAAATGACTAATATGTGTTTGACCGATTTTTCTGTAGGCTATTTTGTATAAGAAGAAAAAAAGTCGCACAGCAAAACAGAAAATAGACGTTTTGTTTCAGTCTTTCACTAAAGTATGGCCATTTATCCTGTATAGACTACTTTAAAATACAAGTGTATAATAAAGCAAATTTTCCATATGAAAACTATTTCGTTAATTTATTTATATAAATGTATAGGTCGCATTTCCAGAAATGAAAAACACTGTAAGAGAAAATTAAACAATTAATTAGAAGTGTATGAATAAATATGAGCAAATTAAGAGAAACCTATACTAAAATAGTAGCTAGGTTATGTCTGATTATATTAGCCTATATAAAATCAAATGAGTTGTTCTAATTCTGACCTGAAAACTGAATTGATCCCGCGCTTGATTTGCACTAATTAACTTTCCCCCGCTGCCCTGTAATGATCGAACATTAATATCAAACAAATAAAATCACGTGTGATTAAAGCTCACCTCTTTATTAAATTTGAAAGTCAAATTAAACGCATGATGCGCACGTGCACTGCATGATGATGTGTTTCCCTCCGAGCGCGCGCGCGTGAAACACTGTTACTGTTTTATCACTTTTGCGCATTTCGTTTCCTGTCCACTGCATATCTGGGGTTCAAAATCTAATTTAAAAAAAATAAAAAATAAAATAAAATCTGAAAGTTAAAGCAAATAAAATTTTCAAATATATAATTCTAGATAAATCAAATTAGGTAAATCTGTGACCAACTGCTTTGGTATTCTTGCTTCCATTAAAACCCAAAATGCTCTTTATGACCTCTACAAGTTCTACTGTAATTAAAGCAAACCAAAATCATTCTCAAATTAATTTCTTCGCACTCAAATTGTATAATTTGCAATGAATGCGTTAGAAAAGAATAGCGTTACAAAATAGACGGATTGGCCAACTGGTAATCTTAGACTTTTTGCATCCGTTGCACTTTAAATATGTTGCAACTTTAAATGCACTGTATATCATTTCAAAAGGTGTTTCCCATAAACTGGAGTGAGTGAGATCAGGAGCAAGCAGTGCAGGAATGCCTGTGGATCGAGCGCGCGTGAATCTCTGCAGTGAATGAGATGAAAGAGGATTGAGCTCGTGCATGAAGTTCATCTCCTGTTGTGTGTGAAGCTGCTGCTCCAGCACGTGCAACTCCCACTTCAACCCCGCCACGCCCTCATAAAAACACACATCTAAGGCAAAAATTAATCCTGCACTGTTTATATATTTCATATTAGTATGAAATCTAATATCCATTTCATATTAGTGTTGAATTTTGCGCAGCGAAATAAAATATGAAGAAACACCTACAAGCATCTCATTAGCATAAAATATTAGTTACCCTTACATGGGTATCCCCAACAATTAGCCAAAAAAAAAGGTCCACGAAAGGTTCACCCGCCCGCCCTTCCCACTTGTAAACAATTCCCAGCGCAACACGTCACCGAGAGCTCCGCCGATGACATCATCACCGAACGCAGCACTCCCAAGAGTTTCCGCTGATCTGATTGGTCGAGCGCGATCTGGTGGATCTTCAAAGCTCGAGCCGAACGCATTTGTGCAGCGGTGGGCGGTAAAAGTCTCCAAAACAGCCGAGAGACTTATAAATGTGAAGACCTTTCACAGGTGATGGCAACTTCACTTCTTGGGGTGAGTGTGGCTACATCTCTCGCGTCCTGCGATATTTAGAGTGTCTGGGATTTTCAGCTGAAATGAGAGCAATCTAAGGTTATATAAAGTTTATTTGATGTAAGGTTACATTAGTAATCTTGTGCGTAATGAAAGTTACATTCGGATTGCACTATAGCATATCCTAAAGTTCTTAAACTGTTTATTGAAAAGAATATTTGCTTATTCGCCTTTTTATTCGATACTTCTTTAAAGACCGTATACTGTTTACAAAATTAGCGAAAACAACATTTCATTTCCGGAGATTGAACAGTTCTTGATGTTTCGGCATATGCTCTTCAGATTGGTGTTTTTGTTTCTGGGTCCTCGTTGGTTTGAATGAAAAAGTTCCCCTTTAATTTAATGAAAATAATAGCAGATTCTGAAAAGTTTAATAAACTATTGCAGCTCTTTGCTTTCGAAGAACAAATTATCGCAAGCATTTAAAGCAAAAAAAAAAAAAAGTTATATTTTGATTGCATTATTATCGTAGAAAAGTTTATTGCATCAATATGTGTAAAATGGGCTGCATTGCAACTCTGTTTTAGACAAATTTCAGATATTATGCTGTAAATTGACCATATTTTGCAATGCGGCAAGGTTCATGATTTGTCTCGTAAACCATGTGTTTTTTTTAATGGTCACAGGAGGAACCGAGGGTTGGATCCACTCCACTGGCCATGTTAGCAGCAACCTGTAACAAAATCGGGAGCTCGAGTCCCTCCTCGGACAGCGGCTCGTTTGGAAAAGGAGGTTTTCACCCGTGGAAGCGCGCGGCGCCCAGCAGCTGTTCCCTCTCCCCGTTCGGCGCGCAACGGAACGAGACATTCAGCGCCAACAGCTCGTTCTCACTAACGGGCTCGAACACATCCACCAGTCCGTTTGGAAACGATTATCCCGTGTTTCAGACTTCAGTCGCTAACAGTTCCCCGGACCCGAGCGCGCAGTCGGTGTTCATCTCGAAAGTGGACACCCTGCAGGGGATTTACCCGAGGATGAGCGTCGCGCACCCGTATGAGACTTGGTTCAAATCCGCGCATGGTGGCATCTCCGCCGGGGACGTGGGCACCGGTAGCGGGTCCTCCTGGTGGGATATGGGCACCGGCTGGATTGATGTTCAAAGCGCGAACGGCGCCGCGCTCCAGACCTCTTTACATTCGCCCCTGAGCGGGTACAACTCAGACTATTCCACCATAACTCACTCCGCATTCAGTACCAGTCCATCTCCGCATCTTCTTACTGGTGGGCAGCACCTGATGGACGGATTCAAACCGGTTTTATCCGCCACCTACCCAGAAACCAGTCCCGGTGCCACGAGCGCAGTTTTATCCGGGTCCCCGGTGTTACCGCTCGCCGGGTCACCACGCTCATCCACCAGGCGCTACTCGGGCAGAGCCACCTGCGACTGTCCGAACTGCCACGAGGCGGAGAGGTTAGGGCCCGCGGGGGCCAGTCTGCGCAGGAAAGGCCTCCACAGTTGCCACATCCCGGGCTGCGGGAAAGTATACGGAAAGACTTCTCACCTCAAAGCGCATTTGCGCTGGCACACCGGCGAGAGGCCGTTCGTCTGTAACTGGCTGTTCTGTGGGAAGCGCTTCACCAGGTCCGACGAGCTCCAGCGGCATTTACGCACACACACCGGGGAGAAGAGATTCGCCTGTCCGGTGTGCAACAAGCGCTTCATGCGCAGCGACCATCTCAGTAAACACGTGAAAACGCACAGCGCCTGCGAGCCCGGGTCAACCGGGGTTAAAAAGGGCAGCGATACCGACAGCGAACAGAGTGTACCGGGCAGCCCGGCCTGCCAGTCCCCGGAGATCATCCACACCACAGAACCCGTGCAGAACGGCCTCTGAAAACAACCATACACACGCGTTCTTGAAGATAAAGGAAAAAAAAAAAAACATGTTTTATAAAAAATCTTTACTGTCAAATTCATTCGAAATTAGGTATATTGGTGATTAAAGAATCCCGAAACACTGACCTGAAGAAATTATATCCAAAAAAACATATCATTCTTTAAAAAAAGGTTCCAAAATGTTCTTCTTAATTTTAAACTCTACAAAACATGTTTCCACTGTAAAGGTTCCGTGGATGTTAAAGGTTCTTCTTCCTCCTGACACCCAGAAAAAGTTTTTTGAATTTAGTATTTTTTCATTTCGTTCAGAGCATAAGAAACCAAATTATTATTATTTTTTATTCTTATTTTATGTTATGTCCTCTGTAGTGGCAAGACATAAAATGACATGAAATTACATATAGGCAAAAACAATGGGATTTTTTTTCATTCACCAATCAATTTTTGAAGGATTTTTAACCAAATTTTGCATAAAGATGATTCTCACCTACGTTATGAAAAATATAACGGAATTAATTCATACACCATTTTGCTTTATGCAATAGCCTATGTGGGTAAAATTGCCATAACTGCATAGTCCCATTCAAAACTTTATCTATCTAATTTGCATTTTAATGTGTTCTTGGGGCCACATGTAATGAAAAAAGAAGCGTAATAATAATAGGCAACATTTTCATAATAATATTTTATATGAATATTATATAATATCTTTCCTTATTCACTTGTTGTGTCTCCCAGAATGCCTGATAAACAAGTCCTGGTGTCTCTACAGTGGACGTGTGTGAAATCAACCCTGTGTTGTAACAGAAAGACCGCATAACATTTTCCTGAGAATTTGATTACGACAAACAATTGCTAAATTTGATCACTAAATGAATGTCAGTCATTTTTAAAGACCGAGGAGAAGTTGATGTGATGGTGAAACCCTCAAACATTTGATATCTCTGTAAAGCCCTGATGAATGTGCTCTACATCCAGACTTTAAACTCCAGAAAAGAAAAATCACTAAAGGACAAAAGTCTATTCCTGGGACCCGGGAGGACATGGAACCACCAGAACCTTTATTTTATTAAAGTAAACCTGCAGAAGTGGTTGTTATTGCGTTTTCTGGTGAACTATAATGTCTTCAAGCCTTTATTTTGAAGGGACTAAATCATGCAAAAGGCCAGTGGGTTTTATCGATGTTAAGTTTGTTTGATCATATTTGACTGTAAATCAGCAGAAGGTCTCTCTCAGGTGTTCTTTATGGATACAGTGATGAAAATAACACTGCTGAACTTTCATATTTGCGCTGCATTTGCCGGATACAGATTCTCCATGTCTATTGAGGCACTTTATTAGCTAAATAAGAAAATCAAGGATTTTATTTCTCAACAGCCGCACAATTGTCTTATCACTCTGTATTTGCCAGTTTCATTTTGTGCTCCTTGATTTGGAAATGCACGCATAATTCGGAGATTTCTGTTCATTGGTCTTATTTCCTCGTGCAGTTGATATCTATGACAGTGAATCTGAACTCTTCTCAATGCAAAGTGAAATTGTACATAGGACTGTCTTGAAACTCTATTTATCATCGAGTTTGATTTTGTGCTTTGAAGTCTATCAGAGTCGCACTTTGAATCTATATTTATAATTTCAGGATCGAATCAACTCGATCGGTTTGTTTCTCTTTTGTTGTATTATTATTTAATTGAGCATGTGTTTGTATCTACTGACCGTTTACTTTGAGGTAATAAAGTCACATTTGACTTGCATATGAACTGTTTCTGAGGGAAGTGGGTTGATAATAACACTAACATTAATACTACTATAATAAAAGCCAATGTTTTAGATAAAAAAAACAAAACAAAAAAAAACCATTGGCAATACATGGTTATATGTAAGCGTTTTGACATGCGCACATATCAACGCTATTAAAGCCTGTATCAACTAAAGATGACTTCACTTGCTGTATAATAATCTGATCATTTAATAATGTAAAATAAACAGAAATGAACTTAGAGTAGCCTGCGTAAAATACAATCACGTCTCATCAGTTAGTTTTGATTAGACACACTCATAATAACTGATGTGCGCTGCGTTTTTAAGAACAAATAAACATAGGCAAAACAAATTTTATTTTTTCAATTTTTTATGACGCACTATTATTTATTTTTAAAGGATTTTAAATGAGGTTGGCGGAAACTGTGTATTTGGAAGTGACTATCTCAGAATATATTATATCTACAGTCATAACATAATAAAATCACACATGTAGCCTAAATAATGCCAAACTTCACAGTTCGACTTCTAACCCGCTGTTTCCGGTGCGGTGGCGCGAGTATCTGGCGCCGCTCAGTGTTCACTGGAGGAACTGCAGCTCAAACACGAAGCGCTCCATCTCTATGGCAAGCCGGTTTTGCTTTTATTTAATAATAATTAAAAAAAATATTGATACATTTTCACTAGTTAAAATTACATTTCTGCTAGTAACATTTCCACTATGCGACTTCTTGATATCAACAATTACGTCATCACTCGCAGAAATATGAATTTTTGGTATGAAGTGTCAACTATATTTCAACTAAAAACTATAATTCTTGATATTGTATTTTCACTAGTTAAATGTCACCAGTCCACACTAACGCAACTTTTTCTGTCCGTTTTGGCCTTCCGTCCATCATAGGCTGCTATTCACATTCAGTTGTTGCCATCAATAATTGATTTCTTACTAGTTAAAATTCCAATTTTTTCCAATTCCTGCTAGTAAAAATCATAATTGTTGGTTACTAGTGCAAAACTCATATTCTGTTCTTGATTAACAATTGAATTGCTAGTAAGAATCTTCATTTTTTATATCAATAATTTGATTGCTGACAGTGTTCATTTCTGATATCATTAACGTGATTGTTACAAGGAAGCCATCTTAGATATCTGAAATTATATTGATATCAGAATACATTTTCAGGAATTTATATTTGCACTTGTAAATATGTAATTATTGATATAATTTTTTTTTTTTTACTCAGAATTGTAGGCTATTTGGAATTTCAACTAGTAAGAAATCAATTTTCATATGAACAACTGAATTACAATAGCATGGCGACATTTAACTAGTGAAATACAATTACAGATATCAACAATTACAGCTTTTACTAGTTGAAATGTAATTCTTGATATGAAGAGTTCTTATTCCTGCGAGTGTTGATTTTACTGCTGATATCAAGAATTCACATTTTTACTATATAGAAATCAGATTTCTGATATCAAGATTTAGATTTTTAACTGGTGAAAACTGAATTGTTGATATCAAGAATTCCTCTCCTGTGAATAAAAGTTAAAATGGCTTGCCATACCACACTGTAAAATTTCTTTTTAAAAGTTGTGTCCTTAATTTTTTAAAGTTCAATCAACTTGGATGTTTAATTACAACTTGAATTCATCAAAACTGACTTATAAAAATTGCTTAACTTATTTTGATGAGTTAAAGCAATGTAAAAACATATCTTGTCATAACTTATTGATCATATACATATATTTTTTTTACAGTGCAGCTCACCTTCCAGAACACAAATGAAAAACGTTAGGAACAATATTATGAGACTTTATTAATCTTATCCCGCCAACCGACTTTATCCCAGCACAACAACCTATTTAAAACCTAAAAAACCCTCAATATTATTCAGGTCACAATAACGTGCCAACTACACTGAATACAATTCATTTTATTTGATGCACCGTTATAATTATCCTGCCTTTATAATATGAATAATTTACACTTAATCCAAATGTTACAAATGTAAAATACACTTTAATTATGACCCAATTTAACTGAAGAACTTTGTTATGATTTTTATTGATATTCTTTTTTTATGAAACCAACTACAAAGCATAACAATCAAGGCTGGTGTGACACAATCAGTCAGAAATGTGCAGTTTTTACACGTACACACTGTATTGCTGTACCAGGATCTGTTCACACTATACAAAACAATCCAACAAAGCATTTATTGCTAACAAAAAAAAGAAAAAAAAGAGAGTGACAACTACAAATAAATATCTGCTTAATTCTCCCAATGTAAACACTGTGTTAAATCTGAACTTATTAGAGCCACAGGAATGCTATGGTGACCGCACTGCATTATGGGTCCGAAACGGAGCCTCAGTAGTACACGACGACAGACACTATAAATACCCACCAGCAGATAAATAATTAACACTCAATACAGTAAACTAGTGTAGGAAGAAACGTCCTTAATCTCCAGTCGTACCAGGGAATTACGCAGCATAATTTGAGCTGGGAATAGTGCAGAAAAATAATTTACTGTTCTGAGATCTCTGCTTAAATATTAACACGCACAATAAACCTGAATTTCATGTTCACAATCTACAATTTTTTTTTAAATATAATAATAAAATCCCACAGCTCCTCACAAAATTATTAGGAATGGTTAAGCGTAAACTGAACACTAGGTGGCAGTCTAATCCCAGTCAGCAGGACAGGGCTTTCCGAACCACTGGCTGTGTCCCAAATCACACACTTCCCTACTGTATAATAGACAAAAACACTACGTGACAAAAGAAGTATGTCTGAATTCACAGTCCTCATTAAAGAGGAGGCAAAAAGTCTTCTTCTTCCAGTGGGGTTCTGAAGTGTGCATACGATGGACACTTTACTATCCCATGAGGCCACGGGAGAGGATTTAGGAATGACAGTGAAGCGACGCAACTGATGCTGTTAGGTCACATGATAATAACAACATGGCAAATGTATTACATACACACTACACACACTCATACTATATAGAACCTATTTTTAGCGGTCGTGAAGTACTTATTCAAAATAGGCACACTAGTAGGCTTTTACTCCCTGGAGAAGGTGCTTTTCTTAATAAGTGGGCTAATTACTTCCCAACCGCTAAAAATATGTTTTAAGTGTGTGTTAAGTGTACCGCGCTTTGACATTTTTGTCTGGCACACTTACG
>CM043365.1:7682523-7995993 GCA_023718395.1 Leucaspius delineatus | reverse complement strand
GTTTGGTCAGTCAGAATTTGTAATGGCAGTAAAATGTACCTTTTTATACTGTGGTGAAGGTGGACAGGTCTGAAATTGTTCATCTTGTACGTCCGGCAGAGAAGCGACCATCTTTTGTTTCTACTTTGACCTCTAAGGGGCTGTACACTCCTTCATGAACCTGTTCCTGTCTGAAACATGTGTGAAGATTCGTAATGCATGCCTAAATGCAGATATTTTAGTTCCTGTGTAAAACATATCATATATATATATATATATATATATATATATATATAATATATATATATATATATATATATATATATATATATATAGAGAGAGAGAGAGAGAGAGAGAGAGAGAGAGAGAGAGAGAGAGAGAGAGTGAGAGAGAGAGAGAGGAGAGAGAGAGGAGAGAGAGAGAGAGAGAGAGAGAGAGAGAGAGGAGAGAGAGAGAGAGAGAGAGAGAGAGGAGAGGAGAGAGAGAGAGAGAGAGAGAGAGAGAGAGAGAGAGAGAGAGAGGAGAGAGAGAGAGAGAGAGAGAGAGAGAGAGAGAGAGATGAGAGAGAGAGAGAGAGAGAGAGAGATGAGAGAGAGAGAGAGAGAGAGAGAGAGAGAGAGAGAGAGAGAGAGAGAGAGAGAGGAGAGAGAGGAGAGAGAGAGAGAGAGAGAGAGAGAGAGAGAGAGAGAGAGGAGAGAGATGCTTTGTACAGTGTGTAATAGGGACGCACAATATCCTGGTTACCTAAATCTTGCTTTCTGCTATGTGTGTTCATGTGATTAAGTGGACGATGGAAGCAGATATCATGGCTTTTTTTAACCAGTATACTATTTTATTTTAACAAAAGTACTAAACAGTATCTTTTCCACTATATGTATATGGGAGATAATGTGCAGTAACAGCTACTTACAAATTAAATAATTGGACATGTAATACTGATTTGAGTTTGTATTTTCTTCTGTGGAAAAGGTTCAATTTCCAATACAATACTGATCATAGATATAAGATGAAAAAAAAAATGGTTTTGGGAAACATCACAATGGCAGGTGATCTCACCGGTCTAAACTGGGCAGGTTTAGGTCATCTATCCTCCACCACGACCCCCACACCTCGTCTCCTTCACCTCTCCTGTATCGATGCGACTCCGCCGTGCCAAGAGCAGTCCGTGCAGTCGCCCCAAAGACCGAAATCCAGCCTGTAGTCCTGAGACACAGTACATGTCTTATAAGATAATGACAGTGCTATATGATTAACATATGTTTATCATTTTTGTTTTTACTTCAGTACCACAGTGCATAATGATGTATTATGATACTTTTTTGTTTGTTATTTATGTTATCTACAGTATGTTTAAAGAGCCATTTTTTAATGATAAAACATGTATATAATAAATAAATAAATAAATAAATAAATATAAATGTAAAATTAAATGTAAATTAGATTAAAATACATACAACTAAATGTAAGTAAATATATCTAACAGTACAGTGCTATGATGGATAGAATCCATTAATTGGATGGATAGAAATCCATTAATTGAATAAAAATATCCGTAATTAACTTATAACAAAAAATATATATAAACAAAATAATTTCCAAACAATATTTAGACATTTATAATATAGCTTTTTCACAGTAAAAATTTGGTATTTGTACAAGAAACTACTTTTTTAAAAATAATGGTAACTAACCATGAGAAAGCTTGCTTCAAAATGCCATTTTCTTACAAAACCAAAGAAAACAGAGTCAATGTCTGAGAATATCTCCCTTTGGAGTGGACTTTGAGCTTTGTAACCTTGCAGATCTTTTATATGCTCGAACAGCAACATTACACACTAACTGAGTTGAAAAAGTGAAAAAGAAATAGGAACCCTTTAACATAAGGCCACCAAGAGTGGGTGATTTTTGTGTTTGAGTGGTTTCGGTGGTTCCTACATTTTTTTGTAAATTTAAAATAAATTTTAGAATGAAAGTTGTTGATGAATCATGATTTGTTTGTGAAAATGTTTGTATGCAGATTTCACACATAAATTTGCGTGACATTTTGTGTACTGATGATTAGTGAATGAGACCCAAAGTGGCACAAAAAGGACTTTCATGCTGGATTGTGGGTAAGGGTTAAAGGTCAAAAACTTAATGTTTAAAAGGGGCTTTTAAAGATCAATCTGCATCTTTGTATCAGTGTGTTGTATTATTATCTCTCACTAATGCAAACTGTTTTTCTAGTTGTTTTAAAGCAGATAATGCAGTAATGTCACAATTGACTGTCTGTATTGACAGCTGACCTGTTTGAATGTTAATCTGTGGGATGTTCTGGACACGACCTGTTGACCTCAAACCATTCATCAATACACCTGCAGGAGCAGAAGATGAGATGATTTCCACAGGCGACAGCAGACGTGTGTGTATGAGTGTGTTAGTGAATGTTTCTCATACCCTTTGGTAGACACAGAGACAGGGCGGTCGAGCGATGGTGTCTCCCTGAACCATGTCATATTACAGTTTTTCTCGATTGCTTAAACACTATAACCAGGCCTTTGAACTAAAATTTCAAAACCATAATACCATTTATCAAAAAGCACACCCATTTCACTAAACTATAAACACTATTCCCTGTTTTGACACATGAGTCAGATTGGTTGAACTGTCACTGCAAAACTCTACACACAAATCCCTTCATTTCTTATTGCTTAGACCATGTTGTCATATAGAAAGCACTAGCATTCAAAATTGTTCACTCAATCAGCACAGCTTCAGCTCAGTTAGACACAATTACCCAGGTGGAAACACTAAGAGTCAAAATTTAACACACATCAATCAGAACCTTCAATAGATAGATAAGAGGGCCCAAATCAGTTTATTGCGTTTTGGAACAATGGATCCAGAAAGACATGAAGGAAGAGATCGAGGAGGGATAAGAATGAGGAGGAGGAAGGGCAAGGATAAGAAGACAAGCAGTCTCAGATGAAATTCAAGCCACTCTAGTTGCCCATGTGTTAGTCAATGGTATGACTATGAGGGAGGCTGGGCTACGAGTAAGGCCAAATTTGAGTCGCTTTACCGTCGCCTTGAGAGCCTTCAGGGAGGTGTGGTGACAAACAAAATTCTATCACTGAATACAGTTTTTCTCGATTGTTTACACACATTTTCTGCTACTTGAGACACAATGACCACAACATGTAACTCATTCACCAACCCCCTGAACCAATTCTGCTAAACTACAAGCACAATTCCTGCTTTACACTCAAATTGCAGTTCTAAAACACACTTTTTCAAAACACTACACACAATTCTCTGCTTTTGGCACAATTTTCATGCAGAAAATCTCTTGTTTTCACAAGGAACACACTGCCATTCAAATATGCACACGGACTCATCACATGGGCAAACACCCGTCACACAGTTTTACAATTAGCAATTACCATTCATCATAGTGTTTTACATTGAGCACATCAGTGTTCAACTGGTTCTTATAAATGTCTATTCATGTGATGGTTTGTGTGTGTCAATTGAAAACAAAATACCATTTTGAGAAGAAATAACATTGTTTTGAATGTAAAGTTTCATTTTGCAGGAGAATTGAGGGGTTTTGCCCATTGTGTGTGTGTTTTTGGATTTGTGTGTAGAGTTCTGAGAATATGAGGCATGCTTTCAGAAAATGTGTGTAAACAATCGAGAAAAACTGTAAGAGACAAACATTTCCAATAGTCTTTGATGAGTGTGACAGTGAAGGGAGGGCATCCTTTCTCCTTTATAGTCTGGACTCCCAGAATGTTATCTTTTCTAGGCAAATTATGGTATTTCAACCATATGTGGAACATTCTTAGACGTGTCCATCATATTGTATCCTTGAGTGGAGACCCTCCTGTCACCTACTAACACTCTTTACCATTCCGATACAATTCGAATTCCATATTAGAATATGGTTTGTGTGTGCTCTTTTACTGTCATATGTTGGTCACACACATCTTACTGTAAGTAAATATAAAAAATAAAAAAAATTTGAGGAGAGAGTAAAAAAAAAAGAGTAAAACAGGAAAAAAATTTATTTTTGTGTGTGTGTGTTTTCTGTGTATGAATAAAAATGTGCCAATGTATCCACTGGTTGTGTCTTTTGTGTTCATCATGTGAAAAGGTTTGTGATGGGGGAACCACAAGCAACATAACTTTCCAGTTTTGGAAATGTTGTTTTGAATTTATTGCACCAGTGTCTTAGACTATGTTGTAGTGTGTGTGATTTTGATGGCTTGTGTGTCCTGTCTGAGGACAAAGTTTGGTTTTTCAGCGAGAGTGAATGGTTTTGAGTGTAGAGCTTCATTTTGACCTGAAAATAGGATGTTTGGGGAATTGGGTGAGACGTTATGGATTTGTGTTTATAGTTTTGAGAATACGAGTCAAGAAATGTGTTTAAGCAATCGAGAAAAACTGTAACTATTTTTGATTTAATAAAGAAAAAAAAAGTTTCAGGTCCTGTTTTACCTGGTACTATATTCATACACAATTCCTCACAAAACGATTTTTTTCTCTTGCAGATATTTTCATTAGAGAAGAGCAGCAGAAAAGGGCTTTTCGTCAGCATCTGAGTAGATTTGACTTTATAGATCATAAATCCATCACCATCTGAAACCCACATGTACCTAAAGCCTGCAGTGCCAGATCTAAATGAAAGCATGTATACTTTGTTAACAGACCTTTATAGATTGAGGAATCAATATTGTGGATCAATAACCACAAGATGGAATACACTTTCCCCAACAGTACTTTCTGTTGACCTGAAGGAAGAGTTTTTGATTTATAGGAAAAATGGCATTTAAAAGAGACACGCCTCTGGTTATTTGTTTATTTATAGAATGTTTTTCCAAATCATTCTGACAGATAGTGTTCTTATCTTTCAAAGACTATGTTCTGCTGTGTATTTATGAGATACAAGTGACAAACAAAAGGATGGACAGCAAAGAACAAATATTTTCCTTAATAGTTACCATCCTCTAGAGTAAATCCATCAATATGAATTAAAATGGCTCTAGGACAGTAGTTCTCAACCTATTTGACTTGAAGGCCTCACATTGTCTAACACAATTCAAAGTCCACTCATACTGGCTAAGATATTTCCCATAATTCTACTATTATGAGAATGCTGTTTGTTTGTTTCAAACTTTTTAGTATCAGAAACTGAGAGTGGAAATATGTGATTCATTTTGTCACTCAAGATTCAAGGTATGTTACTTTAAAAAAAAAATCAGCATTTTAATTTATTATTTTTTTAAATAAGAATTGTAAATCATTCCTTATAAAATAAGTTTATTATCCTGCCCAGTTAAAGGCATAGCATACTTATTCCGGTTAAACAAGTATACAGTATAAATCTACTAAACTAGTAGTTTACGGAGAGTATAGGCCCTACTTCAAACTGTATTTTCATCAACTCGTTCTTATCAATTTTGAATAATATGTACTTTTGTAAATTTATGTAGTATATTTGTTGTTTAGTGGTTGTTTTAAGTCTTTTGTTTTGTCTACCTGCCCAGGGACAACAGATGCAAATTAGCTGTTAGCTAACTCTGGTGCAATTGTCTGAATTGTGCGCTGTCCCTGCCAAATAAACAAACAAATAAATAAATAATAAACTAACAATCGGCCCAATGTAGGTATCCGGTCAACGGGTTAAGTTGTTTTCCGCATTAATGTCTTTCCTCGTGCGGTCGTGGCAAAGTAATTTGATTAAATGAAATACATTTTTATTAACTGGTTATTTCATCTGACTCCATAAATGAAAAGGTTTTAATGATATCTGTGCAACATTAAATGTGAGCGAATGTTTGACTATTCTTTTTAACTCTTTACTGAAAATTTTGTTCGAGTCCGTTAGAATAAAATCAAATGTTTACAATTTATTATGTCAGCTAAATGTATCATGCCAATTTCATAATCAGTTCAAAGATAATAGATACAAAACATCAAATGCTCTGGAATAAAGAGAGAAGATACAAACCTTGACATTAGGAAATACATAATGCTGAAGTCCTTGAGGTCCTTCAACATTATGGTCTAATCTGAGTGACAGAATCGCCCTGAGCCTCTTGTTGCATTTCATTATATAGACAGAAACTTCTTTCACATGGAAACATCTGCTAACAATGGGAATTTGTATTCAGAGTTTACACCTTTTGGAAACAGAATGCCATTTGCCTGGAAGACACCCTCTTTTGTGTACAAGTTATCCCTAAAACTCTTCATAACTTATTACCTTTTGGTTTACCTCTTTGGGAATGAGACATTTGTACCAGTTGATATGATACTTTCAAATGATACTAAACATGTATAATACTGTATGATAATTATTCACATTAAACCATATTGATTTTTTTGGGTGAATTTCATGTGATCTCAGCATGAAAAAGAGAGAGTGGGAAGAGGGAAAGACATGTTAGGATGATTCTGAGGTGAGACGCGTCTCGAATGGTGATGCTACCTTCACAAGAGTGAGTTCAAATGTTCATTTCCTTTGTTTTCTCAGAGAGTAGCCCTTTCTCTTCCAGTTCTCTTCTCTTCCAGTTTTTCCGATAATCAAAACAAGTGAGGTATAACTAGTCTCTCTCTCTCTCAAGTGTTTAAGAACTGGAGGATGTGCTGGATATTTCTCTTCAAACGGGTTTGGCGACTTCTGCTAGCAGAAGTGAAAGAATTTTCAGAGTTTTGCTGTGTGCCATTTTACACCAGGACGTAAGAAGATTCTTTAAATCGGGGAGAAAAAAAAGTCTTTAATAGTATATATTCAAGATTTTTGTTCTGGTTGATGATCAGGAATTTCGGTGGTTGGAATCACTCGATGGGAAACCATGAACATGTTGGAAACCTGTTGGAAACAACAGTAACATTTTAATCAAGGTGAGTGAGCATTAGTCAGGTGAGCAGCATTTGAGTTACTTCCTCATTAACTTGGCTGGGGAAGATCAGTTGGGGAACATTAGCCTACATTTAATCACCCCAATGTACTAAAAACACAAAACATAAGGTAACAGACAAAATACAAAATTAGAAGTTAACATATTTAGATAGGGAGTGTTTTTTTTTTGTTTTTTTTTGCTTCATGTCTTAAAATTTGATACAATTTATGTAATTTCAGTCTAAATTATATTATGTTACATTGTCAGGTACAAAGAGAGCTACAACCTTCCTTGCCTGTGTGAAGGTAACAAGGTTGGCTGGGTTGAAATAATTAAAAAATAAAAACAGACATTACATGGTGTACCTGTCACCAATTTGAATGTTTAACATGAATAAAATAAAGGATTTTTAATTTTTTTCAACATAATTCGAGTGCCTTGGAGTTCCTATATTCTTAGAGCTTAATTATCCTAAACAACCAAAGAGCACCGATATTTTACACCCTGTGCAGCACTTCTATGGCATTCTTTGCTTTAAAAACAGACATTAGTTTTAATGAATTTTCGAATATTCGATCTATAATTATTATTCGAAAAATAAAATACTATTCAAATTTTACTACAATTGCTTTGCTGGCTGTAAATGCAGTGAATCCATGATAAATCCCAAGCACTAACTAGTTATAATTAAATGCACTGAGTGGCGCTGTGGGGTGTGTAAAGTTAACAAGTTGTTTGTATTTGATCACATAATGTTGTCGTCTGCCTCGCGTAGTTTGGAATTATTTGAAAATGATCTTACTAAATGATATTACAAAATGGAATTACTTTTGATCAAATTAATTAATTAATTAATCTGAGTTTTAATATCATCACCACAATGAGAAATCACATGAAATCCAAACACCAGTCGTTGAGGAAAGACAGCTGTCCATCACTGCATTTACGACTGCAGGCAAGCTAAGCTGGACCCCGCGTGAGCTGAGATGAGGCAAAGCACTGCTACTTGGCCGGAGTGATTTGCTCGCAGCGCCTGAGAAGCCCCGTGGTGAGGAGCAGAGTTCGCTCAGAGTTGGAGTAAATCACTCCACAGAAGTAGCAGTGCTTCGCCTTCTGAGAATATAGTTCCCAGTATGTATACGGTTAGAAGATGGCTGTGCCTCATGTGACCTTGTTATTTGTACACGCTGTGACTATACAAATCACAACATGTAAATAGGAAAATGTTGGCGTTATTTTGTCACTTATTGGGAGCAATATGCTAGCTGGAGCCGTTTACTCCCAGTCTTTGGGTTAAAGAAGAACTCCGGTCAATTTTAACATTGAGCTCATTTTTTTTTTGTACATTTGGAGTGCTGTCAATACAGAGAACAACGACAAAAATCGGTGTTGCCTACACCGAGTTATTCTATTTTTAAAATTTGCACCCTGTTGACTTCAATAGGGCAAGTACTAAACCTGCTTTTAGGCTCTTAACATCCTTGATGTGTCATTACAAGTGCACAGAAAATGTGAGTGATTCCTTCAGAGTGAACACGAGTGGATCTGACTGCAGTAGATGAGAAAGATATGTATAAAAATGATGTTATTTAAGCCAGCGCAAATACCTGTTTACATCCTGTTTTTCGGTTGAAGTCCAAAGTAGTCGATTGACGAGTTCACGCGCATAGGTTTAGTTACCTATGATCACGCGCGTGAACTCGGCAATCGACTACTTTGGACTTCAACCGCTGCCCCATTGAAGTCAACAGGGTGCAAATTTTAAAAATAGAATAACTCGGTGTAGGCAACACCGATTTTTGTAGTTGTTCTCTGTATTGACAGCACTCCAAATGTACAATAAAATGAGCTCAATGTTAAAATTGACCGGAGTTCTCCTTTAAGCTAGGCTAGCGGTAGGTGAGTTAGACACCTGTATTATCTAACTCTGGGGAATACGGTGAATAAGCTAAAGTCCCAAAAAGTCGGCATGTTCCTTTAATGTGTAAGTTTCGAGCGTTGATTTAATGATGTTATTTTGCAGTATATCCCCCTACTGGGCGCATCAGGAACAACAGGGGCGTAAATCTACCGGCTCCATGTCTGCAGCCTCCCCATATAGGCTTGCAGGACAAAAGCAGGACAGGACCCAGACAGCAACATAGTGTCGGTCCAGATCCAGCCAGATGTGGGCCGGATCTGGGCCGACACTATTTTGCTGTCTGGGGAACAGCCTGGCGAGCTATACACGTTAGTTCACCTCTCAGTTTGCTTAGCGGCGGAATACTGCTCCCTCTCCTTCACCAGGGTATCCTTGGAAATGGCACAAAATACCGCTCATATTGGGGGAGTTGATGGACTCGACGGACTCCATCTGTGTTTTGATCATCATCATGAATCCAATCCAGACAAAGCTTTTTTCAGCTTTATGTTTAAAATGTTGCCTTTTTATGATACTTACCCACATTCAATTGTTGATAAAAGAAAATGTTTTTAAAATGGAAAGAGTTAAAGTACAGTTAAAAGTATATTTCGAGTATAAAGCTAAATAGGAACATAGTAGAATTTACGTGCAAAGATAATATATAGTAAACCATAATCATGATGTTATGTTCACTTAAAGAAAACTTATAAGTATACAGTATAAAACTATTAAACTAGTAGTTTACTGAGAGTATGTATTGACTTCAAAATGTACTTTCATAAACTAAAAAAATTTACTACTAGTATTAATATAGTAAACTACTAGTAACATATGAGTTCACTTGTAGTACACATGCAGTACAAATGAGAAACGTTGTTGTGAACTTGTGCACTTAAAATTTACTTCTGTTAAGCTTATAGATAGACGTACGTATACTTTATATACCAAAAAGTGGGCCCAAGTGTTTAAGAACTGGAGGATGTGCTGGGTATTTCTCTTCAAACGGGTTTGGCAACTTTTGCTAGCAGAAATGAAAGAATTTTCAGAGTTTTGCTGTGTGCCATTTTACACCAGGACGTAAGAAGATTCTTTAAATTGGAAAAAAAAGTCTTTAAGAGTATATATTCAAAAACAAATCTGGTTGCCGATGCAGGAATTTTGGTGGTTGGAATCACTCGATGGGAAACCATTAACATGTTTGAAACCTGTGGTAAACTACTAAGGTGAGTGAGCGTTAGTCAGGTGAGCTGCATGTGAGTTACTTCCTCATTAACTTAGGTTACCATGTACTGCTTTCTTGAAATATTTAAAAGAAAAAAGTAAACATGAAGTTCTTAAAGAAATTATCTTTTTGTTGTGACATATAGGTACATAAATTATATTTTAAAGATCTGTTTGGGACAGCTAAAAGCCTATATTTAATCACCCCGATGTTCTAAAAACCAAAAAATAAGGTAACCAACAAAATTTTAACATATTTAGATAGGGATTGTTGAAATGTTTTTTTGCTTGATGTCTTATACTTCGAGATAATTTAGGTAATTTCAGTCTAAATTATATATTCTGTGACATTGTCAGGCACAAAGAGAGCTACAACCTTCCTCTCCAGGGTGAAGGTAACATCAGGTGAGCTGGGTTAAAACAAACATCTGTTTTAATTTTGTACATGTATTTATTGTTCATCAAATTTACTGAAATATTTAATTTCAGAAAATACAAATAAATAATTTTAAATAAATAAACACTCCCTATCTTGCATTTATTAATTTAATTTGAAACATTTTAATTAAAACAAATACAAATACTATACATTTAGTCTTTTTTAAGCAGCAAACAATTTGGGAAAAATATTAAAGTAAGTTACAGTTTAAATTGTAATTAGAAATGAAATGTAATATTTTTGTTTGTCAGTTTGTCTGAAACAGTATTTCTGACTCATCAGATGTACTAGTGCAGCTTCATACTGAATAAATCATGGAGAACAAAGAAACGTTCAGCAGTGAAGACAATTCTCCAGAATGCAGGTACGTCAAAGTCTTCATAAGGAAATGTGAGTTGCTGTCTCTATCATATTAGAATTAAAATTGAAATTACAAAACTTGGTGTCTATGGAACATGTTAAATCTAGTATTTGGCAACTGGAAGATGACTCTATGTGTAATTGTTTTAAGTGTTTTAGTTTGTTGATTTTTGTTTTGTAAACCTGTTTTTGAAACTGATTGTACTGCTGTCCATCTTGGTCATGACACTCCTGTAAAAGAGATTTTTAATCTCAGAGAGGCTATCCTGGTTACATAACGGTTAACTAATAATTATGATAAAAAAATATTCTGGTGCTGAGATATAATTAAGACCCTGAGTGTCATATACACTGGCCTAAACTAAAAGAGCCCAGATTTAAATAAATAGGTGGATGGGTGATATGATCCTGGTGCGATGTCATCACTCTTCAACATTTCTGAAGCTTTTCTGCATCTAAAACCAACTGTAGCTGCATAATCCATTATACATGGTATGAATTTTTGTCTCTGTTGTATTAAACTCAATTTCAGAGATCAATATAGAGCAAACCCACCAGAGCCCAGCTGTGTGTCCATGAAGAGTGACCAGTCAATAGAGATTCCACTCAAATTGAAGGGAAGAAACACATCAACTGATCTGAGGTACATTTCTGTATAGACAGACAGAAAGACACTGGCACTAAATGCATGCAGGGCAGAATTAGGCAAATATCCACTTATTGTCAAGATGCAGAAATAGGTCATCAAATTCTGGAGCATTTAAATCTCAGTGACTCGTACTATAATAAAGTCCTGCAATATCAAGAGTTGAGTAAAGGATCAGGTTCCCTCTCACTGCTGATCCAGAGCATCTACTGACCCCATCACACTGATAATCTGGACCAGAAGAATATTGTCAAACTCAACAGATTCAGCCTGATTATAGCACAAATGAAACACAACTAAATCACATTTTGGGAAACTCAAATAACAGATTAAAAATCAGTGCTAAAAGATAGATGGATTGATTCTCTATTTGAGGTTTATCAGGTAAATTAAACTGATTGATTTCTTGTCTATTTACTATTAAATACAATTTTAAATTCTGGTCCTGAGATATAAGACCCTCTATATAGGCTTAAGGCTCTCTATACACTGTCCTAAACTAAATACTATGATTCTTATGCAATGTCATCACTCTTCAACATGTCTGAAGCTTTTCTGCATCTACATATAAAATCCATTATACATGCTATAAATTGTTGACTCTACTGTCTCTGTTGTATTAAACTCAATTTCACAGTGATAGAGCAAACCCACCAGAGTCCAGCTGTGTGTCCATGAAGAGTGACCAGTCTATAGAGATTCCACTAAAATTGAAGGGAAGAAACACATCAACTGATCTGAGGTACATTTCTGTATAGACAGACAGAAAGACCACCAGCACTAAATGCATGCAGGGCAGAATTAGGCAAATATCCACTTATTGTCAAAATGCAGAAATAGGTCATCAAATTCTGGAAGCATTTAAAACTCAGTGACTCATTATATAATAAAGTCCTGCAATATCAAGAGTTGAGTAAAGGATCAGGTTCCCTCTCACAGCTGATCCAGAGCATCTACTGACCCCATCACACTGATAATCTAGACCAGAACAACACTGTCAAACTCAATATATTCAACCAGATTATAGTACAAATGAAACACAACATAATAACAAAATAAAATAACATTACTTATTGGGAAATTTAAACACAACAACATATTAAAAATCAAAAGGTAAAAGATAGATAGATGGATTGATTTGGTATTTTAGGTTTATCTACATGGTAAATTTAACTAAATTAATTCCTGTCTCTTTACTATACAATTAAATTCCACAGTCAGAGATCAAACCCACCAGAGTCCAGTTGTGTGTCCATGAAGACTGACCAGTCTAAGGACAAGCCAGCACAATTTAAGGGAAAACAAACATCAGCTGATCTGAGGTACAACATTTCTGTCTAGACAGACTCACTCAAATTCTGAATATTTTTTCTCTAAAATGTATGCTGTTCAGTAATCATTGCTTGGTTATTGAACTTTTGTTTAAAAACAATATCACACTCTCAATCGTTCTGTTGGTCTGAATATCAACACAGCGTGGACAAACTAATCACAGCCATAATGATATTCAAACCAAGAGCATGACTGAAAGTGTAATATTGCAGAATTAAAGTATTTTATGAAGTTAAACCATTTTAATTGATTGTCATCTGTTGTTTTATTCTTTCAGTCATGACTCTCGACTGATCCAAAGCAGATTTAAATCAAGTCTGATGAAGAAGTTTCAGTGTCTGTATGAAGGAACAGCAAAGCAGGGAAACCCAACACTCCTGAATGAGATCTACACAGAGCTCTACATCACAGAGAGTGAAAGTGGAGAGATCAATAATGAGCATGAGGTGAGACAGATTGAGACTCAATCCAGGAGAGCAGCAACAGAGGACACACCAATCAAATGCAATGACATCTTTAGACCTTTACCTGGACAAGACAAACCCATCAGAACTGTCCTGACAAAGGGAGTCGCTGGCATTGGGAAAACAGTCTCTGTGCAGAAGTTCATTGTGGACTGGGCTGAAGAGAAAGACAATCAGGACGTCCAGCTCATATTTCCACTTCCTTTCAGAGAGTTGAACTTGATGAAGGACAAAACACTCAGTCTTTCAGATCTTCTTCATGTCTTTTTTCCTGAATCCAAAGAAATGGAAATATCCAGTGGTGAATATAAAGTGTTGTTCATATTTGATGGTCTGGATGAGTGTCGTCTGTCTCTGGACTTTCAGAGTGATGTGAGGTTGTGTAATATATCTGAATCAGTCTCAGTGGACGAGCTGCTGATGAACCTCATTGAGGGGAATCTGCTTCCCTCGGCTCTCATCTGGATCACCTCCAGACCAGCAGCAGCGGATCTCGTCCCCTCTGAGTGTGTCCATCGAGTGACAGAGGTACGAGGCTTCAATGACCCACAGAAGGAGGAATACTTCAGGAAGAGAATCAGTGATCAGAGTCTGGCCAATACAGTCATCACACACCTGAAGTCCTCGAGGAGCCTCCACATCATGTGCCACATCCCAGTCTTCTGCTGGATCTCAGCCACTGTTCTAGAGGAGATGTTGAGTCAAGCAGAGACTGGAGAGATTCCCAAGACTCTCACTCAGATGTACACACACTTCCTGATCATTCAGACCAACATCAAACATGAGAAGGACTATGAGAAGAGAGTGAAAGATGAAGAAGACATGATTCTCAAACTGGGGAAACTGGCTTTTCAGCAGCTTGTGAAAGGCCACCTGATCTTCTATGAGGAAGACCTGAGAGAGTGTGGCATTGATGTGACAGAAGCATCAGTTTACTCAGGATTGTGCACTCAGATCTTCAGAGAGGAGTTGGGCTTGTATCAGGGGAAAGTCTTCTGCTTTGTTCATCTGAGCATCCAGGAACATCTAGCAGCTCTATATGCTCACAGATTCTGTACAAACAACTGCATAAATGCACATTGGAAGACATTTAATCCATTATCTGAGCTGCATCACACAGCTGTGGATGAGGCTTTACAGAGTAAGAATGGACATCTGGACCTTTTCCTGCGTTTCCTTCTGGGTCTCTCATTGGAGTCCAATCAGACTCTTTTACGAGAACTACTGACACAGACTGGAAGCTGCTCCTACAACACAGAGGAAACAGTTCAGCTCATCAAACAGAAGATCAGGAAGAATCGCTCTCCAGAGAGATCCATCAATCTGTTCCACTGTCTGAATGAACTGGGGGATGATTCTCTGATGCAGGAGATCCAAGATTATCTGAATTCTGGAAAAATAGGAGAAACCAAACTCTCCTCTTCACAGTGGTCAGCTCTGGTTTATGTATTGCTGACATCAGAGCAGAAGATGGATGAGTTTGCTCTAAAACAGTTTATTGGAGCCCAAAACACAGCAGATGAAGTTCTTCAGAAGCTGATGCCGGTGGTTAAAGTATCCAGATCAGTTCAGTAAGTAACACTGACAACAATTACTGCACTGATAAAACATGATCACATTTATGATTTTAGCTTGTGCTTTCTTACCAAAACAACAAAAGTGGAAATTTTCACCAAATCCCATTATTAGCAGCAGGGGCGGATTATCACTGGCAAAGGTCCTGGGGCCAATTATCTCCAAAGCTGAAGCGGGATTAGAGTCAGTGTGGGTTTAGTGTGCATTAAGGGCACTGAGCTTTGACAATTATCAGACCTGGGACAGTCTTCAGTCTTGGACACTTAATACTTCCTGCTGGATGCATGTGCTCTAAAGTGGCCAAGACCGCAAGTGTGGGTATTGGGACAGGCCCTTAGTTTTGTTGTGCATATTGATGAACAGGATATGTCATGGCCATGAGATTGTATTTTCATGGTAACAACATCTTTATGCCATGGCCACACAATTGGAAGTCATGGCCTATCGCAATCCGTTTCGACTATTCATTCACAGGATATGAATTCTTGATATCTACAATTAAATTTCCACTTGTTAAAATGCTAATTATTGATATCAGAAATTGGATTTTTACTAGTAACAATGGCTAGTTTTGATATCAGGAATTGAATTTCAACTAGTAAAAATGTGACCTTGTTCCCCACCGTAGAAATATATATAAAACATTTATTTTTGTGAGTGAATGCAGCACCATCGCCAACATAAATGGACAACTCTAAAGGAGATTTTCTCAGATTCCAGATTTTCAAATAGTTGTATCCCGGCCAAATATATTGTCCTATCTTAACAAACCATACATCAATGGAAAGCTCATTTATTCAGCTTACAGATGATGTATACATACCCCCGGTAAATATGATCAAAAATGGCTGTAAAAAATAAATCTTTCATTCAAAAATTTTTATCTTTCATTCAAAAAATTGGCAAAAATCTAACCTTTCATTGAAGTAAAAGAATTCAAATTGGGGGGTAAATCATATTATGAAATAAATGTTTTTCTCCAAAACATGTTGGCCACAATTATTCATACCCCTAGAATGTTTTATGAATAAAATATCTCTGAAGTATATTCCCATTAATATTTACATTTTTTAGCACACCAGGGTGACTAGGAACATGAAACTGTCCAGCTATGACTTCTTGTTTCACAGGAGTTTAAATATGAGGAAACACAAAGGCCAAATTCCCTTGCTCATCCATCACAATGAGGAAAACCAAAGAATATAGTTCTGATGTGCAGCAAAAGATTGTTGAGCTTCACAAAATAGAAAGTAGCTGTAAGAAAATAGCTAAATAATTGAAAATCCCCATTTTGACCATCAGGGCAATAATTAAGAAGTTATAATCAAGTAAAAATGTTACAAATCTGCTAGGAAGAGGACGTGTGTCTATATTATCTTAATGCACGGTGAGGAGGAAAGTTTGAGTGGCCAAAGACTCTTCAAGGATCAAAGATGGAGAATTGCAGAGATTAGTTGAGTCTTGGGGTCAGAAAGCCTATAAAAAAAATTCAAACAACCCCTCCATCCCCACATGTTGTTTGGCAAGTTTTCAAGAAAAATGCTCCTCGCTCCTCTAAAAACAAACTCCAGCATATTCAGTTGTCAGACACGACCGGATCTTCAAACGGCACAGGGTTCTGTGGTCAGAAGAAATTAAAAAAAGCAAACACGCTTTTTTTAGCAAACACGCTAGATGGGTTTGGTGCACACAAGGATAAAAAGTACCCCATGTGTACAATTTAATATACCACTGGATCTTTAATGTTGTGGGCCTATTTTTCTGCTGGAGGTCCTGGACTTCTTATTCAGATTCATGGCATTGTGGATTCTATCAAATATCAACGTATAAAAAAATCCAAACCGGGCGGCTTCTGCTAGAAATCTTATAATGGGCCGTGGCTGGATCTTCCATCAGGACAACGATCCAAAACAAACATAAAAATCAACACAAAAATGTGTTTCAGCGCACAAAAAGCATCTGCCATGAGCGTCCCAGTTCCCTGATCTGATGAGTGGAGTGAACTGAAGAGAAGAAGCACCAACATGGATCTGGGAATCTGAAGGATCTGGAGAGATTCTGTATGAAAGAATGATCGCTAATCTCTTGTCAGTTATTCTCCAAACTCATCAGGCATTATAGGAGAAGACTCAGAGCTGTTATCTTGGCAAAGGGAGATTACAAAAAGGTATTTACTAAAAGGGTATGAATAATTGTGGCCAACGTGTTTTGGAGAAAACATTTATTTCATAATGTGATTTCCCCCCCAATTTGAATTCTTTTACTTCAATGAAAGGTTAGAATTTTGCCAATTTTTTGAACGAAAGATAAAACATTTTGAATGAAAGATTTATGTTTTACAGCCATTTTTGATCATATTTACCGGGGGTATGAATACTTTCCGTACCCACTGTAAATCTCAATTTCAAAAAATTGACCCATGTGACTGATTTTGTGGTTCAGGGTCACAAATGTGAATTCTTGATATCAACAATGATGACACTTGCAGAAATACAATTTTTTAGATCAGGAATTAAATTTCAACTAATAAAAACGTCTCGGGTTACGTATGTAACCCTCGTTCCCTGAGTAGGGAACGAGACGCTGCATCGATACTCGATACTTTGGGGAATGCCCTCGGCATGACGCGTCTGAAGTCTGTAATGGAACTATTCCAATCTTGATTGGTGCTCGTCACTCGTGACGTTGCATGTGACGGTGATCCGGAAGCTATAAAAGGACAACGGAACATAGCCGTATCAGCTTTTAAAGGGTCAAAGCAAGTCGTTCTCAGGAGCACGAAAAGTGAGGCCGAGAGATGCAGCGTCTCGTTCCCTACTCAGGGAACGAGGGTTACATACGTAACCCGAGACGTTCCCTTTCGTAAAGGGAACTCCCGCTGCATCGATACTCGATACTTTGGGGAACGAGTACCCACGCCGCCACACTGAGAGACCCTGCCCTGGTGTGAAGCAATCTGGCACACTCAAGACATGAGAACTTGTGAACCTGGTGTAGAGGACAGATCCAGACTGTAATGTTTGATGAAGGTGTGTGGGGAGGCCCAGCCAGCGGCATCACAGACCTCTTGAAGAGAAACCCCTGCTAGCAAGGCTCTAGAGGATGCCACTCCTCTGGTTGAGTGAGCTTTTATCAGGAGAGGTGAAGGCAGATTGCGCACCTCGTAAGCTGAAGAAATAGCCTCTACTATCCACTTGCTAATAGTCTGTTTGGAGACCGGGGAGCCCTTCTTGGATAACCCAAAACACACAAACAGCTGGTCCGACTTCCTCCAGCCCGAGGTCCTATGTACATAGGCCTCAAGAGCTCGGACCGGGCATAACAAGTGTAATTTAGCTTGATCAGCCGACACATGCGGTGGAGGATGAAAGGCCGGAAGGATTATAGACCGTGCCACATTTGTGGGCACCTTAGGCATGTAGCCAGGTCTAGGGTGGAGAATGGCTCTCACTCTGCCAGGAGAGAACTCGAGGCAAGAGGGAGCCACAGATAGCGCCTGCAGGTCGCCAACTCGTTTCAGGGAAGTAATAGCGAGCAGGAAGGCTACCTTAAAGGATAAAAATTTCTCAGACACCTTATCCAGGGGTTCGAAGGGTGCCAGGGATAAACCTTCGAGGACCACTGCCAGGTCCCACGTGGGGACCCTAGGCTGGATAGCAGGCCTCATCCTCCTGGCTCCACGAAGGAAACGAATTATGAGTGGGTGTGTCCCCAGCGTGCCCACCCCTAAAGGCGTGTGGAAGGCTGATATAGCCGCCACATAGACCTTAAGCGTGGATGGGGAGAGCCCGTCAGAGAAACGATTCTGGAGGAACTCCAGTACTGAAGCCACTGGGCAGTTAACTGGGTCCAACTGATGTTCTCTGCACCATAAAATAAAAATTTTCCATTTAAATGCATAAAGTTTCCTCGTGGAGGGGGCTCTAGAGTTTAGAATGGTCTCAACAACCTCGGTTGAGAGACCAGAATTTGTGAATTGGTCCCCCTCAGGGGCCAATCCAGTAGCTTCCTGGGCTACAGCCAAGGGTGAAATATCATGACCTTGGGCTGAAGAGGGAGGACCATCCTGATCCGGATTCACCGCGGAAGGCCTGCCAGAAGGGCCCAGATTTTTGGAAGCCATATTTGGGCCTGTCAGTACAGGGCCACTAAGAGTAAGCTGATCCCGTACTGCTGAACCCTCTTGTACTCTAGAACCCCCGGGGGCAGAACAATCGGGGAAAGTATACACAGACATGGCCTCAACCATGTCTGTATCATGATATCCAGACCCAGCAGAGCTGGAAGAGCATGGGAGAGGTGGCGCAGAAGGTGGCCGTCCACATGAAGGGGAAACAGGAGCACCTCTGACAAACCGACCTCCATCCCGGCTAAAGCCAACTTGGGCTGGAGTTCGAAATCCCCGGGCTGCAGCCCCTGCCTCGACAGGATGACTGCCCCCTCCTTGATCAGAGAGACCACCGACATAGTGTCTGTCAAAAATAGAACCTAATGGTCTCTCTGAAGTTTCCTCAGACCCTGTGTTTCCAACACAGGTACTAGGAGCAGGAACCATAACTTCCTCCCCATGATCAGAAAACGAGGGCATGTGCGCGTAACTCTGGCCATGCGGAGTGGGTTCCCTCTCGGGGAAAACCCATTGGTCCTGAGCCACTACTACAGGGCCCCCATGTACAGCAGGCCAAAGAATAGTATGTTGAACACTGCTGCCAGCGAGCCCACTCTTTGATAAGGTCACGTAGTGGTGGCCTGGCCTAGCTTGATATACATGACTATGGTAAGGAAGATGAGTGTCTGAGCTGGAGACAATTGTGCCTGCATCATGACTATAACCTACACCGCCCCCAGGAATCGGTTTCTCTGAAGAGGCAATGGTGATTTTTCCTATACTCTGAGCCATATTCCCGAGCACCTCACGAGACTCGGAACAACACCTCGGTGTTGAACCGTCTGCTCTAGTAGTCAATGGACAGGAATGAGGATGCCCTGAAGACTCCATGGAGCTAGGACAGTGACCATGCATTCCGAGGAGGTGCGGGGATACAATGCTAGGCCGAATGGAAGAATCCGGAACTGATGTGCTTTTCCCCCAAAAGCAGATCTCGGAAACTTCCCGTGATGGGGTTAGAAGGGAATGAGGAGTTAAGGACCTTGTGGATCTATCACGACAGACCAGTCCTCGGAGCTGGTCTGACTGACAGTCGGAATCTTGAATCTGAACCCCCTCGGAGGTTGATCCATTACCCTGAGATCCGAAACAAGGCCTTACTCCCCTTCCCTCACAGGAACTATGAAGTACCGGCTGTAGAACCCGGGCTCCCGAAACCGAGGAAGAGCCCACCTTGAGGTTTCCTTTGTTAAGAGAGACTAGACTTCTTGTTCCAAGAACCAACCCTGCTCGGGGCTGGCAGACATGTGAACCACCCTTAGTAGATAATATTTGTATATTAACTGCACTGTAAGCAGGACCCTCCAGGCTATATTTTGAAGACCCCTCGGGGTGTCTAAATATGCTATTATGGGGACCAGTCCCTCGAGACTGGCCTTGGCTAAAAATGTTCAAATGGTTTCGGTGACCTGAAGCAGCTAACTGGCAGGGACTAACCGAAATATGCTCTCTACAGACCTCCTGAGAGGCAGCGAACTCGACAGGGCCGCAACGTTTCCGAGCAGATACTGCGATTTGTGTTCGCTGGAAGCCGATGTGTCCCGAAGCGCCATCGGCGGCGGGAAGTAAACATCGATTTCCTAAGGGCTGTATAAGGGGGCGAGACTCCTGTACTCGCTCTCCTGGGGGAACGGCCATAAGGGTCTGCGTGTTACGACAAGACCTCTTAGTTGAAGCCATCTTAGCCCGAGAGACAGTCCTCAGACCTGTCCTCGATAAAGAGGGCTTCATACGAGAATGTCTCTTCTGGCCCCAAGCCTTATACGGGGGGGCACGAGAGGAAACCTTCTCAAAATATGAGGAACTGGCGGCTGTCCCATGAGGCTGCCCCCTGGCAGCAACCCCATGAGACCTAGATTGACAACTGGGGATAGCTGAATGTCGCTCTGCCTCCTGAAACCTTTCGACAACGGTTCTTGCCGCGTCGCCAAAGAGGCCAGAAGGTGAAAGGGGGGCATCGAGAAGGAAAGCCCTGTCTTTCTCCTCGATCCCCAAGCGATTAAGCCATAAATGTCTCTCTGTGACGACTATTGCTGCCATAGAACGGCCAATAGCACGACCCGTTTCTTAATAATACGGAGAGATAAGTCAGCTACTCTACGAAATTCAGTAATACCGTTGAGTGAGACCTCCCAGTTATCATCCACCTCTTTGAGGAGGTCAGCCTGGTATGCCTGTAATAACCCCATCGTGTGTAGGCATGCACCGGCTCGACCCACCGCCATATAAGCTTTCCCTAACAAATTCGATGTACGAGATTTGGAGGGAAGTGTCTGAGCTATCAGGGGTGACGTAACGTCGGGGAGAAAATATTTCGCAAAATATTCCTCAACCCGAGGCATCACCCCATAACCATTCTCATTAGATTCCCTAATAGATGAGTAAATATATACATGGGGGGAAAATAATTGAGATGAACATGGATTTTCCCACGATCTCGATACCTCAGTATGAAGATCAGTGAAAAAGGGAAGGCTCTGACACAAAGATTGTGACTGGGTCTGCAGGAAGCGCTCATCCATTTTATTTTTCTTAGTCGCTTCCTGCTTATTATATGGCCATTCAACATTTAATTTAACCACTGCCCTGGTCACAACCTCCAGCAATTCCTCAATAACGGGAATATGGGGTGGCGAATCCCCATATCTATGTGATTCAGTGTTGATAATATCTAACCCCTCGGAGCCAGATAAATCAAACGCTGTGTCTTTAACACGGTCGGAAGAAGCCGCAGCGCGGGCTTCCGAACCGTGCGCGAGACCAGTGGAGCTGGTTAATAAACACTGAGAAAGGGTCGCAACCGTCTCAGTGTTATCTGCCAGCTCCACGTGCGAATCCCATGCATACAAGCGGCGCGCTGCCTCAACAGACGCGGGACCTGATGCACTGGAAACGCGAGCCTGATCTGATTGATCGAACAAGCTCAAACGGGAGCGGAGCTCTCTCATAGATAGCTGAAAACAGTTTGCACAGACAGCGCCCTCAAGCACTGCCCGTGCATGCTCCACTCCCAGACAAACAACACAAAACGAGTGCGTGTCACCCTCGCTCAGATAGCGCGAGCAAGGGGACGCACACCGCCTGAGTCGTTTCTCTATATTCGCCATATATATATTGAGATAGACAAACAACACCAAATAAGACAATACAGTCACACAGAACGCTTGCTGAAGACAGAAAGCTGATACGGCTATGTTCCGTTGTCCTTTTATAGCTTCCGGATCACCGTCACATGCAACGTCACGAGTGACGAGCACCAATCAAGATTGGAATAGTTCCATTACAGACTTCAGACGCGTCATGCCGAGGGCATTCCCCAAAGTATCGAGTATCGATGCAGCGGGAGTTCCCTTTACGAAAGGGAACCACAATTCTTGATATCTTGATATCTGTAATTGTATTTTCACAATGATATCATTCAAACATGTGTTGTAAGATTAAAAAAGTGAGAAATTAATACTTTTATTCATTAAGTTCACATATCGCGTTTTTTGTGAGCTCAAGTATTTCAAACTTTATATACTGTCTATGATTTCAAATGATTGGAGCAACGCGCTAATTTTTTCCAGGCGCAGAAAGATGAAAAAATTGAAACTTTTCAGAATGGCGCAAGCGCACCGCAGGTCATGTGACAAGAACCAACCAGTCAGCTTCATGCTTTCTGTAATATCATTGAAAGCTGGGGCACGTTCAAGTTCAAAACGGTGCGCAACGTTTTGCTACGGTTTCCGGGTTGAACTTCATGTTTACTGGAAACGGCGTGCACCGGTGTGCAACCGTTTATATACATACAGTCGGCATCTAGTCATAGTTGGGGGCGTGGCGAGGGTGGAGTCGGCGTGGGGGAAAACACCGCGACCATCGTGTGTATTTGAATGACAAAAATGTCTTATTGCGAGTCATTGACTCCTGCCGACCGGCAACGGTACATTGCAAAATTAAAGCTGCAGTCGGCAGATTGGGTCGACTTAGCGAAAATTTTGAATGTTTACAACTCTCATGCCCCTCCCCCACTACCAGCGAGCACCCTCCCATCGAGGTCGTGCTCGTCAGTGCGTGTGTACCTGATTTTCTGTGAACGCGTCCGTCCGTCAGCATCGATCAACACCATGGACTCAGAGGTAGGCTGCCCTGGCTAATCTATCCATAGATAGCAATAACCGAGGAATTGGAAGCTTGTTAGTAGATTTTCTCTCCGTCATCACGCTTCGTGCAATCTTCAGGCGAACTTCAGGCGTGGCGTGTGCATGTGATATTGTAACGTGCGCGAGGGAGGGGGGATCTGTGGCGTGTACATGACCTGTGATTGACAGTCAGATCCAAGCGTGCCGCACAAGCCCTGAAAAGTGAAGCCAAAACATCTCGACTGGTCCTAGTATAGGTCATAAGCCCCACCTCCCCGTGTTATTCAACGGGACGTGACACCAACTAAACAATTAAATTACACTTCAAATATCTTTTTTCCAAAGGTGGTTTCTTTCATTTGCTGTCGTTTTTATCACACTGATGTAAGTTCAAGTGTCTGTTTCAAAAATAAGTTGGTTTTTAGTTAGTTACGTGATGCGGTGGTGTAACGTCATGATTGACAGCTGTGATTGACAGGTTCTCCGAGCGAAGTAGTCACTGAAGCAACAACGGACATTTTTTTCGGGATCTTCGGAGGACTGAGGAGATTGTATTTACTTTATTTTAACAAGCCCCTTGTCGTACTGCAATCAATTTTTAAAAAAGTGTGCAGAATCCACTCTCCCTGAGTGCAGTCTGCGAGAGTGAGGGCGGAGCGTTGATTTCTCGGCTTTACTTCCTGCTCACAACTGCGCAGGTCTGGTCCCGAGATCGCTACTGCGCAGACTCAAGTTCCAATATGTCAGCGCCATATCGAGACACTGGCGGCTTCAGTTCTCATCAATGGAAGAGAGCGAAGGGGCGTCGTCCATCTTTTTTTACAGTCTATGGTCAGATCTCACACAGTCCTGCGCTGATTGGACCCGATGATCCGGGAGCGGTGGATTTTTGCAAAACAAATAACACGCTCCAGGTGGAGTTAGAAGCTCGTTTTTTTTCTAAAACCACCTTATTTATGTTGTTCTGTCGGATTATAGTGTCGATTTCACTGAATATGATAAAAAAAAATGTTGCAGATGGCAGCTCTGCAATAGGTTATGATTGCCCTTATTTAATTAAAAACTGGGTCAATGACCCAACCAAATGGCCCCGGAGGTGTCGTTTCCAGACATATTTTGTTATCTGGTTGAATCTCCAGGTAAGACATTGCGGCAGCTGTAGCGGTAACATTTATTACAGAACATCACATAAATGGTAATGGTAAATGGACTGCATTTATATAGTGCTTTCACAGACCCAATGGCCACCAAAGCGCTTTACAATAATGCCTCACATTCACCCATTCACTCACTCATTCATACATACACCGACGGCGGTGTCAGCCATGCAAGGCGATCCAGCTCGTCGGGAGCAGCTGGGGTTAGGTGTCTTGCTCAAGGACCTCAACACTTGGTCAGGTGGAACCGGGGATTGAACCACCAACCTTCCGGTTTGTAGACAATCTACATGAACCACTGAGCCACTGCCGCCCCGTCTTGGGTATAAGTTACTTTTACTTACAAGTATTATACACTACTATAGAAATCTTATAGGATTACTATAGTTCTTTTTCGTAAGGGATGTAGACAAAACTAGCCCACCACGGCCTAATACGAGTTTAACACCCACTATTATATCACACAGGGATCTACTCACACAGTAATCTCAAAAAAGAAAGCTCAAAAGCCATTTGTCCTCCTTTCCGGTTCTGTGTGTTTATTAGGAAGGATGTAGAACTCCAATTCATAATTTGTTTGTTTATTGGCGGTACAGAAAACGACACAGCAACTCTTCGGCATGATTGTCCCGTGTATTTCAATGAGCGCCAAGGCAATGTTTTCCCCCACAGGCTAAATTCACATCACGTGACGGGGCATTCCATAAAACCCCACTGGACCTCTAGGTTGAAAAATCGAATGTGAGAAAATAATTATTTTCTGGTCCCGTTTGAATTGTGCCATGAATGTGAACATATGTTGTCTGTGAATTTTTTATATAATTTTTCATGTTACGAGTTTGACAGTATATTGTATGATTCTTTGGCTAGCAGTTGTGGAAAAGACATAAAGAGAAAGACTACATGTCGCCTATGTGACGTCACCCCATAACAGATCGAGATGCCTGTGTGTTTTGTACCCAAATGTCACCATTCAAACCAAATGGGCTGTTCTTTCTTCAGATTCCCATCTGAAACGTGTCGAAAGAAGCGAAGAGTTGTAGTCCACAAACTGCTCTCACACAAAGTGAACCGTATCAAACTTCTACCCGCTAAATTGTAGCATTCTTCACACAAAAAATTATATTAAAAATTCACAGACAACATATGTTCACATTCATGGCAAAATTCAAGCGGGACCAGAAAATAATTATTTTCTCACATTCACTTGCATTGATGATTTTTCAACCTAGATCCACGTAGCAAAATTTGTCTGGCCCACCTCTGGGCCTCATCCTTGCTTCAATTCTGGCCCAGTTCTGGCTGGGTCCCCGGCCCAAAACGGACTCAAACAACTTCCTCTGGCCCAGATGTGGCCCACACCCTGTAAAATGACTCTTATTTATTGATATGGCCCAGGTCTGGCCCAGGCACTGTAAGACAGAACTGGCTGAGTGTCGGCTGGGTCCCCGGCCCAGATGTGGCCCGGAAACTGTGAAACAATGGCAGTGAAACACAAATTCAACCATTTAAAAAGATTAAGGGTTTTAATTATAAAATTAACAAATACACTTTAATATAAACATGTATTAACAATGAACAAATACACTCTATTAACATTTATTTACAACACAATATTTAAACTACAAAATAACAAGTAAATTATATTTACTGTATATGATTAAAAGAAAAACATCACTCTTTCACACACGAACTATCTTTCACTCTCTTTAACACTAAATAAATTACTTTTGAAAATGTCAAGTCACCATTAAATATATAGCGCTATATACAGTAATGACTGTTTCAAAGCAGCTTTACAGGGTTAAACAGGAAAATGATCAACGATGCAAACAGAGTTCAATTTGGTTGTAAAGCTGCTCTAAAAAGAAAATAGTGTCATTGTTCAGCTGAATTCAGTTCAGTGTTGATTCAGTTCTGTTCAATAACTGTATAAAGTAGCTATATCAATTATAAAAAGAGTTCATTTTCATTATTAAGCAGCTCTGCAGAAAACAGTGATGTCATCGTCCAGCTCAGTTCAGTTCTCATATAATGGTGTCGATACAGGCAGATCAATATTATTAAGAAGAAGCGTCCTCAACTAATCAAGCCAGAGGCGACAGTGGCAAGAACCCAAACTCCATCAGTGACAGAATGGAGAAAGAAAAACAGGCTCAGTCGAGGAGCCAATTCTTCTCTGGTCAAACAACGAACATGGTGTATGTGTTAGGATTCCAGGCCGCTTCACAAGTCAGATTGTGGATTAATATCATTCAGAGTATTTTATTCAGCTCCTTTTGCTTGAAGATTGGAAAAGATTACATCAAGGTAAAAGAGTAGCAAAACTCGAGAGCATGTAGATGTGAATTTGAGAACTTGTAAAATAGATATTTGTACTTGTACAATAAAATTTACACTCACAGCTCCAATGTGAAAACCTCAATTAGGCATTTGCAACTTCTCAAATCTGCCATTGCCATTTTTTTAATGGCCCCGCCTTTCTCTCTCACCGCCACTAAGTTTGCAAGTGCACAAGTTATAGTTAGGCATCTAATATATCGCGAAAATAGTTGCAAAGTCAATGTGTGAAGATTTAAAATAGCAATGGCAGATTTGAGAAGTTGCAATTGCCTAATAGGTTGTACTGTGAATGTGAATGAAAGAATACAGGTTTGTGACTATTGTCTTGAAAATCTCAGTGAAAATCTCAACATTCAACAGGTTTTCAAGTACAAATATTTATTGTACAATTTACAAACTCACATTTACATGCTTTGGAGTGTTGCTACTCTTTTACCTTCATAAGCTCACGCCGGCATTTGGTCAAGTCAAGTCAAGTCATCTTCATTTATATAGCGCTTTTAACAATGTAGTTTGTTTCAAAGCAGCTTTACAGAGATAAACGTATAATTTAAGGTAACAGAGATTGTTTTGGCTTTATAGCGGTTCTTTAATAAAGTTATTTTCCAGCTAAAGTTAGTTTTGATTGATTCGCTTCCGTCGCAACGATCATTTGTTATTAAATTTGGGGCCGCTAAGACGACACCATTCCCTCTACACAGACTTTAAACGCGAACCTGTGAGAAACGCTGATTGCGTTCTCATGCGCATTAAGAATTGGTTCTATAGTTATGTGCATTTGAATATATGTGTGCAGGTTTGGAATTCCCTACAAACCAAGCCTAAACAAAGTACTTGCGTTTCTTTATAATTTTTGATACAGGATTTTATTTTATTTTATCAATTCGGGGTAGGTACGCGAATTGAGTTTCCCGACGACGCTTTATCTGTAGAGAGGTAAAGGGATCCTCCATAGGAAGAGACTAGTTGGCACTTCAGCACTGCGTTGACATCGGGTCCAGGCGAAGGTCCTTCATCAGATCTGGATACGGCCTGGATCCGGCAGGCTGCGGGAAGACCTCGGGATAAACAAAGACACTAAATTAGCGTAGATGCCATTCTTCTCATGATGTAACGAGTACATCAGGATTTATGGGAAGTGTTCCCGGTTCCGGCTGACCTAATCTATGCAGCCTAACATTTAATTATATGTGAATGCTAGGTCAAAGAGATGCGTCTTTAATCTAGCTTTGAACTGACAGAGTGTGTCTGCTTCCCGGACAATGGTAGGAAGACTGTTCCAAAGTTTTGGTGCTAAATAGGAGAAGGATCTACCACCAGCAGTCGATTTTGATATTCTAGGTATTATCAACTGGCCGGAATTTTATAGATCGCAATAGACTTGAAGGACTATAATGCGCTAAGAGCTCGCTCAAGTACTGCGGAGCTAAACCATTTAGTGCTTTGTAAGTGATCAGCAATATTTTCAAATTGATGCGATGTTTAATAGGGAGCCAGTGCAGTTTTGACAGAACTGGGCTAATATGGTCATACTTCCTGGTTCTGGTAAGAACTCGAGCTGCTGCGTTTTGAACCAGCTGTAGTTTGTTTATTAAGCGTGCAGGACAACCACCCAGTAGAGCATTACAATAATCTAGCCTTGAGGTCATGAACGCATGAACTAACTGTTCTGCATTTGTCAATGAGAGCATATGACGTAATTTAGATATATTTTAGAAACTCTGTTTTTTCAGAATTTAGAAGTAGGAAATTACGAGTCTTTTTTTTATATCAGCTATGCATTCCGTTAATTTTGTGAATTGGTAGTTTTCGTTAGGTTGTGAAGAAATATACAGCTGAGTATTGTCGGCATAACAGTGAAAGCTAATGCCATGTTTCCTAATGATATCTCCTAATGGTAGCATGTACAGAGTGAACAGCAACGGTCCTAGAACTGAGCCTTGTGGTACGCCATACTGAACTTGTGATCGAGGGGAGTTGAAGCTGGCCGTTGGGTCTGTGCGGAGGACTGGTCTGGTTCTCCTGGATCTGATCCGATGACTGTGCCGAGGACAGTTGTGTCAAAGGGGTTTTCACAGTGTTTGTGTCTAGGTCTCGTCTAGTTGTGATGTTCTCGTCTGGCATTCAGGGCTGTTGTGGTCATCTGAGGGTCCAGGTCCATCATCTGGTCTGGTAAGTTAGTACACTGTGGTCAGTGTAGTTCGAATCACAAATAAGTGACTCTTTTGAGAGGTTAGTGAATCAAATCGTAACGTTAGTCCGACTCCTATGATTCGACTCCTATGAACTAATCACTTGTTGAAAAAGACGAATTGGTTGACTAAATTTGAGCACAGGAATAACGTTACCGGTATAACTCAATATCATTTCATTAGCCAAAATCACAGATACAGCACAGCAGTCTTTCTAATAAAAAAAACCTCACATTTATTCTAAAAAGAGACCGTAACTGTTGGAGCCATTCTGTATATTAGGATGGGTTGGCGCTGTGTTCTGTCACAAGTCTACTTAAGACGGGCTAATTAGTGCAGGTGTGGCGCTGTGTTCTGTCACAAGTCTACTTAAGACGGGCTAATTAGTGCAAGTGTGGCGCACAGCGAGGTGCATGGTTTTTGACCGTGAGACACGGCGTGTAAACATGGAGACTGACTTGAGTAAAGTTTATTTTAGAAATTTATATTAATAAATGGATTGGCATATCCGACTTTAAGTTCAGACTTTTGAAAGTTTATTATTTTTACCGTATTTAATTATTTAAGCCACAAGGAAACAGCACGTCGAAAACACGCGTGCAAAACAACTTAAATGTGCGCCAACATTTAGTCAAAAACCACCTCTGTATGAAGAAAAGACTGATCAAGTTTAAACGACACGGTCCTTGTGCTGTTCGTACCTTGTTTTCGACGGTGAACGGCTCAATGGAAACGCTGGCGCATTGGACAGTGAAGCGGCCAGGAAGCAGTGATGACGGGCGGAGGTCGGTGACGGAAACAGCGGAGATCGGTGTCGGTAGCGGACGTCGGAGTAAAACGCTTTGAGCCTCACAGTGGATAGTTGGTGGTCCGGACGCAGTGAGGATGGACGCAATAGACGACGGAAGTTGGTAAGCGGCCTCACATTGGACAGTGAGAATTGGACACTTTGATGCAGACACGTCACCTCAAGTGGAGGAAAGTTATTTTGGACCTTGAACGAGTAAAACGAGGTAACGGCAGTTAACAAACACACATAAAAAGATGTATGAATTTTAAGAGCTGCAGTTATTAAAGTGTAAACAGCAAGAGTGATGAGAATACATTGACATTTGTTTTAAAGTAAACGAGGACTTGAAATAAGAGACATTTGGGTCAAAGGGTTTACACAAGAAAATGAATGTGTTTATGCTTTATTTCTGATTTCTCGTTTTCATGATATGTAAATGAAATGTGTTTTTTTGGGGGGTAGTTGGTTGAAAACGAGGTAAAATAGATGAAAATCATCAAGGTAAAAAGGTAACTCATGTGGTGTCGACTGACTCACAAAATGTTAATGAGGAAGAAGCCTCTGTGAAAAAAAGGTCAACAAAAGCACTGCTTTCTAAACTAAGTGACTTAAGCCCCTTTCACACAGAGATTCCGGAAAATACACGGATAAAGTGACCCGGGATTTGACCCGGGTTCGTTTGATTTTGGTTCATTCACACTGCCAGTGATTTTCCGGAATCAGAGAGCGCGTTCACACACAACCCGTGTATGTCCCAGAAAGACACGCGACATCGATGTGACTTGTAATGTCTCAGCAGTGTCTTCAGTTTGCTTATGAGCTGCGATTTCTCTCTCGAGAAACCACGCTTGTGCATTTATTTCTCTGATTCGATCATAAACTTGCACATTACGTACCGCTTCACAGCTGGCGAACGATCCCGCGCTTCAGCGTCATCACTGTGACACGGCATTATTACGGCTTTTGTTCACACAGCGCGCGTTCCGGGACTGAACACGGCAATGTTACTAGGTCCCCAACCCGGCATCGATGCCGGCATCAATCCCGGGTCGTGTTTGCGTTCACACAGAAGGCGTTCCGGCAATTTGCCGGCAATTTCCCGGGTTCAATGCGCTGTGTGAAAGGGGCTTAGAGACACTAAGAAAATCCAAATTAAGTAAAGCTCCCAACATCAAACAAACTGTTCAAGGTTTAATGTGTGAGTCTGGTTATGAAGTTGAAATTAAAAGTAGCTTCAGCAAATATCAAGTCTTGATTAACGACACAAAGGTTGCACATAACAATCTGCTTGAGTTGCTACCCATGGATGAAAAGGAAAAGCATGAAACCTGGTTCAAAGCAAAGCTTTTAAAGTGTGAACGAATTTTGCCAGTGTGTGGAAAATCATTTTAAAAGTACAAATAATGGTAGTGCTGAAGATGTTCACCTTGAGGATGATATAAAACCAACGGACAGTGTATCAAATGTTGGAATAATCATCATGCACTGAAAGCCACACCAGTGAAAGATCAAGTCGATCAAGCAAAGCTGCATTTGAAGTTGCACATGCGCAAGCAGAAGCCAAGAAAGCTGCACTCCTGGCACGCGCAGCAGCGCTGAAAAAGAAACATGAATTGGAAAAGGAGGCGAAATCAATACGCAAAAGAATGGAACAAGTGGAAATGGATGCTGAGATTGAAGCCTCAGATGCAGAGTTTGCAATACTGCAAGCATTTTCAGATCAGGATAGAATGGGATCTTACTTTGAGAAGCAAAATTCGAAAGGAAGACGTGACATTCATGATGCAAAGTTTGAGAAGTCTACCAGATTGATGAGAAATAAAGGCTTACCTGTTGCAGTTGCAAGATCCACTGAAAATGTTGCACATGCGGTTACAGCCCGAAGCCATTTGTTTTGAGAATAATGGCTGGCTGATGAAGTTATTGGCTGGCTAGCCGGCTCAGCCAAAACCTAAATGGCTGCTGCAGCTGCCAAACTTTTTATAGCTGCAAATGGCTGAAGCTGCCACTTCATGTCTACAGATGTCTATGTTATACTGATTTACTAGATCTCAATATTTCCAAGCAATGCATGGCTTACACTACTATTTCTACAAAATGCAATACAATGTAATAAAGAAAACACCAGATTTTACTTTCACAACGTATGTACATATTTATTTTGTAGTCTGTATGCTACTAAACAGAGAAGGATAACTATGTTGATTAAGAACGCAAACTTTTGTTGAATTTATGAGAAATCTACAGACGCAAACAGACGAAGTGTAGTAAAATAAAGACCTAAATGTGTATTTCGGACTTTTTTTCACCACAAGTCTGAAAGAAGGCATGTTATTGAAGACAAATATCAAAAAATCTCAAAATTGACCAGTAAAAAAAAAACGATGTTTTTGCCTGCCGTGTCTCGCCTTAATATAAACACACACTGTTATCAGTAAAATTTTGGACAAAGTTTTGCATATTTCACTTCAATGTACAATGAAGCATGCGTTGTGAATTAGCAATGTGGAAACGGTGGTTTGTTACTGCAGTAATATCACGTTCAGTGCTATAAATCTCTCCGTTCCAGAATATTTGGTTCATAACATCAATCTTTGATTCAGGTGTTTGTGCAACCGTGCCCTGAAGATTTAACAAAAGTCTGGGTAGGCCTAAGTTTAAAAAAAAAAGTAAGTAGGAATTAGGAAAGTATGTGAGAAGTGAGATCAAAATTACCTTGCTTGCTTCTTTCCGCCATTTCACCTCAGTGCGAGAAAAAAATGCATCGCTTCTTCTGTACGGAAAACAAGCAATTTTAATTGGTTGTCAATTCACTGTGAGTCTGTGTATCATAGCAACGAGCACAAGACTGTGCTGTTATGAATCCAGTGGGAAAATAGATCTCGTGTATTGTTTATATATTTCGTGTGTGTATGTCTCTGTGATAGAATTATTATTTGATGCAAATAATTCTAGCCGACTCAGCCAAACTTTATCAGATGGCGGGTCAATTTGGCTTACGAAATTATTGGCTGGTGGCAGCTGAAATTCTAAATGGCGCAAATGGCGGCGCCTGGCGGTGGCTTCAGGGTCTACATGCGGTTGATGACAATTCTACACGACAGATTCTGCAAAATGAAATATCCGAGCTGCTCATACAACAACACAGAGCAAGCCAAATGCCACCAAGACAAATGCCTGTTTTTGAAGGTGACCCACTGAAGTTCAAAATGTTCATGCAAGCTTTTAGGCACTGTGTGGAGGAGAAAGCAGCATCTAAAGGTGATTGCATGTTTTTTTTGGAAAGGTACACCAGAGGGCGCCCACACGACCTTGTACAAAGCTGTTTACATATGAGTGCGGAGAGAGGCTTTGAAACAGCTAAAGCCCTCCTAAAGGAACACTTCGGTAATGAAACAAAGATCACGGCAGCATATATGGAAAAGGTTCTCAACTGGCCTGTGGTGAAGGCTGAAAGTGTTTCGTTACTACAGGACTATGCATTATTTTTACGTGGATGCAATAATGCAATGTCAGATTTACAGGACATGAAAGAGTTGGAGATGTCTGCCAATCTCAAAATTATTGTTTCGAAACTTCCTTTTAAATTGAGGGAAAAATTTAGAAGTTCTGCATGTGATATTCGTGAGAGACACAACCGCAGACCTAACTTTAATGATGTTGTACACTTTGTGGAATATCAAGTCAAAATCTTGTCTGATCCTATTTTTGGTGATATTCTGTCACGATCCACACACCAAGGAAAGGGAGAGAAACAGGTGGATCCAAATACAGCGTTTTTATTTGTAGGGCAATCCAATTCGTCGTCATCCATGCAGGTGTCAAAATCCATATTAGCAGTCCAATATAACAAAATAAACAAACAAGGAACAAGAACATAAACCGGAAACACAGGGAACGGAAGTGGTGTGATATATTACAAGGACTCCGTGACACATACTAAAACAGACAGGGTATATATACACAGGGAACACAAGCTAAACAAGATAACAAGGGGGCGTGGTAAACTGAAACACCTGTGAAGACTAATCAACATAACAAGGAACAACTAAACATGACAAGACACATGGCAGGATCACATGACAAGCATGGAATAATATGACAGACACTAACAAGGAACAAGACACAAAACCCACACCGTGACATAACCTCCCCTCTACGGAGCGGCTACCAGACGCTACAAGACGTGACAGACCAAACAAAAATCCAGGCGGGAGGTGGAGTGGTGGAGGATCAGGGGGAGGGAAGGGGGGCCAGGTCCATGGAGGGAAACGGGGACAGGGAGTGACAGTTCATCCGGCGGCCAGGGCGGAGCAGACAGTCCACCGGGCGGCCAGGGCGGAGCAGACAGTCCATCGGGCGGCCAGGGCGGAGCAGACAGTCCATCGGGCGGCCAGGGCGGAGCAGACAGTCCATCGGGCGGCCAGGGCGGAGACTTTGCCTCGGGCGGCCAGGGCGGAGACTCTCCCTCGGGCGGCCAGGGCGGAGACTGTCCCTCGGGCGGCCACGGCGGTGAAGACCCCTCGGGCGGCCACGGCGGAGACTCTCCCTCGGGCGGCCAGGGCGGAGACTGTCCCTCGGGCGGCCAGGGCGGAGACTGTCCCTCGGGCGGCCAGGGCGGAGACTGTCCCTCGGGCGGCCAGGGCGGAGACTGTCCCTCGGGCGGCCAGGGCGGAGACTGTCCCTCGGGCGGCCAGGGCGGAGACTGTCCCTCGGGCGGCCAGGGCGGAGACTCTCCCTCGGGCGGCCGGGGCGGAGACTGTCCCTCGGGCGGCCACGGCGGTGAAGACCCCTCGGGCGGCCAGGTTGGTGAAGACCCCTCGGTTGGCCACGGCGCAGGAACTGGAACAGACACCAATGGCTCAGGAACTGGAACTGGCACCAACGGCTCAGGCACTGGAACTGGCACTGGAACTGGTACCACCCGCTCAGGCACTGGAACTGGCACCACCGGCTCAGGCACTGGAACTACTGGAACTGGCACCACCGGCTCAGGCACTGGAACTACTGGAACTGGCACCACCGGCTCAGGCACTGGAACTACTGGAACTGGCACCACCGGCTCAGGCAATGGAACTGGCACCACCGGCTCAGGCACTGGAACTGGCACCACCGGCTCAGGCACTGGAACTGGCACCACCGGCTCAGGCACTGGAACTGGCACCACCGGCTCAGGTTCAGACACAGACACAGACACAGACACAGGCTCAGGAACAGACACAGACACAGACACAGACACAGACACAGGCTCAGGAACAGACACAGGCTCAGGCTCAGGAACAGACACAGGCTCAGGCTCAGGAACAGACACAGGCTCAGGAACAGACACAGGCTCAGGAACAGACACAGGCTCAGGAACAATCACTGGCTCCGGCTCAGGAACAGGCTCCGGCTCAGGAACAGACACCAGCTCAGGAACAGACACTGGCTCCGGCTCAGGAACAGGCACAGGAACAGACACTGGCTCCGGCTCAGGAACAGACGCTGGCTCCGGCTCAGGAACAGACGCTGGCTCCGGCTCAGGAACAGACGCTGGCTCCGGCTCAGGAACAGACGCTGGCTCCGGCTCAGGAACAGACGCTGGCTCCGGCTCAGGAACAGACGCTGGCTCCGGCTCAGGAACAGACGCTGGCTCCGGCTCAGGAACAGACGCTGGCTCCGGCTCAGGAACAGACACCACTGGCTCCGGCTCAGGAACAGACACCACTGGCTCCGGCTCAGGAACAGACGCTGGCTCCGGCTCAGGAACAGACGCTGGCTCCGGCTCAGGAACAGACGCTGGCTCCGGCTCAGGAACAGACACCACTGGCTCCGGCTCAGGAACAGACACCACTGGCTCCGGCTCAGGAACAGACACCACTGGCTCCGGCTCAGGAACAGGAACAGACACCACTGGCTCCGGCTCAGGAACAGGAACAGACACCACCGGCTCAGGAACAGAAACAGACACCACCGGCTCAGGAACAGGAACAGACACCACCGGCTCAGGAACAGGAACCGACCCCACCGGCTCAGGAACAGGAACAGACACCACCGGCTCAGGAACAGACACCACCGGCTCAGGAACAGACACAGGCTCGACAGCGGCCATCTTGTCAGGGGACACAGGCTCGGCAAACGTGACCTGAACACTCTCGGCGGCGGCCCTCTTGTCCGAAGACACAGGCTCAGCAGGCGTGACGTGAACAGGCTCGGTGGTGGCCATCTTGTCCGAAGACACAGGCTCGGCAGGTGTGACGTGAACAGGCTCGGCGACGGCCATCTTGTCCGAAGACACAGGCTCGGCAGGCGTGACGTGAACAGGCTCGGCGGCGGCCATCTTGTCCGAAGACACAGGCCCGGCAGATGTGACGTGAACAGTCTCTGGCTGGGCAGACGTGACATGAACAGTCTCTGGCTGGGCAGACGTGACGGATCGCTGGGGTGGTGCAGGCAGTGCGAGCAGCTCGGGCGGGGCCAGTAGAGCATGACGTCTGGGTGGTGCGGGCAGAGCAAGACGCCTGGGCGGTACGTCAGGGACGGTAGTCACCTCCGGGATGGTCTCCGTGTTAGGAGCCACCGGACTCGGGATCACTGGAACAGGGACCACCGGAACAGGGACCACCGGAAATGGGATCACCGGAACAGTTACGGAGAGAGCCTTTCTCCTCCTCCTGTGTTTTGGTGCCACTTGACTCTGGACCACCGGAACTGGGACCACCGGTACTGGGACCTCCGGCACTGGGACCACCGGCACTGGGACCACCGAATTCGGAACCACCGGAATCGGGACCACCGGAACAATCACGGAGGAGGTCTTCCTTCTCCTCCTCTGTTTCCGATGGCAATGTGCAGGTTCTGAGCTGGGCGGAATCAGTGGCGAAGGGTGCTTAGGGGAATTCAGCGCCATGGCCTCTTCAGTCTGGCGGGCCCATAAAGCCAGGCCCTGAAAAATGTTCATGCTGCTGGATCCATTGTGTGACGGAGTCCTTCTGTCACGATCCACACACCAAGGAAAGGGAGAGAAACAGGTGGATCCAAATACAGCGTTTTTATTTGTAGGGCAATCCAATTCGTCGTCATCCATGCAGGTGTCAAAATCCATATTAGCAGTCCAATATAACAAAATAAACAAACAAGGAACAAGAACATAAACCGGAAACACAGGGAACGGAAGTGGTGTGATATATTACAAGGACTCCGTGACACATACTAAAACAGACAGGGTATATATACACAGGGAACACAAGCTAAACAAGATAACAAGGGGGCGTGGTAAACTGAAACACCTGTGAAGACTAATCAACATAACAAGGAACAACTAAACATGACAAGACACATGGCAGGATCACATGACAAGCATGGAATAATATGACAGACACTAACAAGGAACAAGACACAAAACCCACACCGTGACATATTCAAACTACTGAAAGAGAAAAGCAGGTTAAAAGGGATGTGTATACAGCAAAGTCTAAGTTGAAGCGAGACAACTTTGCTACAAACGTCTGCGCTGTTAGCAAAGTACAACACAAGGACACACAAGAAGGTAAACAGAGGGATAGCAACCTCAGCATCAATTGTTTATTCTGTTTACAAAACAGCCTGGATGAATGTCAGCGATTTGCCAAGAACAAACATCGTGAAAAGATCAACTTCTTAAAGGAAAAAGGAGTATGCTTTGGGTGTCTTAACACTGGGCATTTGAGCAAAAAATTGCGATAAGCGTAAAATCTGTGAAAAATGCAAACAGAGCCATCCAACAGCTTTACACATTCACGTCAAACAAGTGGACAAATCAATGAACATCAGCGGCATCTACCCCAATGAACCTAAACCAGCTGTAAACCATACGCTTGTGTCACCGGGGCCGGTAGCAATGGAATGCTCTCCATCCTGCCAGTTCAGGTAAAAGCACAAAAAGGCAACAAGGTAATTCAGACCTATGCATTTCTGGATAATGGCTCAACATCCACATTCTGCTCTGAAGCTCTTATGCGTAGGCTTAATCTCACTGGGACAAAGTCAAAAATATGTTTGTTAACGATGAGCCCAAAGACATCAGTGTCAACATACATTGTGAATGGACTTGAAATAGCTAGCCTTAATGGAACAAGGTACTACAGTCTTCCAAATGTTTACACACAGAAAACGATGCCAGTAAATACAGCAAACATCCTAAAACAAAAGGACCTTACACAGTGGCCTTACCTTGAGCACATTGAAATCCCTGAAATTGATGCTAACGTGGAGTTATTAATAGGTACTAATGCTTCAAAGTTGCTGGAACCATGGGAAATTGTGAATAGCCAAGGTGAGGGTCCTTTTGCTGTTAAAACCCTATTAGGGTGGGTGATCAATGGCTTAGGAAAGGATTGCAAAGACAACATGAATGAAAATGGCTGTCATAGTGTTGTTATAAACAGATTATCTGTGGAATCACTTCAGCTGCTATTGGAGAAGCAGTACCAAAGTGACTTCAATGAAAAAATTGCTGACGACAAAGAAGAAATGTCTAGGCAGGAGGCAAGATTCATTGAAATAATGGATCAATCTGTAAAATTAAAGGACGGACATTACAGTTTAAAGCTGCCATTCAAAGCCCAGGAGGTACACTGCCAAACAATCGTTGTATTGCTCAACAGCGCCTCATTGGACTAAGAAGGAAAATGGAAAGAAATGAGAAGTTCCACCAAGAATACGCAAGCTTTCTTGAGAATGTCATCAGCAGTGGCTATGCAGAAATGGTACCACAGGATGAATTGCGTTGTGGAGAATATAACCTGTTCTATATTCCTCATCATGGAGTGTATCACCCACGCAAAGGCAAGTTGCGAGTTGTCTTCGACTGCGGAGCTAAGTTTAAAGGAACTTCTTTGAACGAACAGCTTCTGCAGGGTCCAAACCTCACAAGTTCCTTAATAGGAGTGTTTTTACAATTCAGACAAGAACCAGTTGCTTTTATGTCTGATGTGAAGTCTATGTTCTATCAAGTCAAAGTGGCTGAGGAAGACAAAGACTTTCTAATGTTCCTATGGTGGCCTAATGGTGATCTGTGCAAGCAAGTTGAAGAGTACAGAATGACTGTACATCTCTTTGGAGCAGTGTCGTCACCTAGTTGTGCATGTTATGCTTTAAGGAAGACTGCAGACGACAATCGGAACAGTTATTCGGACGAAGTGATTGACACTGTACATAGAAATTTTTACGTGGACGATCTCCATCTTTCACCATCTGTGCAGAAAGCGGTACAAATTGTCCATGACCTGGCTGACCTTTACCAGAAAGGAGGTTTTCATCTTACGCAATGGATCAGTAACAGTCGCAAGGGCACTGGGGCTACATTGGTGTATGGAAAATGACAAATTTAACTTTCGTATGAACTGCAAAGAACGCATGCAAACACGAAGAGGGATTCTATCAGTCATTAGTTCAGTGTACGATCCCTTAGGGCAGTGGTTCCCAAAGTGGGGGTCGCAAGATGATTTCTATAAAAAAAGTGGAAAAAATATATAGGCCCTATATATTTTTGTTGCAATTAATTTAACCCTTTTGCACGTATGTTCACACCGGGTAGATTTTCTGTTTGGCGAGTAAATCTCAAAAGGCTATCCGCCACACTGGCGGGTGAATGTTCATACCAAAATATGACATTTTCAGCGTGAGAGAGAGAGAGAGAGAGAGAGAGAGAGAGAGAGAGAGAGAGAGAGAGAGAGAGAGAGAGAGAGAGAGAGAGAGAGAGAGAGAGAGAGAGAGAGAGAACTCGCTATTCAGAGCGGCCAAGTGTCAAGCTTCCCCGTACTTTTTGACAAGCGTCCTTGATAGGACGGCCAGAGCTTCTTTGCAGCTCAAGGCGGCGGCGGTGTGTCTCTATCTGTTGACGGCGCTGAGGAAAAAGCTCCCGCCACTGGAAGAAGCGGTCGCCGCCCATTTGTGTCCTGCTGGCAGTTGGAGAGCAAAGGCTGCGCACCAGGGATGGAAATTAGCACCCGCCACCAGCCAAATGCGGGTGATTTTGTGTTGTGGCGGGTAAACTCGCTTCACCTACTGCCACCGTGGCGGGTAAATAAAAATAGCATACTGTTTCACCCGGACGGCGGACACTTTTAGAGAAGGCACACCCTTCAAAAAAAAATGTGGCGTTACATCGCAGGCGTTAAGAGGTCTGCAGAGAAAACATGAACTCACTTCAGAAAAACGGACTTTCCTGTCCTCTCAGCCGCTATATTGCAGTAGCGCGCACTCTTCAATTGCAAGCGCAAATGCGGTGGAGCGCGCTGTATATCGCTTCACTATATGAAAAACCCGCGTTGTCCAGATTCAGTATCTGCGGTCAGACGAGATGGTGTCAGGCTATATGTCAGTGTCATTATTCTATCGTTATTTTCATAACTTGTTACGAAAAAAAAAAAAATCTCATCTCAGAAAAACGAAATTTCATGTCCTGTCATCGTTATACTGTGCTCGTAGCCTGCACTCTTTAATTGCACGCGCAAATGCGTCGGCGCGCGCTGTATCACTTCACTAAAGCGCAAAAGAAATACGAGCATGCAACGTCGTAAATTAGTAAGTAACGAAATAAAAGTAAAATACCAATAAATTAGATTATTGGTACGTCATGTGTGTTGCATGCAGGTATGATGTTCATTCTATTTATCAGAAGCAGCTTCCATGTTTCTTTAACAGTTCTTGTAAGTATTGTGTATCACCATGGTAGCCAAACCCCAAAATGCCACTTATTGGTTATTTCTATATTTTTATATGACTGTGGTGGCTCATACCAAGATTGTATTAACAAAAACTAGTTTGGGACTGCTATTTAATAGCTTAACTTTGTTGGCCTATACTGTTTATTTATCAGTATTAGTCATATTCTTATATTTTATTATGTTAAGTAAAGGGGGACAGAACTTGTGTGTGTCAACAATTTTTGTGTAAACAAATGTATTATAATAGGCCAGGGGTGGGGAACGTCGGTCCTGGAGAGCCACTGTCCTGCAGAGTTTAGTTCCAACCCTAATCAAACACACCTGAACCAGCTAATCAATGTCTTTAGGATCATTAAGGCTACAATCAGATGAGTTTTTATCAGGGTTGGAGCTAAACTCTGCAGGACAGTGGCTCTCCAGGACCGACGTTCCCCACCCCTGCAATAGGCCTACATAATTCCTAAAAGGGTGGGTCGCAGCTTGATGACCATGGGGAAATGTGGGTTCATGGCCAAACTATTCAAAACATCATTCAATGTGAATTATAATAATCGTAATTAATAATCGTAATTACAATTTCAAGGGAATAATCGACAAATATGATTTTTGTCATAATCGTGCAGCCCTAACTGGAAGCCATAAAAGACCACGAATCATCCAAATTTTTAATCTGCCCTACTCATTTAATGAAATGTATATCAGTTCATGGTGTGTGTGTATAAGAGAGAAAGAGAAAATGTCAGTATTTCATTGAGACTTGAGATTAAATAAACTGCTTGAGTATAGTAGATCTTGTAGTATTAATTTTCACATGCAGTTACCGATTGTCGGTTAAAAACAAGAAAGTGGCTGGTAAAAACATTGAGTGGCTGGTAGATTTTGAAATCCACCAGCCACAGTGGCCGGTGGACAAAAAAGTTAATTTCCATCCCTGCTGCGCACCCATCTAAGCCGCACAGAACGTCTTCAGTACTCGCGGATCGTGCATACTCCGCCACCGGCCAGGCTGCTTCTGCTTTACACGCCATGGCCGTTCTTTTCTCGAGAAAAGGAGTTTTCCCATAGGTGTCATTTACATAGTGGGGCGGTTAAGCGCAAAAATCGATCACTTTGCGATAAAAGCATCAAATTTGGTAGGAAGGCTCACAAAGGGGGTCTGATCAGATTTAGGACCGTAGGCACTTGAAATTTGACCCCTGGGGGTCATGGCGGCCATGGCCGCCAAATATGGATTTTGTAATGGGAAAATGGATTAAAAGCTGCCAGAAACATAAAATGCAATAACATATTTCACCATAAATACATGTAAATATGAGCACACCTTCACAAAGAAGGTCTTTAAACTTTAAAATATAAGATATGTTTTAAAATTTGCTCCTGTAATACTAAATATTACTATACATGGGTTAATGAATTATCTGTAAATTCATGTTATGTGATCAAAATTAGACATCACAGTGACAAGTGATTAAGAGCTGATCTTTGTCTGGTCTCTACCAAAGAAATTCACCAATGGTGATACAATAATTCCTAATAAATGTGGCCTCTATACCATGCCCTTCATCTAACCGTGCAATCTGTAGAGATAACGGGAGTTGTTCAAAGGGATAGTTCACTTGGAAATTAAATTTTGGTATGTTTTAGCTTACCTGAAGGGCATCCAAGATGTAGGTGTCTTTTTCCGCAGTAGTTTCAATTTTGATATTTTTAGGTCAAACCATTCTTGTCTGTTAGTCATATAATGCAGGTATATGGATACTGACTCAAAGAGCTTGCACAAAGTCCAAAAGTTTTTAGCTCTTATAACACAGCCGCGTCCAAATGATCTGAGGGCTCGGCGGGTATAGATATATACACTAGATGTCGCCTTGGTTACTGCAGTTCATTGGAACGAAACCATAGCCAAGCGACATCTAGTGTATATATCTATACCCGCCGAGCCCTCAGATCATTTGGACGCGGCTGTGTTATAAGAGCTAAAAACTATATAAATACTGTTCGTTTTCTCACACAAACCGCTCGTTTCGTGTCTTAGGCCATCAATGTGTACTTACGATGGGGAATTTTTTAATTTGGACGATGGGGAACTGTTTTATTTTGGACTTTGTGCAAGCTCTTTGAGTCAGTATCCATATACCTGCATTATATGACTAACAGACAAGAACGGTTTGACCTAACAATATCAAAATTGAAACTACTGCAGAAAAAAAGACACCTACATCTTGGATGCCCTTCAGGTAAGCTAAAACATACCAAAATTTAATTTCAAAGTGAACTATCCCTTTAAGTTCATCAAATTTTAATAGATTCTCTGCCAGATTTTTGTAATGTTCAGTATTGACCTGCCCTTGACAATTTTAATGGGCATCTGAGTGGCTCTTGAGTATTATTCTGACAAATGAAACCCAATTCCCAGTCAGCGATTTGTGTTGGGGGATCAGTATATCCAGAATTAAATAATTTGAAGGTTTTAGCCATTGCATTGGATCACAGTAGTTCTTGTGCAGTGGTCTTGTAATTTTAGTTTTTCTTATGAAGTGGAACTGTATTTGAGGTCTACTACTAACTTAAAAGATGTGTGCTAATAACTTTAAAAAATATTGGCTACTCTATTTCACTTAACTGGCACAAAAAAATATTAAATCGATTGACTAATTGTGGTAATCATGCTAATCGTGCTAATTTACGTTTTTCTTGTGAGGAAAACTCGGTCTACAATGTGATGTGTAGGCCTACCTACTAAACCACTTGCAAATAATCCAGCAGGACTCAACAGTTCTTACAATTAATATTTCTAGTCAAGGTGAGAGCATTTGGAGAGCAAAGAATTGACTGAGAAGCTTTGGGTGGTATAAACTAGCCGTACAAGAGCACAGAGTTACAATGAAATAAATAGGATGAATTGCAGCTAGTTTAGATAACCAGCCTAAATGAAATTCTGTGGAAATGTACACCTACTTTATTTCACAGAATCCTATCTCTAAATTCCTGCAGACTAAAATCTATTTTATGTTATATTTGCCTGTCTGAGTTATGTTTGCTTACTTGCAGTATTAGCCTACACTATGTTTACTGAGTAACAGTGAGAAACACATTCAACTGACTTTGCCTTTATCTCACTTGTAGTCAAGAGTAAAACATCCCACCAGTTCCCTAGTTTTTAAAGAGAATAATATTCAACTGTGGCTGAGTCGACTGAGTAAGGAGGAGTCACTGACAAACTACCAAGTAAAAATGATGCGTATTAGTATATGCACACAATTTAATATTAAATATTTAAATATACATTTAAAAAGTACATAATTTCTGATAGATATCATAACCTCTTTTCCTTTTTGTTTAAAAATGAACTCTTCTATCCATTATGACATTATGAAATCCATATTTGGTGGCCATTTTCAATTTTTTTTAAAACATATCTTATATTTTAAAGTTTAAAGACCTTCTATGTGAAAGTGTGCTCATATTTACATGCATTTATGGTGAAATATGTTATTGCATTTTATGTTTCTGGCAGCTTTTAATTCATTTTCCCCTTACAAAATCCATATTTGGCGGCCATTTTTCAAAATGGCCGACATGGCCCCCAGGGGCCAAATTTTGAGCGCCTACGGTCCTAAATCTGATCAGACCCCCTTTGTGAGCCTTCATACCAAATTTCATGCTTTTATCGTTAAGTGATCGATTCTGATGAAAATCTGCGCTTAGCCGCCCCACTAACACTGGGGACGCTGGGGACATGTCCCCACCACTTTTTGAAATGGCTGATTTTGTCCCCACCACTTTTTGAAAGCATTTGGTTAAAATGTTCTGAAAAATCCAGCAAACCAAGAAATGTTAAAGGTTTATTTGCACAAAATAAAACATGCAATGCCGTTTCGATACAGAAAGAAACAATGTACATTGTCCAAAAAAGTAACTTAAACAAAATAAACTATTACTGATTCTAAAATGACCCAAAAACATGCATGCGCCAATCAGTAACTTGAACAAATTCTTGACACAGTTTCTTCTTGTCCAAGTTATACATTCTCTCTCTGTGAACATGACAAACAGCCACACTGTTGAGTCGGGTTTGTGACATTGAAGAGCGCAGCCAGGTCTTCAGGCGTCTCAAGGCACTGAAGCTTCTCTCTGCTTCAGCAGATGAGGCAGGAACAACGAGCAACAAACGCAGAAGTGCCTCAACTTGACTGAAGAGACCACGGACCTCGGGAACCATGTTCCTCATGATTTCTGTCACTTCTGAGCAGGTTTTGTAGGTGTAATTGGCAGTGAACATGGCCAGCTGCACCTTTAGGGACTGGAACTGCAGCTCTGGATACAGGTCAACCACGTCATCAACTTGACCAGAGAGTAGGACTTTCTCCAGCTTGACCAGGGGCTGTAGCCCTTCCTGTTCAAACCGCTTTGTCAGCTGTGTTGTTACAATGTGAAGGACTTGGAAGAACTGTACACGGTAGTACTCCTGATCTGTGGATGGAACGTAGGGCTCAGCTGGGCCAGCATGTCTCCTCTGTGGCTTTCGTAAATGTGTCATCTTTATTGGTTCGATGTCCAAAGATGAAACCAGATCAGTTGCACTGGTGTAGCTGAATGCTTCTTCGGTTCGTTGGCTCTGAAAGTGTTTTTTCACACAGTCAACTGCACTTAACATGCCTCCAACTGTTTTCCCTCTCCCCTGCAGTGAAGTGTTCAGGCCCTCTAACCCCATCATCACCTCTTTTGCCAGAAACAGGCCAAGGACTGTGGTGCCCTTTTGGAACCGCTCATGAAGGCCATTAGCTCTAGAAGCTGTGTCGGATGTGTTGGATGAATGCCTAGAGCGCTGACTTTGTATGTTTGACTGAATTGTTAGCTTTATTTGTATATCTTCTTGTACCTTTTACTTATTATAATTTTATAATGGCTAATATTGATAAAACTGAAATTTAACAAAAAGAGACTGGGTTGAGTTTTGTCATTTTAAATTTTAATACAACGAAGATGGTCTGTAATGTTTACTGCAACATCTGTTGTTTAGTACAAATGCACATATTGCCTGGACCAAATGCACATATTGCCTGGACCAAATATTAAAATGTTTAATATTTTTATATTATATAAATCGAAAAGAGGCAGGGTTGTGTTTTATATTTCGTTTTGTTATAAATAGGCTGTTATGTGAATATAATCAATATGCGTTGCCTGAACCACATTTGTGTGGCTATAATGTTTAAGATTTCTTTAAATTAAAACGAAAAGAGGCAGTGTGGTGTTTTATAACATATTTCGTTTTATTGTTGCATAAAATATACATACAGAGATAACCGGAACAGCAGAGCGAGCTGAGTGACGCAGAATAACCGGACTCGCGTCCTTGGGAGTCATTCTCCTGAGTCGGACTTGGCAATTAAGTCCGAACTTTGCGTACTTCGTACTTGCTATCGAGAAACGCCTAATGTCGGCGCTTGGCTTCTTGTGACAAACACGCCGAGAAGCAAGAACAAGATCTGCTGTATGTCATCCATTGTTGTTTGTTGCTTTCTTCACGTTCTTCAGAAAGTCTATGGGTGACGTCACAGACGCTTTGTCCATATTTTTTACAGTCTATGGTTCAAACCTCGAAGTGTTGGGGAGGAGGTTTCATTCATCCATGTATTAGCCGGCTAACATCGTTAGTTCTTGAAGTTTTAACATTTTTCAACTTTAAGAGATAATGTTGATCAACAGTACAGGTAGGGGAGTTTTTAGCATATATTTGCACTGTGGTTGATTTAGTTAATTGTAGCCGATTAAGTAATTTCATAACCGTCTACGGATTATTATTAGACATTATTAGACATTCTCTGGTAATTTACAGATCAATAAGAAAAGAAAAAAAAAGGCTTTGTGTGTGTGCGTGCGTGCGTGTGCATGCGAGAGAGAGGGCCTGCGTGCAATCTTATAGTTTTAAAATATTTTGGATTTTAGTGTGGGGTTTTTTGTGGCATAGCTGCTACATAATGACAGTATTTATCACGGCACTTTATATTGGTTACGCTGCGATGTGCGATGGCAGAGGATTTCACATTTTGTGGATTTGGTTCTCTAACTTCTCTGCATTCTATGTGGGTTGCAAATCCCACATTGTTTTAATTTTATCTGGTGTTATTTGATGCAGATATGTTGTGTTGTATGCTTATGGTGTGTTTTCTTTTACATATGTAATGAATTTCATTGTAATCATTGACTTAACGCACTGCTGTTTTCTACAGTATGGTGCTTTGGCACTGTTCGGTTGAGCTGGTGTGCAGGGACTGTTACATGTGCAGTCGACATTGTTGAGAGTATTTTTGTGTTGTTGACTGGCCTACGCTATGCCCATTTTTGATCGCTGTTATTCAATATTTTTCCCGTCCTGCTGTAATGTTTTTTCATCTGATCCCCACCACTTTTCAACACAAACTGACGCCCCTGAGTTTTCCCATAGCGTTTGCAACGCAATACTCATTCCCTTATCTCTCAGGGAACCGAGGTTACGTAAGTAAGTAACCGAGTACGTTCTGCCTTCCCTTCCACATGAGTCAGGTAACAAAACTGGAAAAAAAAAAAAAAAAAAATATATATATATATATATATATATTATTTTTTTTTTATTATACATTTCAAATTTTGCTCTGGACATTTTTTTATGTTTGTATTCAACATAATAGGCCTACCTTATTATCTCAATTAAAAGTACTGAAATGAATGTGACAAAAAAAAGGCTGTTTATTATTTTGGCTGGTAAAAAATATGCTTGGCTGGTGGATTTTTTTAATCTACCAGTCCCCGTGGCAGGTGAGCCAAAAAGTTAATTTCGGACCCTGGGGTGGGGGAGGTGTGGGGTTGCGGGGCAGCAGCGCATTTATCATGGGGGTCGTGGGCTAAAAAGTTTTTTGAGAACCCCTGCCTTAGGGTACCTTGTGCCAATCCTAATTCCAGCCAAGCACATTTTACAAGAGTTGTGCAGAATGAACTATGGCTGGGATGAAGAAATTCCACAAGCTTTAAAACAACAATGGATAAATTGGTTGACTGACCTGAAAGAGCTCTCAGAGTTCAGAGTGAGTAGGTGCTTGAAACCACACGACTTTAGAACACCAGTCCATGCCCAGTTGCACCACTTTGCTGATGCCAGCGAAAGGGGATATGGCATGGTAACATACCTGAGGTTACAGAACAAAGCAGGTCATGTACATGTTTCCTTTCTTCTTGGAAAGGCCAGAGTAGCACCTCTTAAACCCGTAACCATTCCTCAATTGGAACTCACTGCTGCTGTTTTGGCTGTTCGGGTGGACGAGATGATAAAAAAGAGTTACAGCTTTCTTTATCAGGATCTTGTTTCTGGACTGATAGTAGTACAGTCTTAAAGTATATCAGCAATGAAAACAAAAGATTTCGAACATTTGTAGCCAACAGAATAGCCATCATTAGGGAAGCTTCAGACCCAGCACAGTGGCGGTATGTTCACACAAAACAAAATCCTGCAAATGACGCATCTAGAGGACTGACAGTCCATAAGCTTCTGAACAGCAAAACATGGCTATCAGGTCCAGAATTTCTGTGGAAAGCAAGAGAAACATGGTTACAGTATGAAGTAGAGTTCACAATTGAAGAGGATGATCCAGAGGTCAAACTGGAGATCTCTACAAACACAATAACTATTCAAGAGGATAATGCAACCAATCAACTCATCACATATTTCTCTGACTGGAAAAGGTTGAAGGTTGCAGTTGCATGGTTACTCAAGGTCAAAAAGACTCTATTGGAGTTGAGTCAAAGAAGGAAGCAACTTGTAAAGGTTGAAATGGCTGATCTTTGTTATGTTGACAAGAAAATGTTGGAAGCCAGAAAATCGTTGCCACGAGAAAACACCCAGTCATCCTGTGTAAAGATCAGTACATCTCCATGTTAATTCTTAAAAATGTTCATGAACAGACGAGGCATGGTGGGAGAAATTACATCCTCTCCAAATTGAGAGTAAAGTTCTGGGTAGCATTTTCGGATGACCAAGACAACATTTGACCTGTTGTGTAATTTTATTGGTCCGTCCCTTTCCCCAGATGTCGCAAGCTCTCGCCCTCCGGTTCCAACCGAGAAGCGTATCGCCATTGCGCTCTACAAACTGGCTACATCCGCAGAGTACAGAGTGGTAGGCGAAACGTTTGGAGTCCGCAAAACCACTGTGCACCGGTGTGTTTACGCCGTGTGCAATGCCATACGAACGAGGATGATGCGAAGAAATATATACCTACCTGGAGTGGATGAGGCGCATGATATCTCGCTGCGTAACTCCAGAGCGCACCTTGTGCCACAGGTGTATGGTGCAATAGACGGGACTCACGTCCCGATTAGACCCCCTGCTGAAGGCTACAGGGATATTGTTAATAGAAAGGGCTGGCCATCAATCGTGGTAGACGATCGTTGCATCATAAGGGACATTTGTGTCGGCACTCCCGGTAGTGCGCATGACGCGCCAGTCTTCACCACTTCTGACCTGTACAGGTGCATCTGTTTACCTTGGTAGATGGTACACTTAATCAATCTCAGACTGAATGAAAATGCAGTTCATATACGTTTCATTTCCACATTGATGTACAGTACAGGTCAAAAGTTTGGAAACATTACTATTTTTAATATTTGTGAAAGAAGTTTCTTCTGCTCATCAAGCCTGCATTTATTTGATCAAAAATACAGAAAAAAAATGTAATATTGTGATATATTATTACAATTTAAAATAATTGGTTTTCAATTTATTATACTTTAAATTATCATTTATTTCTGTGATGCAAAGCTGAATTTTCAGGATCATTACTCCAGTCTATCACATGATCCTTCAGAAATCATTCTAACATGATGATTCATTATCAAAAGTTGGAAACAGTTCTGCTGCTTAATATTTTTTCATAACCTGTGATACTTTTTTTTAGGATACTTTGATGAATACAAAGTAAAAAAATAAAATAAAAAAGCAGCAATTTAAAAAAAAATAGAAATCTTTAGTAACAACAATATACACTACTGGTCAGTAATTTGGGGTCAGTAATTTTTTTCTTTCTTTTTTTGAAATAAATCAATACTTTTATTCAGCAAGCATGTGTTAAATTGATAAAAAGTGATAGTAAAGAAGATTTATATTATTAGAAAATATTTTTTTTTATTTTGAATAAATGCAGTTTTTTTTAACAAATATATTAGGCAGCAGAACTGTTTCCAACACTAAATCAGAATAAATCAGAATATTAGAATGATTTCTTGATAGACTGGATGTCACATGTGACACTTAAGACTGGAGTAATGATGCTGAAAATTCAGCTTTGCATCACAGGAATAAATTATTTTTTAAATTATATTCAAATAGAAAACGTCTCGGTTACGTATGGTAACCCTCGTTCCCTGAGTCCAGGGAACGGAGACGCCTCGTCGGGGGAGTTCCCCTGACGAATTGGGATCACGCTAGGGAGCCAATTGCCTTCGAGAGAGTTAACAACGAGCCAATGAAAGAGAAACTGAATTGGCATGCAATATTTGCATTCTGCGGCCCGCCTACCAGCGCGGGTATAAAAGGCGGAAGTAAACATTGCGCAATGCTTTTCGCTGAGGAGCCGAACAATGTCCAGTCCTCCGCGAAGGTACAGCAACATGGCGACGGGACGAGGCGTCTCCGTTCCCTGGACTCAGGGAACGAGGGTTACCATACGTAACCGAGACGTTCCCTTTCGTCAGCAGGGAACTCCGACGCCTCGTCGGGGGAGTTCCCCTGACGAATTGGGATCCCTACCAAAACGCCATGGTGCTGGCCCCTTCCAGCGCCCAGCTAAGCTACCCTGCAGCAGTTTCCAGAAATTTTGCGGGAGCTAGCTAGGGAATCACACTGCTGTTCCGCAAGACCCAATCAGTGGATATTGGATAACACTGGGAAAGCGTGCCCGTCCCCAAGGAAAATAATAATGGGGGGGAACGCTGCGGAAGCTGAGGCAGCCTAGAGGAAGGCCCTCAAATACACACATGTACTAACCACGCAGGGTAGTGAAACATATGGCAGTCCTTGAAGGTAGTCCCAGTCCAGAGGAGTGAGGAGCGTACTCAACAGGGAGGACAGAATGTGTCTGTCGAGGGGAAGACACGGCTGAACTGCACGTGGCAATCATGGGTCACCGCAGGGACCACTGGAAAAGGCACCCAGTCTACTAGCAACTCCTTACTGAAGGTAGCAGACCTGGTGCCGGCGGTCCGCAACGCCTGGCACCGGAGGGGGTGATGGAGGAACTCACGAAGTTAGCCGTTTGTTGGGTAACCAACGGAGCAAAGACGCACGTTTCCGCTCACGGAATGGCGTCGCAAGCCGACACACCTATTCCCTCGAATTACTGGCCGTAGCAAGTACTCGGGAGGAAACAGGTTCCACACATAGGCTATAAAACCTAGCGAACGTGTTCGGTGTCGCCCAGCCCGCAGCTCTACAAATGTCTGTTAGCGAGGCGCCTTGTGCCAGAGCCCAAGAAGCGGCAACACTCCTAGTGGAGTGAGCCCGCAACCTGGGTGGGCAGGGCTCACCCTGGGACTCATAAGCCCTGGTGATAGCATCCACTAGCCAGTGGGCTAACCTCTGCTTGGAGACAGCCTTCCCCTTCTGCTGGCCTCCGTAACAAACAAAGAGCTGATCTGAGGTCCTAAAGCTTTGCGTTCTGTCTATATAAACCCGGAGGGCCCGGACGGGACAGAGAAAAGCTAGGGCTGGGTCTGCCTCCTCCTGGGGCAGCGCTTGCAGGTTCACTACCTGGTCCGCGAAGGGAGTGGTAAGAACCTTGGGCACATATCCGAGCCGGGGTCTCAACACAACATGAGAAAGGCCGGGCCCGAACTCTAGGCACGATTCGTCGACCGAAAAAGCCTGCAGATCCCCCACCCTCTTGAAAGAAGCCAATGCCAACAGGAGTGCTGTCTTAATGGACAGGATATTAAGCTCGACTGTCAGCAAAGGCTCAAAAGGAGGACTTTGGAGTGCTTTAAGCACTAAAGTTAAGTCCCAAGAGGGTACAGGGTGCAAGTCGCGAGGTGGATTTAGCCTCCTAGCACCCTTGAGGAATCTGATGACCAGGTCGTGCTTCCCCACGGACTTACCTTCAACTACATCGTGATGTGCGGCTATTGCGGCAACATACACTTTGAGGGTGGAGGGAGACAGCCTTCGCTCCAACCCCTGTTGTAGGAAGGAGAGCACGACTCCGATCGGGCAAGTTCGTGGGTTCTCCCGGTGGGAAGAACACCAGCCGACGAACAGTTTCCACTTCAGAGCGTAGAGGTGCCTCGTAGAGGGGGCTCTAGCTGAAGAGATGGTATCTACCACTGCCTGTGGCAGGCCATCTAGAACCTCTGCGTCCCGTCCAGGGACCAGACATGGAGTTTCCAGAGGTCTGGACGCGGGTGCCACAGAGTGCCCCGTCTCTGAGAAAGAAGGTCGTTCCTCAGAGGAATCGGCCAAGGAGGGGCTGTCGCAAGGAGCATGAGTTCTGGGAACCAAGTCCGGGTCAGCCAATACGGGGCTACCAAAAGGACCTGCTCCTCGTCCTCCCTGACCTTGCACAGTGTCTGTGCAAGAAGGCTCACTGGGGGGAACGCATATTTGCGTAAGTCCCGGGGCCAGCTGTGTGCCAGGGCATCCGTGCCGAGAGTCCCTTCGGTCAGGGAGTAATACCACTGGCAATGGGTCGTGTCTGGAGAGGCAAACAGGTCTACCTGTGCGGCTCCGAAGATTCGCCAGATCAGCTGGACCACCTGGGGATGAAGTCGCCATTCTCCCGGAAGGGGGGACCGACGTGAAAGTTCGTCGGCCACACGATTGAGCTCCCCGGGGACATGAACGGCACGAAGCGACCTCAGATGCTTCTGACTCCATAGGAGGAGGTGGGAGGCGAGTCGCGACATACGACGGGAGCGTAGACCACCTTGCCTGTTGATGTACGCAACGGTCGCAGTGCTGTCCGTACGGACCAGTACGTGTTTATGTCTGAGAAACCCCTTGAGGCGACACAAAGCTAGGTGTACTGCTTGCAACTCTAGGCAGTTGATGTGCCAATGCAGCTGGGGCCCCGTCCACAGACCCGAGACTGCATGCCCTTTGTACGTGGCCCCCCAGCCCTTGGCAGAAGCATCTGTGAAAACCACAGCATGCCTGGAAACCTGGACTAGGGGCACTCCGGCCCGTAGAAACACAGGATCCGACCAAGGGGTGAAGGTTTGGCGACAGTGCGGGGTGACTTTGACCCGGAACGTGCCGCTCTGCCACGCCCACCTCGGGACTCGATCGCGAAGCCAGTGCTGGAGCGGTCTCAAATGCAACAGGCCGAGCGGCGTTACTGCGGCTGCGGCTGCCATATGCCCCAGGAGCCTCTGAAACTGTTTCAGTGGGACCGCTGACTTGCCTCGAAAAAACTTGAGGCAGTTGAGCACTGACTGGACGCGTTCCTCCGTGAGGCGCACAGTCTGGGCGACCGAGTCCGGTTCCATACCGAGATAAGAGATCCTCTGCACAGGGGAGAGTTTGCTCTTGTCCCAGTTGACCCGAAGCCCCAACTGACTGAGGTGCCGGAGCACCATGTCCCTGTGATCGCACAACACATCCCGCGAGTGCGCCAGAATGAGCCAGTCGTCAAGATCGTTGAGAATGCGAACGCCTTGTTCTCTCATGGGAACAATGGCCGCCTCCGCGACTTTCGTGAAGACACGGGGCGACAGGGCCAGCCCGAAGGGTAGGACCTTGTACTGATATGCTCGACCCTCGAAAGCAAACCGAAGAAATGGTCTGTGTCGGGGAAGAATCGAGACATTAAAGTACGCATCCTTCAGGTCGATCGCTGCAAACCAATCCTGGGGACGGATGCATTCGAAAATGCGTTTCTGCGTGAGCATCTTGAACGGGAGCTTGTGCAGGGCCCGATTCAATACTCGCAGGTCCAGGATTGGCCGTAACCCACCGCCTTTCTTGGGTACAATGAAGTAAGGGCTGTAAAACCCTGACCTCATATCGGCTGGAGGGACCGGCTCGATCGCGTCCTTCGCCAGCAGGGCGTCGATCTCTTTCCGCAAGACCGGAGCATCCACTGGACGCACACGGGTGAAGTGGATGCCCCTGAACTTGGGAGGCCGGCGTGCAAACTGAATTGCGTAGCCAAGCCGAATGGTGCGAATGAGCCAGTGCGACGGTCTCGGGAGCGCTAGCCAGGCTCCGAGAAACTGCCGCAACAAGCCGACCCGGACCACCGGCGTACCCGCGGAGGGGCAGCGAGGCGGAAGGCCGGGACACGGCTCTGGTGGCATTGTAGTGGCCGAGAGCGGGGTCTGAGTGTGTACTTGAACAACACCTACCTGCTTCCACCGAGGGACAGATGGCAGAGAAGACCCGAAAGTGTTCTGCTGCGGGCTGTCGCCTGGCGAGAGAAGGGGAGGAGACAAGAAGCGGGCCCCGAGGGCGGCTGCTGGCCTCGACGCCTGGGGAGAGGGGACTGAGAGTGGCGAGACCCGAGGGGGGCGCACACTGCCGTCCCTCTCTGTAACGGGAGAGACTGCTTGTTCAGCAGACCCAACCGTGAATGACCCAGAGGAGGAAGAAACTGCTCTTTTAATGAAGTTTTGGGTACCACCGACCGGCTGGTCGGCGGCGGAACAGAAAAAACAAACACAGGATTCTCCACCCGGCCCTCCCCCGGGGGAAAGGAGGGGAGCAGAGGCCCCCTCCTGAAGAGCAGCTGTTCGGTCCTCCGGGTCGCCCATCTCAGGAACGCTTCTTCCCTCTGGTGTTCTTCTTGGGGGTCGAAGACGGCTGAGCGGGCGGGGGAGCCCTCTTGCGACCGGCACCCCGCCTCCTGGGTTTAGACTGCTGCCCAGGAGGAGGAGCAGAGGGGGCCGCAGGAGGGCGCCCTCGGCGACGAGCAGTCTGAGGTTCCTCGGCTACAGAAGACGGACCAGCAGCAGTCCGCTTCCTGGGCAGGACATGCCGAAGCGCCTCAGACTGCTTCTGGGCGGTGGAGAACTCTTGGGCAAAGTCCCCCACCGTGTCGCCGAAAAGGCCCCCTCGGGATATGGGAGCATTCAGAAATCTAGCTCTTTCTGAATCTCGCATATCCGCGAGGGTAAGCCAAAGGTGGCGCTCCTGGACCACCAAAGTGGACATCGCCCGTCCCAGAGAACGTGCGGTGACTTTCGTCGCCCGGAGGGCGAAGTCCGTCGCCACACGCAGCTCCTGCAGCACCCCTGGGTCGGGACCACCCTGCTGCATGTCATGAAGCGCTTTGGCCTGGTGGACCTGAAGCAACGCCATGGCATGCAGGGCGGAAGCGGCTTCTCCACACGCCGTGTAAGCCTTCCCGGTCAGACCGGAGGAGAACCTACAGGCGCGGGAGGGGAGTGAAGGGGCACCCCGCCAAGTGGAAGCGGTCTTCGGACACAGCTGCATCGCTACTGACCGCTCCACCGGGGGGATTCCCTTGTATCCCTTAGCCGCCCCACCATCCAGGGTGGTGAGGGAGGAGGAATGAGAAGGTCTATGTCTGGCAGTCAGGGGTGCCGTCCATGACTTCGTCAACTCCTCATGCACTTCCGGGAAGAATGGGACCGGAGCGGGACGCTGAGAACCAGTGCGGGCCGCCCCGATACACCAATCATCAAGCCGCGAAGGTTCGGGACACGGTGGAGGGTTCCACACGAGCCCGACATTCGCGGCCGCCCGGGCAAGTATAGCGGCCAACTCAGGATCCGGCTCGGCCGCAGCCACCACACCCGAAGGGGGTAGACCCGCCGAGTCGTCACCTGAGGATGACCGCTCTCCCTCCGATGCAGCGATAGGCATCGCATCGTCAGGTGGCGCCCCGAAGGAGACTACCGGAACCGCACGGGGCGGCACCAGCGGCTCCAACGGGGGCACTGATGGCAACGGCGCTACTGAGGAGTGGGAATCTCGTGAGGATCTTTCACCTGGCGAGATATTCCGCACTGTAACCCTCATACGCTCACCAACAGCCACAGCCGAAGTAGCCGCCCGCTGGACTGAACCAGCAGACGAACTAGAACGGGTGTAGACTGAAGGGACACCCTCAGCAATTTTCTGCTGAAGGATTTTAAGTCTCGAGCGGAGCGCCGCCAGAGTCATGTTCCCACAATGAGAACATGACTCGTTCACAAATGCTGCCTCTGCGTGTGCTAAGCCCAAACACGAGACACAGTAATTGTGACCATCACCCTGCGATAGAAGTCTACCACATCCAGAAACGCACGGGCGAGATGACATCTTTGTCACGTAGACAAAGGCGCAGTTCGCCCGTAAAAGCTCTTTTAGAAAAGAGAGAGAACCTCTCTTTTACGTGCCGAAGCACACAGGGACCCACCGCGGCCACACACGGGGAAACTGCAAGCCCGTGTGGGCACTCAATACCAGCCGTGAAAACGGCTTTTGTTTATTCAAAAACAAGCGCGGCTGGCAACAGGAAGCGGCGATCGCTGACGAGCGCTGTAGCACCGGCAGAGAGAGGGCTCTTTTCCAGAAGAGGACTCGTTGAAAAACACTCTTGACACTCAGGCGAAGGAAACAGCAGTGATGAATCCTGTTCGGCTCCGAGGCGATAAGCATTGCGCAATGTTTACTTCCGCCTTTTATACCCGCGCTGGTAGGCGGGCCGCGGAATGCAAATATTGCATGCCAATTCAGTTTCTCTTTCATTGGCTCGTTGTTAACTCTCTCGAAGGCAATTGGCTCCCTAGCGTGATCCCAATTCGTCAGGGGAACTCCCCCGACGAGGCGTCGGAGTTCCCTGCTGACGAAAGGGAACTATTATTTTAAGTTGTAATAATATTTCACAATATTACTGTTTTTTTCTGTATTTTTGATCAAATAAACACAGCCTTGATAAGCATTAGAGACTTCTGTCAAAAATATTAAAAAATCGTAAAAAAATCACCTTGTGTGGATATTCTATTCTAGATTCCCTGAGAGACATCCCCAAAACCCAATCGAAATGGAAGGTGTCCAGGTGCCCCTCCTGTTAGCTGGAGATCCAGTCTACCCTCTCCTCCCATGGTTGATGAAGGGATTTTCTGCCCCTAATCTCTCAGAGGAAGAAGAGGTGTTTAACCTTCACTTGAATGGGTCACGTGTGAAAGTTGAACACACGTTTGGACGCCTCAAGGGGAGATGGCGTGTGCTGGCCAAACGGTCTGATATTGACCACAAGATCATGCCAACTGTTGTGGTTGCTTGTTGTGTATTGCACAACTTGTGCGAAAAGGAGAAGCAAAGGTTTTTACAACCAGGCCTTGAGCAGCACCACCAAAACCTACCACAACCACCTCATCACCCAAATGAAGGTCCACCAAACACAGAGGCAGCAGCTATCCGCCAAGCTCTACTTAGATATGTGGCAGTTAGAGTCCGCCAGTAGTACAACAGTAAGGTATACATTCTCAGTAAAGAAATGCTTGATATCAACTTTAGATTTGTATGATTATGTATTCCCTCCAAATTATTATTTTGCCTATTTTCTTTCTTGGGGGCACTCTCATTTTATAGCTCTTTTTAATTTGTATAATGTAGTGATTGTGCTCTAGAATGCAGACAATTGCATTGTCATCTGTAAGTGGTCAGCCCAGTCTAAACCTCAAGCCATTTTCAGTACAGTGGGGTAAAGCTACAGCACATTTTCAAAAACAGTATAGCGTAGGAGTTTGTGACAACAAATGATGCAAGGGAATCTCTTTGCTAACAAACTAGTCTTTCAGCTTTATTGCATTTTTCTTATCGGGAAGCTGGCACAGAATGGCCACAACTGGCTGCCAACAAAATCTTATCAGTGCATTTTCAGTACAGTATTTCCATTGAAAAAATAAACAAATATATAATGCAAACTGTTCCACATTGTACAATTCAAAAGAAACATGCAATGCTCAATTAATTGTTCTGTATTGTAAAATACTAAACAAAAACAATAACTCTTCTCCTAAATTGTGTTTAAGGCTTCAAAGATATAATGGATCTTTGTTTTCATGTAGTAGATACCAAAGTACTTACAACATTCACCTACCTTCCTGTACAAACACACTAAAAATACAATTGAATAAAATATTCAGTAACACCAAAAGTGCCATTTTAAGATACACCTGAACAAAACGATCAGTAACAAATTCTGGAACTTTATTCTCACCCAATGATTTGGCTCTTAAAAAGGAGGAGTCAGTTCTGGAGAAAGCTTGATGTCAAAATAACTTTTGTCAAAATCAGTGAATATCACCTCACGATCCACTACCTGTTCGTACTATGTGCGCGCTGAAAAAAAGTTCAATGTTAATACATAGCCTAGGCTCTGTAAATCGGCATGTTGCTAGCTACGATGGCCCCTTTGTTTACATACCAGTTTACAGAGCCTAGGCTGTGCATTAACACCAAGTTTTTTTTTTAGCGCACTAAGTTTGGACAGATAGCGGATCGTGAGGAGATATTTACTGATGTTGACAACAAGCATTCTCCAGAATCGCTGACTCCACCTTTAACAACTTACTCTACTGTAAGTTAAGATAAGCAGTGAATGGCAAGTTAGGTTCCGAGTGAGGAGTTGAGTGTGCAGCATCAGATGTGGGTGGGTGGGGAGCGTGGTGGAAGGTAAATTGGTGTTGGCCTTGAAATGTATTGTAATTGCCCCTACTTTGTTGTTGGCTCATCCCAGCTAAGACTTGAGTGGCTTCTGCATGCCTCTCGGCTGCATTGGCACACCTCTCAAGACACTGAACTGCCTGTGAAATGACTGTGGTGATGGACTCCAATGATTTTTGATCTATCTTGTGCTGCCTGCTCACGTTGTTGATTGAGAAAGGACATGTAGAAGGATCTCATCTCCCCTGCATCATTCTTTCTTGAATGGCGTTGCCATAATCTTGGTGGGTTACTTGGTGTGGCCGATTCTTCAATGGGCAAGGATTTGTCTTGTGCTTCGATAGTTGCAGACACGTTGGCATCACTCAAGCTGCATGTTCCATCTCCTGACTCTTCTGTAAAAAGAATAAAAGAATAATGTTCTTAGTCATAGTTGCAACTCTTGCATCATCAGGACAGTGTGTTCAACGCATCGCGTTGTGCAACGTTTTGTCGGGGCTGAACGCAACCTTTTTTTTTTGGAGCAGAGCTTAACAGCAAGCGTTTTTCGCTGGTGGAAATCCATTACTGAGACTTCATCGACGTTGAGGAGAGTGCAAGTAATAGTTGCATAGCAACGACAGACGCCACGGTAGCGCACACGCTTTAGAAAGAAGCAGAGAGCGGTGCAGCTGCAGCTTCCATGCATAGACGGTAAAAGAAATGGACACAGCGACCCCATTGGATTCAACGGAGACAAGTGAAGTCAATTAGAAGCACTCACTTCCTGATGGTCGAGCGTACTGCGCAGACTCAAACTGAGCTTGACGACGTAGATGTGACGTGAGCAACCCGTCTGTCTTCTAGTAGCTGTGCCAAACGAAATCTGAATCATTCCCTTCCGAAACTTGCAGAGACGGAGAGCGTGAGTAGGAGCTGTCCATGAGCTAGGAGCAAGTATTCTGATTAATTATTTTGTCATTTTGTCTCCACGTTCCCTCGATTGCCCGCGAGCTTCTGCTCCTGTCCATACGGTAATCTCTCTACTGTGCGACAGAGAATCGCGTGGTTATAACGCAATCGTTAGCCTATTTTTACAAAAACTGCTTCTATGGGGCCATAACGTAAGCTACAAGGTAATGGAGCCTTTTATACATTTTCGTGTTTCTTTAGAAATAAATAATGGACAAGTGGAGTCTTTAAACGCCTCAGATGTAAAGTTATTCACTGTCAAAGTGACGCCAAAATGAATGGGAGTCAATGGGATGCTAACAGCAGGTGATGGTCCGCTAGCCAATGGCGGCGCCCGGGGAAGCTTCCGGTTATTCTTCTCGGAAGGACGCGAGTCCGGTTATTCTGCGTCACTCAGCTCGCTCTGCTACTCCGGTTATCTCTGTATGTATATTTTATGCAACAATAAAACGAAATTTGTTATAAAACACCACACTGCCTCTTTTCGTTTTAATTTAAAGAAATCTTAAACATTATAGCCACACAAATGTGGTTCAGGCAACGCATATTGATTATATTCACTGCATATAACGTTAGGCTATTTATAACAAAATGAAATATAAAACACAACCCTGCCTCTTTTCGTTTAAATATAATATAAAAAGTATATATTATAAAATATATAAAAAATAATATATAAAAGTATAAGTAAAAGGTACAAGAAGATATACAAATAAAGCTAACAATTCAGTCAAACATACAAAGTCAGCACTCTAGTTTAACCATAAAACGGTAAAGTTAAATAGCTTATAAAGTTATGAAACTTCACTTAGCCCTCAGCCAAAACGATTGGCCAGGGAACAAATTATAGATTCATGAGACCAAAAATCGCCCGTTAGATATACACAAGACGAATTATATCTCATGTTTAACCACTACAGAGACGCCAGAGTCAGCGGCAAACGTCAGGACGACTAGCCAAGGAAAGGCTGTTCCCGGCGGGGTACATGAGCGCCGAGCGCCCGGTGATCGCCTGCATCTCACAACCTGGATAAAATTTTCATAAATCTTTATAAATAAACCACAGATTTGAGCTTTAATCAACTACATTCTCACCTGAAAAACTCTTAAAACTACATTTCATGATACAAAAACAGTAATATTATATTTCAACTGTATATTAAAAAATGGCGCTTATGTTTTTTTATAATTTTTTTTCTTGAATTTTCAAAATTACAGAGTTTGATATCAAGTTCTTGACACAATTCTTATACACATTTTCACGTTTGGTAAGTATAACTTGAAGCAACAATATTTTGAAAAAAAGAAAAGAAACAAACAAAAGATAAAGGGCATCACAGATATATTAAATTCATTTAGCAGCGATACAGATCTTTGGGCTTTTTGATTTTGTTTTAAACTTTACAGATTCAAAATACATTTTAAAGGCTGCTTTAAAATGAGCAAAGCTGGGGTTTGAGTTTGATGAATATGAAATTTTCCTAATAATAGAAACAAATCGATAACATACATTTTTCTTTTAGAAAAGTCAAATTCATTCGTATGAAGCAAGACAGATGACAAATTTAAGACTAGATTGCAGTTCATTTTAACACTTAGAAATTGAGACATCTCATACCAAAAGATTGAAGAACAGGAACATTAAAAAAATAAGTGCACAATAGACTCTTCACTATTACAAAAACAGCAGTTGTAATCAATATGATGAAAACACTCTAATGTGTCTTTCACAGGATATATTCTGTGAGCAATTTTAAAAGACACTTCTTTGGTTTTATTTTATACACAATACCAACTAAGAACTCCCCAAACATTTTCCCACTCAAATGAGGGAAACATATTAACCCAAATAAATTTAGATGGAGGAGAAGAGATACTGACAAAAAGAGATCTAATCAATTGGTTACTGCATTTATCATGAATTAAATCAAGTTTATCTAAAAACAAATGTTTGGAAACTTTACTTGCAGTGTTACCCCTATAGAGTCCTGATTTCTGAATAGAGATACAATTTTGGCAGAAATAGAATTCATGACAATACAATATTCTTTAACAGAAATATGACACTTAAATTTCAGACATTGTTCAGTAATACTCAAAAACTTACCATCAGAATTCAACAACTGACTAACTAATAATATATCAGATTCAAACCAATGTTTTAAAAATAATGTTTTTCTTCAGTGTGTAATATACTTATTTGTCATTCTCCTTGGCGCAGCCTATGCTCGTTATCAGCTGTCAATCAAGCTGTCAATCAAAGTTAACCACGCCCCTTATTTGTCATACATTTTATATCTAAATACGATCTAAACTAACGAATTAGAAAAAATTCACCCCCCTCACAGTTGTCAGGCACTCGGAACCTATCGAAAAATACAATAAAAGTCCATGGGACCAACCTGTAAAAACATGAATTTATGCTGTGAAAACGGACATTTTAACATGGGGTCTATGGAGATTTGCTCCCTTTTGGGACCTTCCCCTAGCGGATTTTAGATGTATTGCAGTTTTTCTTACTTCCGGGTAGGCTTCATTTTTCAGATTAGAATGTTGCCGCTTGGTTTTTAGACGCGATATGTGAACACCCTAAGGTTCCATTAAATTGTTTAAAAGTGACAGTTAAGACATTTATAATGTCACAAAAATGTTCTATTTAATGAAGGGGTTAGGGTTAGATAATTTAATAAATGCACAAAAAAAAAAAATAATCATCACAGAATCCTGTAAAAAGTGTCACAATTTTCACACAACTGTTTTTTAACATTGATAATAATCATAAATGTTTCTTAAGCATCAAATCATCATATTAGAATGATTTCTGAAAGATCATGTGACACTGAAGACTGGAGTAATGTTGCTGAAAATTCAGATTTCATCACAGGAATAAATTACAGTTTATGATGTATTTATAAGATATTTTTAATTGTAATATTTCACAGTGTTGCTGTTTACTGTATTTTTGATCAAGTAAATGAAGTCTTCATGAGCATAAGAAGCCTTTCAAAAACATAAAAATTGTAATGATTCCCAATCTTTGACAGGTACTGTACACTAAAAAATAAATAAATAAATAAACATCCCAAAGTGTTTTAAACTAGTATAACTTATCTGTAATGTTTTTGTTAATATTTTAATATTTTTAAGTTCCTGCTTCATTTCATTTATCTCTCTACACTATTAACATTCTGTTTTATCCATTTAAATTTTTTTTAAAACTAGTGTTAGTTCATCATGCATGTTTTTTTGTTTTGTTTTTAATCTACAGGTTGAGTAATTGTGGAGTGACATATGAAGGTTGTGCTGCTCTGGCTTCAGCTCTGAGATCAAACCCCTCACACCTGAGAGAACTGAGTCTGTCTGGAAATGAACTAGGAACACTAGGAGTTAATCTGCTCTCTGATATACTGAAAGATTCTCAATGTAAACTGGAGAAACTGAGGTAAATCATCTCTCTGAGAGTCACACACTCACTGATACTCACAATGAAATATTCTCAAATAGTTTATAGTTGTATCAGTTCTGACAGGGATGTAGGATCATCTGTAGAGTTGTATATCCACATATATTGAGTGTTAAAAGGAAAGACAAATACCTGTTACAAAAAAAATTACATACACAACAGGAGAGTCTCTTTATTTCTGTCATGATTAATGTCTGTGTTCCCCTGTCTTGTCCCATGTTTAGCAGTTCCCTGTTATGTTTAATGCCTATTAGTCTCCCCAGGTGTCTCTGATTAACCACGCCCTCTTGATATCTTGTTTAGCTTGTCTGCCTCTGTATTTAAACGCTGTGTCTTGTGTCAGTGGGTTTGTGGGTTCTTGAATTTGTATGTTGTTCTGTTCCTGAGTCTATGTCTGCATCTGTGAAGTTTTGAGTTTATTTAATAAAGTATGCGGCATCTGGATTCTGCCTCTGCTTCAACCTCAGCATTACAATTTCTTTGAGATGTGAAGCTGATCAGGTGTTTTGCAAACACATGTGGTTTGTGCGTTCGCTGTTGAACATGGTTCCTCAGTTCCAGATGGTTATTGGCTTTCAGAGACGAGGAGTCTAGATATGGCTGAATAGCATTTCTCTGTCCATCCTGATATTAAGCAATAATAGTTGTATATATAATTTGCTTACCGATGAAAAGTGGAAATTACCCCGCTTATTACACCACTATTAACAAACAAAAATAATTGGACATGAAACATTGATTTGAATGTATGTAATGTGCTGTTTTGAGGATTTTGTCATACTCGCATAAAAAAATAAAAATATTCTAAAACTTTAATGATATTGAAATGAACCTCCTCAAGCAAGTGGGTTTCTAGACTGGACCTGTTAATAGTGTCGTGGATTAAGTCTCTCTTTCTGATTGTGAAGCTCCTGCTTATCTGAGCTGCAGATCCTGAACTGAGAGACTGAAGAGTGTCATTGTTCTCTACAGGTTGTATGGTTGTGGAGTGACAGATAAAGGTTGTGCTGCTCTGGCTTCAGCTCTGAGATCAAACCCCTCACACCTGATAGAACTGGATCTGTCTGGAAATGAACTAGGAATATCAGGAGTGAATCTGCTCTCTGCTGGACTGAAAGATCCTCAATGTAAACTGGAGACACTGAGGTAAATCATCTCTCTGAGAGTCACACACTCACTGATACTCACAATGTAATATTCTCAAATAGTTTATAGTTGTATCAGCTCTGACAGGGATGTAGGATCATCTGTAGAGTTGTATATCCACATATATTGAGTGTTAAAAGGAAAGACAAATACCTGTTACAAAAAAAATTACATACACAACAGGAGAGTCTCTTTATTTCTGTCATGATTCATGTCTGTGTTCCCCTGTCTTGTCCCATGTTTAGCAGTTCCCTGTTATGTTTAATGCCTATTAGTCTCCCCAGGTGTCTCTGATTAACCACGCCCTCTTGATATCTTGTTTAGCTTGTCTGCCTCTGTATTTAAACGCTGTGTCTTGTGTCAGTGGGTTTGTGGGTTCTTGAATTTGTATGTTGTTCTGTTCCTGAGTCTATGTCTGCATCTGTGAAGTTTTGAGTTTATTTAATAAAGTATGCGGCATCTGGATTCTGCCTCTGCTTCAACCTCAGCATTACAATTTCTTTGAGATGTGAAGCTGATCAGGTGTTTTGCAAACACATGTGGTTTGTGCGTTCGCTGTTGAACATGGTTCCTCAGTTCCAGATGGTTATTGGCTTTCAGAGACGAGGAGTCTAGATATGGCTGAATAGCATTTCTCTGTCCATCCTGATATTAAGCAATAATAGCTGTATATATAATTTGCTTACCGATGAAAAGTGGAAATTACCCCGCTTATTACACCACTATTAACAAACAAAAATAATTGGACATGAAACATTGATTTGAATGTATGTAATGTGCTGTTTTGAGGATTTTGTCATACTCGCATAAAAAAATAAAAATATTCTAAAACTTTAATGATATTGAAATGAACCTCCTCAAGCAAGTGGGTTTCTAGACTGGACCTGTTAATAGTGTCGTGGATTAAGTCTCTCTTTCTGATTGTGAAGCTCCTGCTTATCTGAGCTGCAGATCCTGAACTGAGAGACTGAAGAGTGTCATTGTTCTCTACAGGTTGTATGGTTGTGGAGTGACAGATAAAGGTTGTGCTGCTCTGGCTTCAGCTCTGAGATCAAACCCCTCACACCTGATAGAACTGGATCTGTCTGGAAATGAACTAGGAATATCAGGAGTGAATCTGCTCTCTGCTGGACTGAAAGATCCTCAATGTAAACTGGAGACACTGAGGTAAATCATCTCTCTGAGAGTCACACACTCACTGATACTCACAATGTAATATTCTCAAATAGTTTATAGTTGTATCAGCTCTGACAGGGATGTAGGATCATCTGTAGAGTTGTATATCCACATATATTGAGTGTTAAAAGGAAAGACAAATACCTGTTACAAAAAAAATTACATACACAACAGGAGAGTCTCTTTATTTCTGTCATGATTCATGTCTGTGTTCCCCTGTCTTGTCCCATGTTTAGCAGTTCCCTGTTATGTTTAATGCCTATTAGTCTCCCCAGGTGTCTCTGATTAACCACGCCCTCTTGATATCTTGTTTAGCTTGTCTGCCTCTGTATTTAAACGCTGTGTCTTGTGTCAGTGGGTTTGTGGGTTCTTGAATTTGTATGTTGTTCTGTTCCTGAGTCTATGTCTGCATCTGTGAAGTTTTGAGTTTATTTAATAAAGTATGCGGCATCTGGATTCTGCCTCTGCTTCAACCTCAGCATTACAATTTCTTTGAGATGTGAAGCTGATCAGGTGTTTTGCAAACACATGTGGTTTGTGCGTTCGCTGTTGAACATGGTTCCTCAGTTCCAGATGGTTATTGGCTTTCAGAGACGAGGAGTCTAGATATGGCTGAATAGCATTTCTCTGTCCATCCTGATATTAAGCAATAATAGTTGTATATATAATTTGCTTACCGATGAAAAGTGGAAATTACCCCGCTTATTACACCACTATTAACAAACAAAAATAATTGGACATGAAACATTGATTTGAATGTATGTAATGTGCTGTTTTGAGGATTTTGTCATACTCGCATAAAAAAATAAAAATATTCTAAAACTTTAATGATATTGAAATGAACCTCCTCAAGCAAGTGGGTTTCTAGACTGGACCTGTTAATAGTGTCGTGGATTAAGTCTCTCTTTCTGATTGTGAAGCTCCTGCTTATCTGAGCTGCAGATCCTGAACTGAGAGACTGAAGAGTGTCATTGTTCTCTACAGGTTGTATGGTTGTGGAGTGACAGATAAAGGTTGTGCTGCTCTGGCTTCAGCTCTGAGATCAAACCCCTCACACCTGATAGAACTGGATCTGTCTGGAAATGAACTAGGAATATCAGGAGTGAATCTGCTCTCTGCTGGACTGAAAGATCCTCAATGTAAACTGGAGACACTGAGGTAAATCATCTCTCTGAGAGTCACACACTCACTGATACTCACAATGTAATATTCTCAAATAGTTTATAGTTGTATCAGCTCTGACAGGGATGTAGAATCATCTGTAGAGTTTTATCCACATGTATTGAATGTAAAAAGGAAAGACAAATACCTTGTACAAAAATGTTTTTCAAACAACACAGGGGAGGTGAGTCTCTTTATTTCTTAGAGATTTTGTGAAGCTGATCAGGTGTTTTGCAAACACATGTGGTTTGTGAGTCTGCTGTTGAACATGGTTCCTCAGTTCCAGATGGTTTTTGGCTTTCAGAGACGAGGAGTCTAGATATGGCTGAATAGCATTTCTCTGTCCATCATCACGGTCTCATCTGAAAAATAGATTTGTGTATCATTTGCAAACTAATGTGGAAAAGTATTTCAATCATATCTTTGTTCAGTTCTCATTTTGTATTTGTTCTTTTTACATTTCTGAGAGTTCACTTGTCTTAAATAATGCTTGAAATTTATATTAGTTAGGCTTGTTTTTATGGTATTTTTATAGGTTAAGAATTTAAAACCAAATAAATCTTTAGCCTGTAATTTTTTGTTCATGGTATTCAGCCACATTGAAACGTTTTGCAATAGGACTTGGAATAAATGTAAATTATATTGAAGTATATTGGAATTGAAATTAGCAATCAATAAGCAGAATCAAATCGTAATCGTTAAAATTCAAACGATACCCAATTTTTATTATTAATATTAATATTCAGAAAGGAAATCACTAACTGATTGGTGATGTTTTGTTCACCTGTCTTCACCTCTACATTTAGGACATTAACACAGAGGATACACAAAAATAGGTGGAAATATGACAGAATCAAATTATCTCACAGGAATTTATCTTAATAATTGAGAAGTAATATAACACTAGCACAGCTATCCTCCTTTTCCTACGCCCCATGACCCTTTGCTTGAATTATGGGAGTAACTTCCTTTAAACTGTAAACAATCAGCAAAAGGTTTGCTCTATGAACGCAATATAAATAAGCATTTTCAAAAACTGGGCACAATGAGATGACATTATTCTGCTCACCCTTCAACCATCGAACATTAAAAGGACATTTAAAAGTGTAAAAGCATTAATAAAATACTACAACAAACCACGAATAACCCAAAAGCTTGATTATTTCCGCAGCAATAATACGGATGTTAAATATCACTGTAGTTACAGTATGTGTTTGTATTATGTAACAAATTGCCTTAATCAAAAATGTTCATTAACTGTAACTGTAACGTGGCAGCATAAATTGCACAAAGAAACAAAGGAGTATCCAAAATGAACAGTCTTTATTAACAAATCAAAATAAACACGCAAGAGATCATAAGCATAAACGAGAACTGATAATGGACAATGGAAACTCAGGGCTATAAATGTGTCATTGACAAATAAAGCTTCCAAATACAAATCTTTTCAAAACTGATGTAATGCATATTTTTATCTCATGAACAATGAGTTTAAACAAGTTTGAGATGTTAAATAACATTTCAAAGTGTTTAAATTCATTTTGACTTTTTTATGTCAGACGGTACAACCAATTAGTTCTATGTAGGATATAAATATGCTGTTGTTTTACCACCTAACATGGAAAGTGTACCAACCTACCCATACTTGAAACTAGATAATTAGTTTTTACCAGTATTTGAGCGAGATCTACAAACATTTTCACTCTGCCACAAGGATCAGTCGCGCTCCTCTGGATGATGCTTTATCATCTTTACTGTTATTACCTTGTCAATTCATAATAAAAGAGCCATGTTTGCAGTTGTGCCACCCTGACATTTGAAAATATACAAATTGTTGGACAAATGTTTTTCAACTATCTCAACAGCTTTAAAACCACTGATATTTATAACACTTGTTTACATTAAAAGGTTTCAAACCAAAAATGATAACATAGTATTTTGTTTTACATTTTTAATAATTAAGACACAATTTTAAATAGTTTTCTTAAGTCTGTTCATTAGTTCGGACCAGGGACGTTGTAAACTTCACACACAAGGCTGAGAGGGTTAGCTCTGGAATTCAAAGTAAATCATTCACCAGGCCGAACTTCATTGGAGCAAAACTTAAAGTTCTTTATTTGTCACAAAGCAGGGTTAAGGGTAAAGGGGAGAAAACTTGAACTTAGGTACTTCTCTCTCAGGTTGCTCCTTTTTGCATCAATTTACTTTTGGAAAAGAGGCAGAAGAGGCGTACGATTAGTTAAGGAGATTCACTTTACTCACGCCGTCAATTAAGCCTCTATCTTCAAGAGGGTAGTTGGGCTGGCTGGGCTTGAATGCATCCAACACTGTGTCTGTCCTCTTCCCCTGCTTCTCTCCCTACTGTGGCTTTTGTTCACTTTTATGTGATTACTAATTGGGCCCAACAGTCTGCAGCTGAGGCTGCCTGTCAGAGGGGAATGCTGCACACCTGTGTTGGAGCTGTCCTTGGTCCTGAACACCACTGTTTCACCCAGACCTTGTGCCCTCTGATGGTGCTCTCCATGGTGCTGCAGGTGACTGTGCTGCATTGTGATGGACTGTTTCCTTCTGGCCACCACAACGTGCACAGGAATTTTGAGGGGCAGTTGCTTTGACCTGAAAAAAGGGCACCCCCCCCACCCAAAAAAAAACCCCAAAAAACCTCACGGGCTATATGAAGGACTGAGAATAACAGGGTCTTTATTAAAATATATACACACAAAGAAGTAAAACACTGAAATACAGCACTCCATCACCTTACTAATAATAACACAGATTTTATCAATAGTAATGTCACTGACGATTCTGATTATCGATCCGATTCTTTAACGATTCTTCTTGATAGCACTGTGGAAAAATGTAGTCATATGCTTTTCAAAAAAGCAAGTGGTTTTATTTATTTTAAAGCTTAAGCATGAGTAAGCAAACTGTACTTTTTATGTAATTTATGTAATAAATAGAACCTTATTGTAAAGTGTTACTGATTAGTTATACACCGATTCAGACGTCTCGTGAGTTCACTGTTGGAAAGATCAGTTGTTTTAACCATTCATTAAAATGAATCGGTTCAAAGGAGCATTAGTTCGCGAATTGGACGTGTCATGCGCGTTGTGTGATTATCCCAGCAGTTAGGACATGGACACATCCAAGATTTGTGTCAACACAGAAAACATTTCATCACTGGATAGTTTTTTTTTTTCGTTTAATTAAAGTGTTGTTTTATGTCAGCTGAATGTCCGGAACGCTTTTCAGAGAAGATAAGGCAACTTATTTAGCACAATTCACACTAGCGGTAATTCAGGAAAAAAAACATCTCCGAATGCTCCACATGAAACTTTTGGTCTTCCGACCTTTTACCACTGTGTCGATTTATTTTGATTAATATGTGCAAGGGAGAGAGAGCAAGACAGCGCTTAGTTTGGAGACGGTGAAGTCTTGTTGTTTAAACTTTCGCCTGGCTCCGAAAACAGAGAGTGCGCGCGCGCGACCGGGGCTCTCTCTCTCTGCTCGTTCTTTCAGTTAAACATGCGCCCTGTCACAAGCGCAGCAGTTCTACATTACTCACCGATCAAATAAGACTTTGGCCGGACAAAAAATCACTTTGGCGGGCGCTAAAACAAGTTCAATGCAGGAAAATTCATGCGTGAATTTAACTGAGTAGTAGGCTACATGACCACGCACTCGCACAAATGCGACCACATAAAATTTTAACTCGCACATTCTCAAAAAATGGTCGCAGTCTGGAACCCTGATGATGATCGTTCGTTTGTTATACATCACAAACTCACCTTTTCCGACAACGTTGAGTCGTCTCACTCACCCGACAACCGCGACAATCTCCTTCTAGGGCTGCTCATGCAGGCTCAGCTCAGGTGCCGGTCACGTGCAGCGCTGCAGCCACATAAACAGAGTTTGCCCTTCCCCTACTGACTTTCACTTTCGGTGCCCGAATGGAAGTGAATGAGGCTTTGCGAATATTTTGTTTTTCATTTTTTTTTATCTTGGCCTACATGAAATTCTGCATCCATTGTACTTTTTTATTTTTTTATTTTTCTCCCCCTCGGAAGGGCAACATGAGTCGAGAAGGGCATGTGGGCAGTTGCCCGGGCAACCTGAGCAACCCCCCTGTGCACGTCCCTGGTTCGGACAGTTGCACCACCTGACACTCTGGGGGTTTAAGATGACAAAAAAATAAAATTATATTTATTATTTAAATGTAGTAAAATGAATTGAAACTAAATAGGTTTTATAGTACGAAGTTATATATGTCATGAATTTATCAAATTAATTTAAAAGGAAAAAGTGCATTTGGACAAAAAAATATGCACACCATATCATTGACTCAAATACAGGTCTAGAACAAAGAAAGCCAAACTAGACACAGCTGAAACTGATGGGTAACTATGGAAACAAATGAAGGCATAATCGGTAACCATAAAAGTCAACATCGGGAACACAGGCAAACAGGAACAGAACAGAACCAAACCAAAACACAATGAAACTAATGCTCATGACAGTAACAATGAGTGATACTATTTCAAAATGGTTTCTGTCATTTGGCATATGAATATTGTATTTACCTGCTTAAAAAAATCCTAGATAATATATGGAATTATTCTTGTGCCAATAATAATGAACGTAGCTTTTCAAGAAACTAATGAAAATATAAATTGAAACTGAATGAAAAACTGAAAAACAATAAATCGCAGGCAAATTTTTTTACTTCGTTTTTAATACACTGCATGTTTTGCTAACTATTTCTCATATTTCAATCGCTGATCTGAACTTACAAATGCGCTTCCAGAGTTTTCATTTATCCTTTCGAAAGGGAACTCTACACTACGTCAGAATGACGCTATGGGGAACGCCTCAGGCGTGACAGGTGTCTGAAATCAAATATCATCTCACAGCAATCATGCTGACCGGCGACAGCCCGTGAATCATTAGCGTGAATGATTAACGTGCAACCTGCAAGTATAAAAGGGGCGCTTTGCAAACATGACAACATCTTTTTCGTCTTCAGGGACTGTTTTTGTCTGTAATTAAAAACGTCTACTCCAGCAAGGAAATGAAACGCACGTCCAAGGCAAGTCCTAAGAAATTTGTCAAATGTGTTGACCCGTGCCCAAGATATTTGTCGCCGGGTGACACTCACGAGATGTGCGTGTACTGTCTGGGTGAAGAGCACGCACGGGATGCTCTCGAGGGAGCATCCTGTGCAAACTGTGAGTGTTTTCCTATGAGAACGCTCCGCTCTCGTCTGGCTCTCTTCTCGAGGGGAGAGAGTTCAGCATCTGGTCCTCGCGGATCGGGTCCCGCTCGTGCCGAGGCAGAGCGGCGACGCGCTTCATGGGGCTCCCAGATGGAGCTCGCTGACAGTCTCGAGAGGGTTGTTCACCTCTCCGACGAGTCATCGGCTGACGAGAGTGAGCTGCAGGTGGATGACGGAGAAGATTCTCCTACTGATACTGCAGCGAGTGCTCTTCAGGCTGGGCAAGAGATGGCTGAGGAGGATGAATCAGATCCTCAACCTCGTCAGCCATCCTGCCCCATGTACGCTGAGTTGGTGGAAGTTATGGAGCGCGCCACTGACAAGCTTCAGTTGCCATGGCGGCGCGCTCAGGGAGAGATCGCTCGCGGCCGGTTAGACGATCGATTTCTCCCTGAACATAGACCACCAGCTCAACGGAGCCTCCCATTCCTTCCGGATCTTCATTATGAGATCGAGAGGGCATGGGAGAAACCATACTCGGCCCGTATTCATCGACATCAGCGGGGTAATTTCGCTGATGTTGAGGGGATCGGGGAGTATGGTTATGTGTCGATGCCGCCCATTGACGAGACGTTTGCGAACTATCTCGTATCTGGGCGGACTAAAAGCTCCGACTCTGCCATCCAAGCCTCTTAAAGTCACGGCTCGCTTGAATGGTAGAGCGTACATGGCAGCAGGTCAGGCTGGTGCTGCCCTTCACACCATGGCAGTGCTCCAAGCCTACCAAGCTGATCTGCTGCGGGATCTCGACCAGGGGACGCTGTCCCCTGAGGCGGTCGCTGTCCCCTGAGGCGGTCGCTGAGTTGCGCCGGACCACAGATTTGTCTCTCCGGGCCACTAAACAGACTGCTGCCGCGATCGGCCGGTCGATGGCGGCGATGGTGGCCACGGAGAGGCATCTGTGGCTCAACTTGGCTGATATCGGGGAGAAGGAAAAGGCTCTTCTCCTTGATTCACCAGTTTCGCCCACTAAACTTTTCGGCACCTCCGTTGAGGCGGTGGTTGGAAAGTTTAGGGAGGCGAAGGCGCGCTCAGCCGCATTTAAAACTTGTATACCGCTGAGATCCGGGCCCCGGCCCAGGCAGGCGGGAGGACCTGGTCCGTCTTGGTCCGAGGACCATAGACAGGGCCAGAGGTCTAGTGTTGCCTCTCGTGCGCCCCCTCCAGGGAGGAGTAGGACGCAGAGAAGGCGAGCCTCCCGCAAGAAGAGGGACTTAAGGGAGGTCATTCAGCGCAAGCCGAGCAGCGCTCAGCGGAAGTAAGGGTATGACCTCCCTGGAGGGCTTTTTCTACCGGCCCTCTCCCTCTTCTTTACTCCCCAGGCGTTTGCGTTACACCAGTCCTGGGGTTGGGCCTATGATGAGAACCATGTTCTAATCGCCCGCCGTAGCAACTGGTTGATGTGAGTGCCTCTTTTAGGCATGTAAAAGTGGTGGACCCCAGGTTCGTTGAGACCTTTCTGGTGAAGTCTTCACTCCGCACGCCGCAGGTGAACTTTTTTGGTTTTTGGAGAATCTGTGTGTATAACTAACACTTATTTGTATCTCTCTACAGAAGCCTTGTTCCCTGTATAGACCTAGGGGTCATTCTTAGAATAAAAAGGTAAAGTATGGAGACTTCAGGGCCCTGAAGCCTCCCCAGTCGGTGGCTGGAACGATCTAACGAGAAGCTCAAGGAAAATTGGCTTCCGTTTTGAGTATGTGATGGCCTTCCTGTCATAACATTTTTTATGCGTGGTGGGCCACCGCTCATTTCTTTTTAGCCACAGGGCTGTTAGCCACCCTGGGGTAGAGTAGTTGGTCTTCCTAAAAAAAAAAAAAAAAAAAAAAGGAACTCTTTTGCTTTAGGTTTAGACTGACGCTGGCGCTTCAGATAGATCTTATGTCTTACCTATTGGTTTGTGACATTGGTATCCTGAGTACTTCGCTCCCCTGAGCTCTGTAAGGTGTCAGTAGGTGAGTGTTTACAGCCTCTCAATCAAGTAGGCTGTGGCTCCTCCGAGCTCTCAGGTAGATCTATGCTTGTAGGTCGGCCCTAACCCGGGCCGCCTCTGTAGCTGGCCTAGGCTATGTTTGGGATGTTCGAGGCGTTCTGCTAAGTATAGCTGCCACATTCATTATGTGTTAGGCTTCCTCCCCTAGATTTCAGCCTCCTCCCTTAAATGGGAGTTGTTGGCCAAGGCCCGCCCCTTTCACTGCATTCAGGGGTGATAGAGTAATGCAGGGTGGTAGTTGAGGTATGATCCTTCAGGCAGGGTTAGGCTGTCTTTCGCTCTGCGATGTGATAGTTTGCTAGACCCTGCCGAACAGAGCTACTTGGATTAGGCCTCTAGAGCTGGCTCCACTCAGCCCGTTGAGCTGAACCACTCGAACGAGGGGTGAAGGTTGGTTGGCTTGCAAGCAAGCCCCGCTTCCCCAGGCTGGGCACAGGACAAATCCCTGTTTCCCTTTGGAGCCACTTGCAGGCCCGCTCCCTGTCTAACATTTCAGGGGCATATGGTGTTACTCCCCCACTAAAAGCGGGGTAGTTTTGAGTAATCCATTCTCAGCTCTGTATTATCTACCTCACACCACGATGGCTCCGGTTGAGCAGGGAGTTCTAACTACATTTCATTCCGGTATTTGAACTCCGCTCCCTTGAAGCCAGGGCATTGCCATGAGCTGACGCCCATGCATTTAGTAGGTAGGCCCTTGAAATGGGGCCTCCACTAGGCAGAGTGGCGTATGTTGTACTCCCCTGCTATGAGGGTATTGCTTTTTGCTGAGTACACTGCCTTTGGCAATGTGATTAGGTACCACGATGCTGTAAGCGCTGTAGTAACAGTTTTTCTGCCTTGAAGGCTGCACAGTTAGGTAGTAGGCCCCAGCAGGCCTCCTTGACCGGGTAGCCCCTAAGATAGGGCTCCTAGGCCAGCTCACCTTCGTTGGTTGGCCCTGGTAGTTCGGGCAGAAGACTCACTACCGAGTAGTAGGTCTTAACAGGCCTCCTCGGAGGTGGGTCACAACATTGTGGAGCATACACTAGGTCAAAACTTTAGGAAAGTTTTTTATTAGTATGGTTCCAGCAGTGTTCATTAAAGTAGCAGAAAGACTCGCTATCAGCTAGTAGGCTCGACCGGGCCTCCCTGTTAGGCGAGTCCCCAGCAGCAGTACACATCCAGCTGATTAGACTGTTTCAGGAAGTAGGCCTCTTCAGGCCTCCCTGAAGATGGGCTCCCACATTTTTTTGTGGGGATCAGGTAGTAGGCTTCACTAGGCCTCCCTGAGGGCTGAATCCCTCATACTGTGGTACTAAGAATGGCCCTGAGGTTGAACTATCAGGTAGTAGGCCTCATAAGGCCTCCCTGAAGGCAAAGCCCCATAGACAGTCAATTGGACTGCCAGTCTGGCCCACTGTCAGCTGTGGTTTTCAGGTAGTAGGCCTCTCCAGGCCTCCCTGAAAGTAAGCTCCTTCATGTCATGGTTCTCTGGTAGTAGGCCTCACCAGGCTTCCCTGGAGTTGAGTTCCATCATACTTTGAGTTTCCACTTAATGTGGTTTTTCTTGAGCTCCCACATTCTGTGGTTATCAGATAGTAGGCTTCACCAGGCCTCTCTGAAGGAGAGCTCCCACATACTGTGGTTTTCAGGTAGTAGGCCTCTCCAGGCCTCTCTGAAAGTGAGCTTCCACGTTCTGTGGTTATCAGATAGTAGGCTCCATCAGGCCTCTCTGAAGGTGAGCTCCCACATACTGTGGTTGTCAGGTAGTAGGCCTCTCCAGGCCTCTCTGAAAGTGAGCTTCCACGTTCTGTGGTTATCAGATAGTAGGCTCCATCAGGCCTCTCTGAAGGTGAGCTCCTACATACTGTGGTTGTCAGGTAGTAGGCCTCTCCAGGCCTCTCTGAAAGTGAGCTTCCACGTTCTGTGGTTATCAGATAGTAGGCTTCACCAGGCCTCTCTGAAGGAGAGCTCCCACATACTGTGGTTGTCAGGTAGTAGGCCTCTCCAGGCCTCTCTGTAAGTGAACTCCCATGCACTGTGGTTATCAGGTAGTAGGCCTCACTAGGCCTCCCTTAAATTGAGCTCCCACGTTTTGTGGTTGTCATGTAGCAGGCCTCTCTAGGCCTCTTTGTAAGTGAACTCCCATGCACTGTGGTTATCAGGTAGTAGGCCTCACTAGGCCTCCCTGAAGTCGAGCTCCCACATACTGTGGTTGTCATGTAGTAGGCCTTACCAGGCCTCCCTGGAGGGTTAGCTCCCACTTACTGTGCGTTTCCACTTAGCATGGTCTTTAAGGTAGTAGGCCTCTTCAGGCCTCCCTGAAAGTGAGCTCTCACGTTTTGTGGTTATCAGATAGTAGGCTTCACCAGGCCTCTCTGAAAGTGAGCTCCCACGTACTGTGGTTGTCAGGTAGTAGGCCTCCCCAGGCCTCTCTGAAAGTGAGCTCCCACATACTGTGGTTGTCAGGTAGTAAGGCCTCTCCAGGTCTCCCTGAGAGTAGTTTCACAATGGTGCTGGGTTTTGTAAGCTAGTGGCCGCTTACTTTCAGTTTAGCAGACCTTATCAGGCAGCTACCGAAGGTGAGCTTGCGCCCTGGCTCGACTCAAGTTTTTATTCTCTGCTACGGGTTCCCTTCTGGAACCTCTTTATCCTGCTACAGCCTGGTTGCCTACCAGGTAGATCTATGCTCCCCTTACTGAGGGTCAGTATGAGTATGTGGTCTCCTGAGTCTGGTCAGTCGGTCGTAGGCCTCTCATGAGGCCTCCCAGTTAGATCAGTCCTTAGGCCCTCACAGGCCTCCTTAGTGTTTTGAAACACAAACACTGGGTTGATCCGTGGATCGAGTAGAGAAACTCCCCTCGCTGGCAAGGGTTGTAAAGCACTATGCTGAGTCATACTCTCCAGGATATCCCGTCTCTGAGATCCGGTCCGAGTGGTTCACTGCCTGCTTCGCAGTCCCTCGGGTTGGATGCCTTCCTAAAGGCAAGTGTCCAGAGGCTCTGTCTTCGGACAGACAGGAAGTGGCCAGACTGTAGTGTCTTATATGGTGACACCAGGTCAGGCCTGCCTGGTGGCATTTCAGGTGGCACGTTCCCCTGAATAGTGACTGGCTGGGGTTCCCTCAGGTTCCCTAGCCACATTCCCTAGAAGGGACCCCTTCTAAGAAGTTGAAGTTGTGGTCCTTGGCCCTTGAGCAGGCCCAGGTAGACCTTTCACTAAACTATGTTTATGGAGGTTTTCTGTGGTGTCATTTAGCTTGGGCTATGACCGTAGGGAGTGCTGTCACTGACAGCTCAGTGTGACCTGGGGGTGAGTGGTACTAGCGTTCATTTGAATTGCCGGTTCTGACAGTTGTCACTGCCTTTTGGCATGCACTCCCCTTAGCATGGTGGCGTTGGTATATCGTTCCCCATAGCGTCATTCTGACGTAGTGTAGAGTTCCCTTTCGAAAGGGAACGTCTCAGGTTACGACTGTAACCTATGTTCCCTGAGAACAGGGAACGAGACACTACGTCTTCCTGCCATGCCTCGGGGCCTGCCTGCAACAGTCCCTTCAGACGATAGGATGTTGTCATGTTTGCAAAGCGCCCCTTTTATACTTGCAGGTTGCACGTTAATCATTCACGCTAATGATTCACGGGCTGTCGCCGGTCAGCATGATTGCTGTGAGATGATATTTGATTTCAGACACCTGTCACGCCTGAGGCGTTCCCCATAGCGTCATTCTGACGTAGTGTCTCGTTCCCTGTTCTCAGGGAACATAGGTTACAGTCGTAACCTGAGACGTTTTCGTTTTAGCTGCCTGAGTTTTCGTTCGCCGTTCTGACCATAGACTGGTTCTGACACATTTCTCTCGTGGGGGCAGGGCTAGTAGCAGTGTGTTCTCATTGGCTACTGAGTTTTTGATTGACAGCTTCTTGACCTGGAAGTGAAGACGTCAGTGGTGTATTTATGTTGTGGATTTGAGCGTCTGTAAGCGCAGGTTTCCAGTTCTTTTTAGTGATATTAAGTTATGTTTTTTTTTTTTTTTTATCTTTATTAACTTGCTACGGAGCCCCTGAGGGGACCTGTGCAAAAAAAAAAAAAAAAAAATACGGACTTTCGCGTGCGCACGAGAAACTTTCGCGTGCGCACAAGAAACTTTCGGTTTGCGTTATAGCGTCATTAATACAAATGTGGAAATATGGATGATGTATATATCATTTATGTTGTTGTTTGACATGTTTTGAAGTGTCTATTTTAGCAAAAATCCCAAGCAAGGTGCTATTAAAGACATGACTTGGATACATATTTTAGTCACAGTTCAAATAATTTTATTAACTTTGAATAGACTTTTAATAAACTTTGTATTTGTATGTGTATTGATAAAAAAATAAACAAGTAATAATCTTCTGCTACTGAGATGAAGGAAACATTTTTTTAAGTAAAGTTCACAAGATTGCTATTTATCTTGATCAAACCGTCATCAGCTCTTCCTCAGTTCCGGACTGCAGAATAAAATAGTCATCCTCTGCTGCAGTTGTACAGATTCTTAACGCGTTTATTGCAACTACATTTCATCTTTTTCTCATCAAACAACCAGACTAACGAATGGTTCGACACAACCCGTACCGAAGAGCCTAGACAGGGCTTTCTTCTGTACAGATATACTGTAAATGCAGGGTAAATGACGACTGTTGGCCTACCATGGTTGCCCTCGTCCAGTAAGTTTAAAATAATAATAATAATAAATTAAGATATAAATCAATATAATTCGTTGTAAATTAAATATTTTAAACACTAATACAAAAAGGTAATAATTGACTGTATAGTCCTAACGTTCATGCATGAACTGTCATTCAGACTGACTATCTAACAACCAGAGAACAGAGAACATCAGATATATTAAAATACATACTCTTTTGAGTTTTATGATGTAGGCCTTTTTTATTAAAACGTATTAGCCTATAATTTATATCTCAAGGATGCGCGCTTGTGCGTGGCGCACTCAGTCATGTTGAGAGGGAAACACGCATTAAATGATTAGGCTAGTCTATTCAGAAATAGTGTAAAAGACCTGTAAATAAAATACAACATTAACATTATAAACACTATTAAAAACATATAGGCTATGCATATTTTACTTCCCCTTACTAGCCAAATCCTTAAATGAATGGTATCAGAAAACAACAAGAAATGAAAAAGTAACCACTTTAATAAATTTAAAAAAATACATAGTAGCCTATAAAAATAGGCCATTGTGCCCTTTATTACAAACAACCTTTAGCCTATTTTAAACGCCAAGCCTAAACGAATTTATTTGAATCGAAACTGAAACTATACCGCAAAGTTGGGTTCGCGCATCTTTCGTTCGGTGCAAAGTTTAATACTGAACAGGAATGAATAATTTAATAATGAATCGGCTGTGATGTCAAGTTAATGCCAGAAGTGAACCGATGTAGTTAATAGCGCGATTCGCCGGCGCCATCACTTGGATTTGTTCCTCAGTTGGGGAAATAACTTAATACTTTATCGTTTCATACTCAGTCATTCGAAACAGTAAAATGTAGGCTATATTTTTTATTTGTGTACATTCAAAATGACTACAAAATGTCATGCCTTTGAAAAAGAAAGAAAACAACATGATGCGGACGTGTAGAACTTTATCCAAGAGCTGTTGTAAAGCCTATAAACAATCTGTTACAGTAATTTCCTATTATCTATGCAAAAGCTGCTTTGCAACCATATTGTTAAAAGCGCTATATAAATGAAGGCGACTTGACGAATATTCAAGCTGTTTATTCAATTTTTTACCTCAGAACGAAAAACGTTTTAGAAATATTGTTTATAAAACGAAAAAGGAACTCTTTTCTAATTTTCTACTTTAAATATTAAATCAAAAAACTATTCTGAACGAAATTGATACACTGATTCAATTACACTACTAATTGCAGTTTGAAAAAAAAATTCAAACCTTTATCTAAAATGTATATTTTTATATTTTATATAAATTTAAAACATTGTGTCTTTTTCAGACTTTCTTCTGTGAACACAAAAATGTTTTGCAGAATGTTCATTGAACAGTCGTCAGCTTTCTTTGTCATCATTTGCTTTCATATTTTTCATACAATGGTTGTAAATGGATACTGAGGCTGCCAATGCCTAATATTCTGCGTAACATCTTTTGTGTTCCTCAGAAGTAGGTCCTCTGGTTTGGAACAAGAGTGAATATTTTCACTTTCTTTGTACTTTTTTATGTTAATATTTTGTTTCCCCCATATTGGCAATGTAATACATACATAAATGACATACATCATCCATATTTCCACATTTGTATTAATGATTTTAACGCAAACCGAAAGTTTCTCGTGCGCACGCCATAGTTTCTCGTGCGCATGCGAAAGTCCTATTATTATTTTTTTTGCATAGGTCCCCTCAGGGGCTCCGTAACTTGCTGCTACTACTTAGTCGACAGAAGCTTTTAGGAGCACAAGAGATCTATTCAGTCTATTCAGGTGTAATTGTAGGCCTACATTAAAGTACTGTATATAATACTTAAAATATTGTAGTGTCCAATGTTTTCGGAGAATATTTGTTTATTCATGATGATTCCTTTGCATGTTAGGCTCTGATTAGGTTGAGCTGTTACAATTTAAAGAGAATACTAGCAAACATGTGATATATTCAGCCGTCAAGAAAGTTTCACTTCAACCAGGTAATCAAGGTTGGCAAAATGATATACATTTACACCATCATCAAAATGAATGATCACTTAAATAAGAGGAATTTAAACAATATGAAAATTACAATCGTGGCCTGCTGTCAGTCAGATGATACAGACCTCAAAGGGCATTTCATTACATATGTCACAGAAAGAATGTTCTTGTTGCCATTTTTTTTAATTGATCATTGTATTTAGTTATTTCATTTAATTAATACTATCTTCTAACATTTAAAATTGTAAATATATTTTAACAATCATCAACCGTTTCAATTGTGAATTATACAACCAGTTAAATGAATGTAATTGAAAATATGAATTCAAATAAATGTACATTCTTTATTGTCACCAAAGCATATACACAAGTATCAGAGTGAAGGTCTTGGATGCAATTATGTTGTGACCGGAAAGACCAGAATCCACAAAACATTAACTGCATAATATACATGTAATGCACAGTATTCTCATGATATACATTACTATACAAAATGCACAATTACAAATACAGAATACATTTTAAAAATTCATATACATTTTAAATGTTGCAATGATTCTTTGAGCAGTTCCTGTTACAGTACAATTAACAAAGCAGTGACTGGATACAAGCAGTACAAGGATAGTCCACCCAAAACATGAGCATTCTCTCATCATTTACTCTCCTTCATGCCATCCCAGATGTATATGACTTTCTTCTTCACATAAACATAGACAAAGATTTTAAAGGAAATAATCCATCTCTGTGAGTCCATAATACAAGTGGATTGTAACCCATGTACGTAAGACAGTTGGTCGGAAGTGATTTTTATTAGTTAAAACAGTTTACATTAATAGTATTTCTTTTATCTAGCCTATTGTTTCACTTCAGAAGGCATTGATTCATCCACTGAGGTCGCATGGATTACCGTCACGCTCACTGTGTGTGGTTTAAAGTGTCTTTAGGACTCGCAGAGATGGATTACTTTCCTTACAATCTTAATTCGTGTTTATCTGTAGAAAGAAAGTAAAATGCATCTGGGACAGCATGAGGGTGAGTAAAATAAGTGAGAATTTTATTTTTGGGTGAACTATGCCCTTAACATTCATATGCTGTTAGTATGCTAATCCAAGATCAGCATAGACTAATAAGAATAAAGTGCAACCTCTTATGTACTTGTGAACTGTGTTTGTTTTAATCTAGAGGAAATTAAAATATTTGCTAGTTTATATTAAAATAAAATAAATCAGGTGTCTGAAGATCAAGATCCCAGTCATCCAAAGGTGATGTGTCTGAACAAAGTAAGATTATTGTCTGATAGGGACAGTGGATCTCTGGTACTATCACTCCATCCTCTGTGTCAGCATCAGAATTTTGTTTATGGAAAAGTTGCTCCACTCCCTGGAAAATGAGAGAGAAAATGTATTATAATCTAACAATACAAACTGCTTTGAACTCCCACATACAGCAACAAGTTGCAGACTTAAAATATTTATTCCAAACAAATTATATAAATGTTTTAAGGGATTTTACAGCACTAAATATTTACCTCGGAGTCATGCAGCATTTATCATCTGTAATATGGTTGTGTAACCAGTAGATGGCTGTATAGCCCTATATATAAACATATATCCATGGCTGTGTATTCCCTAGTTGCTGGATGTTTTCAGTCATAATTACTTGCATGTATTAAGTTTTTAATTTGAACATATATTTATTATTAAAGACTATTAAAGATTAAACTTTTTTCTCAGAAATGTTCATTTGAAGTGCATTTTTTCATTATTAGTAGTCAAATATGGACACAGAAAAAGCATTTTGTTACTCATACTAGCTACATATAATAGTTTTATCAGTCATCTTTATCACAAGGTAATCAGAATAAATATTGCGACCAGGGCGATACTTCAAAATAATTGAGTGTTTACATATTATGAACAGAGACGTGGTCTGTGGTCAATCGTGTCTCTCCTCTTTCAAAAACTCTGCATCGCAAATTAATCAGCAATTGAGAAATTCAGGTTTAAATAGCTTTATTAGCATGGTAAAAAAAGGCTTTACATTGCCAAAGTTGAATCAGGCAGTGATTGACAGCGCTCTGGTCATGGCATCGGTCATTGACTGATACAGTACTTTTTGTACTGTAGGCTACAGTACATACTCACCTAAAGGATTATTAGGAACACCTGTTTAATTTCTCATTAATGCAATTATCTAATCAACCAATCACATGGCAGTTGCTTCAATGCATTTAGGGGTGTGGTCCTGGTCAAGACAATCTCCTGAACTCCAAACTGAATGTCAGAATGGGAAAGAAAGGGGATTTAAGCAATTTTGAGCGTGGCATGGTTGTTGGTGCCAGACGGGCCGGTCTGAGTATTTCACAATCTGCTCAGTTACTGGGATTTTCACACACAACCATTTCTAGGGTTTACAAAGAATGGTGTGAAAAGGGAAAAACATCCAGTATGCGGCAGTCCTGTGGGCGAAAATGCCTTGTTGATGCTAGAGGTCAGAGGAGCCGACTGATTCAAGCTGATAGAAGAGCAACTTTGACTGAAATAACCACTCGTTACAACCGAGGTATGCAGCAAAGCATTTGTGAAGCCACAACACGCACAACCTAGAGGCGGATGGGCTACAACAGCAGAAGACCCCACCGGGTACCACTCATCTCCAGTGTTGGGGAAAGTTACTTTTAAAAGTAATGCATTACAATATTGCATTACTCCCCAAAAAAGTAACTAATTGCATTACTTAGTTACTTTTTATGAAAAGTAATGTGTTACGTTACTTTTACGTTACTTTTTCTTCTCACCTGGGCTGGGCTTGCTTGTTTGTTTTTTTTAACAAGACCAACAAAAAGTTATACTTTTGGCAAATGTTAAGGCTCTTTCACACCAAAAGTGAACCGAATAAGCCTCAGGCTGAAGGAAATGTATATTTACGCTTTTACAGTAAAGAGTGCCGCTCAAACTAACCTTTCAGCTGCGCTACTGATCTGGATTAAAGAACAATACTATACAGGAGAAGGAAGTTCAACACTCTTATTTCTAAATCTTATAAAGTAATTTTTGCTTATTAGTATGGTTGAATTACATCATTGAAGGTCAGCAGCAAAGACATTAATAAAGTGAGATTATATTCACAAAGTATATTTGTTTAATTTAATAGTTAATTATAAAAGTTGAGTAAAATTCTGAGATTGCATTTTACTGTTTTTATTTATTTTGAGCAGTGAGATGAGCAAGTTCACATTTACTCTAGAACTACAATAACCATCATGTTTACACAGCGCACACACCTCACTTTGTTTCTCTCAACATGGGGACAGGAGAGCTGTCAGTCAATAAATGTGAAAAAGTAACTAGCGTTACTTATTTGGAAAAGTAACTTAGATATTTTATTAAAAATTGAAAAAGTAATGCATTACTTTACTAGTTACTTGAAAAAGTAATCTTATTACGTAACTCAAGTTACTTGTAATGAGTTACCCCCAACACTGCTCATCTCCACTACAAATAGGAAAAAGAGGCTACAATTTGCACCAGCTCACCAAAATTGGGCAGTTGAAGACTGTAAAAATGTTGCCTGGTCTGATGAGTCTCGATTTCTGTTGAGACATTCAGATGGTAGAGTCAGAATTTGGCGTAAACAGAATGAGAACATGGATCCATCATGCCTTGTTACCACTGTGCAGGCTGGTGGTGGTGGTGTAATGGTGTGGGGGATGTTTTCTTGGCACACTTTAGGCCCCTTAGTGCCAATTGGGCATCGTTTGAATGCCACGGCCTACCTGAGTTTCTGACCATGTCCATCCCTTTATGACCACCATGTACCCATCCTCTGATGGCTACTTCCAGCAGGATAATGCACCATGTCACAAAGCTTGAATCATTTCAAATTGGTTTCTTGAACATGACAATGAGTTCACTGTACTAAAATGGCCCCCACAGTCACCAGATCTCAACCCAATAGAGCATCTTTGGGATGTGGTGGAACGGGAGCTTCGTGCCCTGGATGTGCATCCCACAAATCTCCATCAACTGCAAGATGCTATCCTATCAATATGGGCCAACATTTCTAAAGAATGCTTTCAGCACCTTGTTGAATCAATGCCACGTAGAATTAAGGCAGTTCTGAAGGCGAAAGGGGGTCAAACACAGTATTAGTATGGTGTACCTAATAATCCTTTAGGTGAGTGTATACTGTACAGTACTCTAGCCCAATGTTGTTTGGGGTGGCTGGGGGGAAATATGATCTAATCGAAGCAAATATGATCTAATCGAAGACTGTAACCGAATGTAGATAAACAAGTCATGTAACGTTAGCCTAATGATTGGACTAACAGTTAAATCAAGACAACACAGCTGTATAATGTTATGGGCTCTCACTGAGCTCTAAAATGTCTCTCCACCTGAAAAAAGCCAGTACTGTATTATAAATAGTATTAGTATAGTATTAATTTAAAAAAAAAAGCAGACTTACCACGAGTAGGCTAACGTTATCCAGTATCCTGATAGCGACGATGACTAATGATAATGATATTATTCGTCTGTACTATTCCTTCTATAAGAAATCATCTCAACAATATAGTGTAGCAGCAAATAAATACAGATATAAACTTAATATCACTCAAATTAAATAGAAAGCTGCGATTACAGATGCTCACATCCACACATAAACACACCACTGACGTCTTCACTTCCAGGTGAAGAAGCTGTCAATCAAAAACTCAGTAGCCAATGAGAACACACTGTCACTAGCCCCGCCCCCACGAGAGAAATGTGTCAGAACGGCGAACGAAAACTCAGGCAGCGTAAATGAAAACTCCAGAAGCGTAAACAAAAACTCTGGAAGCGCATTTGTAAGTTCAGATCAGCGATTGAAATATGACAAATAGTTAGCAAAACATGCAGTGTATTAAAAATGAAGTCAAAAAAGTTGCCTGCGATTTATTCTTTTTCAGTTTCAAAGATATTTTCATTAGTTTCTTGAAAAGCTACGTTCATTATTATTGGCACAAGAATAACTCCATGATAATAATACTGCTAATAGAGATTAGAAGTGAAAAGGGGAGAAAATTACATTTTAAAGCATCAGTGTGAAAACAAAACTGGAAAGAGACGCAAGGATTTGGGGGAAAAAATGAGAGATTCTTAATGCATCCTAGTGAATAATTCAGGGAATTATTATCTTACAGTAATTCAGGAGAGCAGATCACAAATTTCTTTTTCAGACTCATACAGCGGAATACAGTAAAACTTGAAAATAATCAGGAGGAAAAGAATGCAGTGACTGAAAAGAGATGTTGCCACAGATATTATAGTCATAACAAGACACATTATTCTCTTGATATCTGAAAATAGATCATTAAAGAAATTTTACAACTCATTCAGTCAAACTGATGGATAAGGATTATTTAACGCAACCTTATGATTTGAAATTATTTGTTTCAGTCTTTTTGCGTGGAACTTCCCCAAACCTGAAGTGTCTCCCATAATCTAAAACACAGTAGGCGCGTTAGGAAAAGGGTGGATATAGGAAATCTGCAGTTAAGTCAGTAAAAAATATTCATATACAAAGAATAATTAACATGTACAATATTATCCTATTAATATCTTACAGAAGTTTTTTAGTACTTTTTTTCTGGAACGTTATTCATATTCAGATGTGTTGAGGATTTTGCGGTGCTCAATCCTGCCTATCTGAGCTGTAGATCCTGAACTGAGAGACTGAAGAGTGTCATTGTTCTCTACAGGTTGATGTATTGTGGAGTGACAGATGAAGGTTGTGCTGCTCTGGCTTCAGCTCTGAGATCAAACCCCTCACACCTGATAGAACTGGATCTGTCTGGAAATGAACTAGGAACATCAGGAGTGAATCTGCTCTCTGCTGGACTGAAAGATCCTCACTGTAAACTGGAGACACTGAGGTAAATCATCTCTCTGAGAGTCACACACTCACTGATACTCACAATTAAATATTCTCAAATAGTTTATAGTTGTATCAGTTCTGACAGGGATGTAGGATCATCTGTAGAGTTTTACCAACATGTATCGAGTGTAAAAAGGAAAGACAAATACCTTGTACAAAAATGTTTTTCAAACAACACAGGTGAGGTGAGGTTTCTTTATTTCTTAGAGATGTTGTGAAGCTGATCAGGTGTTTTGCAAACACATGTGGTTTGTGAGTCTGCTGTTGAACATGGTTCCTCAGTTCCAGATGGTTATTGGCTTCCAGAGACGAGGAGTCTAGATTTGGCTGAATAGCATTTCTCTGTCCATCATCACGGTCTCATCTGGAAAATAGATTTGTGTATCATTTGCAAACTAATGTGGAAAAGTATTTCAATCATATCTTTGTTCAGTTCTCATTTTTTATTTGTTCTTTTTACATTTCTGAGAGTTCACTTGTCTTTAATAATGCTTGAAATTTATATTAGTTAGGCTTGTTTTTATGGTATTTTTATAGGTTTAGAATTTAAAACCAAAGAAATCTTTAGCCTGTAATTTTTTGTTCATGGTATTCAGCCACATTGAAACGTTCAACATGACTTGGAATAAATGTAAATTATATTGAAGTATATTGGAATTGAAATTTTATTGAAGTATATTGGAATTGAAATTAGCAATCAATAAGCAGAATCAAATCAGAATCGTTAAAATTCTAACGATACCCAACCCTAGTGTAGACCAACTCTACATTATCCTTGTTACATGATCAAATAAATCAGGAGTGTCGAACCTAGTTTCTGCAGGCCCAGATCAGTGCTGTTTACCCTTAAAAAAGCTTATTAATATTCAGAAAGGAAATCACTAACTGATTGGTGATGTTTTGTTCACTTGTCTTCACCTCTTAATTTAGGACAATAAGTCAAGTCAAGTCAAGTTGATTTATATAGCGCTTTTCACAACATAGGTTGTATCAAAGCAGCTTCACAGTAATAAAACAATTCATCAATGTTTGTTTCTAGTGGAACGTCCACGTTTGGTAATGCTGATCAATAGTATCGTTGATTGATCAATTAAATTAAATATTCCCAAATATCCCCAACTGAGCAAGCCACAGGCAACAGTGGCAAGGAACCGAAAAACTCCATCAGGTGACCTAATGGAGAAAAAAAAACCTTGGGAGAACCCGGGCTCAGTCGGGGGCCAGTTCTCCTCTGGCGTTTATGAACTAGAGGTCGGATTTAACTGTAAGATTAAAAGTATTATATGAATGCCTGGCTGAAGAGATGCGTCTTTAATCTAGTTTTAAACTGGGAGAGCGAGTCTGAGCAACGAACAGTATCAGGAAGGCTATTCCAGAGTTTTGGAGCTAAATGTGAAAATGCTCTCCCTCCTTTGGTGGATCTGGATATCCTAGGTATGACCAAAAGCCTCGAATTTACTGACCTTAAAGAGCGCAATGGATTATAGGGCGATAGAAGATCGGTTAAATAGACTGGAGCTAAGCCGTTTAGGGCTTTATAAGTCAGTAGCAATACCTTGTAATTAATACGGAACTTTATAGGTAGCCAATGTAGTGATGATAAAATTGGTGTTATATGATCATATTTTCTTGATCTAGTTAGAACTCTAGCGGCGGCATTTTGGACTAACTGTAGCTTGTTTATTAAGGATGCAGGACAACCAACCAATAAAGCATTACAGTAATCTAGTCTCGAGGTCATGAATGCATGAACTAACTTTTCTGCATCAGAAACAGATAGCATATTACGTAGCTTAGCAATTTTTCTAAGGTGGAAAAAGGCTGTTCTTGTAACATATGAAATATGATTTTCAAAAGACAGGTTGCAGTCTAATATAACACCCAGGTCTTTTACTGTAGAGGATGAAGTAAGAGGACATCCTACGATGTTAAAGTTGTATTGTAAGAGGTTTTGTGGGTGGTTTTTTGAACCGATAAGTAGTACCTCTGTCTTGTCTGGATTTAATAAAAGAAAATTGCGCGTCATCCAATCTTTTATATCTTTAACACACTCTGTTAATTTGGATAATTTAGCGTTTTCATCTGGCCGTGATGAAATATAGATTTGAGTGTCATCAGCATAACAATGGAAACTAATTCCATGTTTCCTTATAATATTTCCAAGTGGCAGCATATATATTTAGAATAATAGAGGGCCTAACACAGATCCCTGCGGCACTCCATAGTTTACTGGAGTTATGATCGATTTTTCTCCATTTAAATAAACAAAATGGTAGCGGTCAGATAAATACGATCTAAACCAGCTTAGTGCTTGTCCTTGAACACCAGTATAATTTTGTAGTCGATCTAAGAGTATTGTATGATCTATAGTATCGAACGCAGCACTAAGATCAAGTAAAACTAGTATTGAGATACAGCCTTGGTCAGAAGATAAAAGTAAATCATTTGTAATTTTAACAAGCGCAGTTTCAGTGCTATGATGCGGCCTGAATCCAGACTGAAACTTTTCATAGATATCATTTTCTTGCAAGAAAGAGCCCAGTTGAGCGGACACAACTTTTTCTAGTATTTTAGACATAAAAGGTAGATTTGAAATGGGTCTATAATTTGCTAGATTATGTGGATCTAATTGTGGTTTCTTAATGAGAGGTTTTATAACTGCCAGTTTAAATGTTCTTGGAACATAACCTAAAGATAAAGACGAGTTAATAATATTGAGGAGAGGCTCCTCCACTATAGGTAACACTTCTTTCAAAAGTTTAGTTGGTATAGGATCTAGTAAACATGTTGTTGTTTTAGATGAAGTGATAAGTTTATTTAACTCTTTTTGTTCTATAGTTGTAAAGCATTGTAATTGTTCTTGCGGGGTGATAATTGAGGCTGAATTATAAGACGCAATTGAGGATTGAACGTTTACAATTGTGGTTCTGATGTTTTCTATTTTCTCAGTGAAGAACTTCATGAAATCATTACTACTAAACTGTAACGGAATATTTTGTTCAGGAGACATCTGTTTATTTGTTAGTCTAGCCACAGTGTTAAATAAGAACCTAGGATTGTTTTGGTTGTTTTCTATTAGTTTGCGGAGATGCTCAGCCCTGGCCTCTTTTAGGGCCTTTTTGTAACGTGACATACTGTCTTTCCATGCGATTCTAAAGACCTCTAAGTTAGTTTTTTTCCATTTACGCTCTAAATTACGGGTTTCTCTCTTTAGAACATGCGTAGTATTGTTGTACCATGGTGCTTTACTTTTCTCTCTAACCTTTCTTAATCTAATGGGTGCAACAATATCCAATGATCCAGAGAGAATGGTGCTCATAGTGCTAGTTAATTCCTCAAGTTCATCTGTTTGTTTAGGTTCACTGAGCAGCTGAGACAGATCAGATAAGCTATTTGAAAAATTATCTATGGTAGATGGAAGGATTGTTCTGCCTAATCGATAACGCGGCGCAGCATGACATATTACAGGAGTACGTAATATGCAAGTTACCATGTAATGGTCAGTGACATCGTCACTTTGTGGAATGATATCTATATCGGTTGGATCGGTTCCATGTGATATAATTAAATCGAGTGTATGATTAAAACGATGAGTTGGTCCGGTAACGTTTTGCTTGACCCCAAAGGAGTTTAATAAATCTGTAAACGCAGCCCCTAGCGCATCATTTGAATTATCTACGTGGATATTAAAGTCTCCAACAATTAATGCTTTATCGAAATTAACTAATAGGTCTGAGAGAAAATCTGCAAACTCTTTTAGGAAATCAGCGTAAGGCCCAGGCGGTCTATATACGGTAGCCAAGGCTAGAGATAATAGGGATGTTTTTCTAGCATCTAAGAGCGTAACATTTAGTACAAGTACTTCAAACGAAATAAACTTATAGCCCGTTTTCTGAGTAACATTGAGAATATCTCTATAGATTGTTGCAACACCGCCGCCACGACCAATCAGACGAGGCCCGTGCTTATAGGAGTATCCTGATGGAGTAGACTCATTTAGACCGAAATAATCATTTGGTTTAAGCCAGGTTTCAGTAAGGCAAAGTACATCGAAGCTATTATCTGTGACTATTTCATTTACAATAACTGCCTTAGGTGTGAGTGATCTAATGTTTAGAAGACCTAGCTTTAGAAATTGTTTTTGATTACTAATAGCAACATTTTCTGGTTTAATAACAATTAGATTTTTTCTAGATCCTGCAGTAGATTTATTATTTAATCTCACTAAACGAGGAATAGACACAGTTTCTATGCAATGTTCTACACTATTTATATCAGTTAAATTGGTGCAGCAGAGACTATGATTTGGACTTTTGGTTACTAGTCAAAAGGTATTTAACATTTTGGAGATGTTATCTGACAGAAGATCCGATCCGAATCTGCTTGGGTGTAAGCCATCAGCACGGTAAAGCCTAGGACGCTCCCAAAACAGATTCCAATTATTTACAAAGAGTAGTTTCTGCTCATTGCACCATGACATTAACCATTCGTTTAGCGCGAATAATCTACTAAACTTTTCATGACCTAGACGGTACGTGGGAAGCGGTCCTGACACAATGATCGTTATATCAGGCGATGTGCTGCGTACCGTATCGATCAGATTCCTGAAGTCTTTCTTCAGAACTTCGGTCTGGCGCAGCCTGATGTCGTTCACTCCCGCGTGCAAGACCACAGTTCCGACGCGCTCGTTATCGTTCAGAATCTCGGGAACGCGAGCGGCGATTTCAGAAACACGAGCACCAGGAAAGCAGTGACTATGCACCTTACTTTTATTTAACGTAGCGTGTACGTGTCGAACGATGGAATCGCCAATGATCACAGCATCGCGTTCTGTTTCGCGAAGAGGGGAGAAGCGGTTTTGTGTGGATATCTCGAAAACCGGGAGGGTCGGAGAGAGTTTTCTTGGTCTAGGCCTGACTCGCGTCTTCCGCTGCGGAAATATCCAGGCTTCGTGGTGGCATGTTGGAGCCGGAGTGAACGAGACCATGGCTGATCGCGACCTCGACGCTCGCCGATGTTGAGAAACGCACGGAGTAGACAAGGTCGGAGTCAGCGGGTTAGTAACGTTAATCTCTGATTTGTGTGCATCCGCACGTGATGTTTCAAGAGCCAAACGCCGGTCTATCAGCTCGGCCTGTCTCACTAAAAGGTCGTGGATCTGTTTCTCAACAGCTTCCAGCTCAGACTGCACCGCGTGCAGCTCAAATGTGTCTTCACCTGCACCAAAAGGTAGACTATACTTACATCTAATATATTCGCCATTTTAACAGATGGACAGTACGTTAAGTTAGCAACGACGCTACCAGTGATGCTATCAATATTAATACTAATTTATGGCTGAAGTCTTGGATATAATCCGTCTTTTTAGTGGTACGGTGTAGAGTAGACGCACGATAGGCGAAAAAAAATGTTTGTTTGTAAATGAGTGCGGAGAAGACGCGTTCAGCCGTGATCCACGGACGTAACCTATAAGAGTATCCAGCGTTGGATCACTAGGCTTGAGACACGTCTGCTCAACAGTCCGCTTTGTAACTATGAGGTGAGGAAAAGTAGAAAATGTTCGTTGTAAATGAGTTTAGAGAGAAATCAAGAATTATAAATCAATCGAGCTCCAAAGACAACAACGCGTTCAGACGCGACGCATGCGCATTCGAAACAGGCAGTTTCGATAACACAGAGGATACAAAAATAGGTGTAAATATGACAGAATCAAATTATCTCACAGGAATTTATCTTAATAATTGAGAAGTAATATAACACTAGCACAGCTATCCTCCTTTTCCTACGCCCCATGACCCTTTGCTCAAATTATGGGAGTAACTTCCTTTAAACTGTAAACAATCAGCAAAAGGTTTGCTCTATGAACGCAATATAAATAATAAGCATTTTCAAAAACTGGGCACAATGAGATGACATTATTCTGCTCACCCTTCAACCATTGAACATTAAGGACATTTAAAAGTGTAAAAGCATTAATAAAATACTACAACAAACCACGAATAACCCAAAAGCTTGATTATTTCCGCAGCAATAATACGGATGTTAAATATCACTGTAGTTACAGTATGTGTCTGTATTATGTAACACATTGCCTTAATCAAAAATGTTCATTAACTGTAACTGTAACTGTAATGTGGCAGTATAAATTGCACAAAGAAACAAAGGAGTATCCAAAATGAACAGTCTTTATTAACAAATCAAAATAAACACGCAAGAGATCATAAGCATAAACGAGAACTGATAATGGACAATGGAAACTCAGGGCTATAAATGTGTCATTGACAAATAAAGCTTCCAAATACAAATCTTTTCAAAACTGATGTAATGCATATTTTTATCTCATGAACAATGAGTTTAAACAAGTTTGAGATGTTAAATAACATTTCAAAGTGTTTAAATTCATTTTGACTTTTTTTATGTCAGACGGTACAACCAATTAGTTCTATGTAGGATATAAATATGCTGTTGTTTTACCACCTGACATGGAAAGTGTACCAACCTACCCATACTTGAAACTAGATAATTAGTTTTTAACCAGTATTTGAGCGAGATCTACAAACATTTTCACTCTGCCACAAGGATCAGTCGCGCTCCTCTGGATGATGCATTATCATCTTTACTGTTATTACCTTGTCAATTCATAATAAAAGAGCCATGTTTGCAGTTGTGCCACCCTGACATTTGAAAATATACAAATTGTTGGACAAATGTTTTTCAACTATCTCAACAGCTTTAAAACTACTGATATTTATAACATTTGTTTACATTAAAAGGTTTCAAACCAAAAATGATAACATAGTATTTTGTTTTACATTTTTAATAATTAAGACACAATTTTAAATAGTTTTCTTAAGTCTGTTCATTAGTTCGGACAGTTGCACCACCTGACATTCTGGAGGTTTAAGATGACAAAAAATAAAATATTTATTATTTAAATGTACTAAAATTAATTGAAACTAAATAGGTTTTATAGTACGAAGTGATATATGTCATGAATTTATCAAATTAATTTAAAAGGAAAAAGTGCACTTGGACAAAAAATGTGCACATCATATCATTGACCCAAATACAGGTCTAGAACAAAGAAAGCCAAACTAGACACAGCTGAAACTGATGGGTAACTATGGAAAAAAACGAAGGCATAATCGGTATCCATAAAAGTCAACAAGGATAGGGAACACAGGCAAACAGGAACAGAACAGAACAGAACCAAAACACAATGAAACTAATGCTCATGACAGTAACAATGAGTGATACTATTTCAAAGTGGTTTCTGTCATTTGACATATGAATATTGTATTTACCTGCTTAAAAAAATCCTAGATAATACTGCTAATAGAGATTAGAAGTGAAAAGGGGAGAAAATTACATTTTAAAGCATCCGTGTGAAAACAAAACTGGAAAGAGACGCAAGGATTTGGGGGGAAAAACGGGAGATTCTTAATGCATCCTAGTGAATAATTCAGGGAATTATTATCTTACAGTAATTTAGGAGAGCAGATCACAAATTTCTTTTTTCAGACTCGTAGGCTACAGCGGGAATACAGTAAAACTTGAAAATAATCAGGAGGAAAAGAATGCAGTGACTGAAAAGAGATGTTGCCACAGACATTATAGTCATAACAAGTCACATTATTCTCTTGATATCTGAAAATAGATCATTAAAGAAATTTTACAACTCATTCAGTCAAACTGATGGATAAGGATTATTTAACGTAGTGGTTCTCAACGGGGGCGTTCAGAGAACAACGGGGGGCGTTGGAAGCAAGATTTTTGAAAGGGGGGCGTTCACAAATTTTTACATTTTTTCATTTTAAGCATTTAGTAGTTGTAATAAACACTGTAAGTGGGCTATTTAAAAAGCGTTAGGACTATGTTTTTGTTAAATTATGTTGTAAAACATGCGCATTGCGCAGAGTGTGATATCATATTGTGCGCATCTATGGTGCGCGTGAAAGAATACCTCAGCAGCGCTAAAAAAAAAAAAAAAAAAAAAACATTCGTCCGCACCCGCTCTTGCGGTCAGCAAGTCCACCGTCAGTGTAGTAGGTAGGCACTAGGCATGTTTTTTGTGTTCATTTCTATTGCATTACGATTGAAAGCAGTATCAATAATGTAAAAAACATGATGTGCAGTGCAGTCAAGTTGTGTATGCTGTGAGTGTTCTCACTGCGCGCGCTTGTTGTGATTCGAGGAGTTATGACGAGTTGTATTTTGACGACTTGATATTATTTCCTATTCAAAAGTTTAGAATGCCTAACATTCTAAAATCTTCCAGTTTTATGCGACATGTAGCCTATCGTTACTTTTGCAACGACTCTATTATTTTTCCAGTCATAGACCAGCGCTCAAGCACTGACTAGAATCCAGCGCTGATAAGAAGCAGCATTCACGAGCTCAAAAATGTGTTTGGCGCTGACAACAATCCGGTGGTGCTGAGAATCCAGCACTTACAGTACTAGAATCAAAGGTATGGAAAGTTGACAAGCCATTAAAAAGTATTGACTTAAGAAACACATATTTTTTCAAATATTTTAAATAAATCATGTTCCCATTCACTCTGGCAACGAATTTTAAAATTAATTAAACTGTATTCTATTTATAAGGTAAAACTTTTACATTTTTAGGCATTAACTAATTCAAATCCCAAATGCCAAATTGTTTTCTTTGTTCACCAAGTAATTTACTGGTCAGGCATTATTAACTCACAGTAAGGAGAAAATGACAATTTGATGGATAATTTAAATATATTCTGCAATCACATTTTAGTAATGTATTCATTCCGCCATCACATCTGAGCAGGAAACACTGCTTGGGTAATTTCAAGATTAATAATACAATAATAATGTAATTGTTCATATGTGTTTATTCTTGTTAGAAGATTTTTTTTACTGATTATGAACACAAATTAATCACAACAAACCAAATTAATTGTAATTGTATTAATTATACCAGAAAACAAAACAAGAAAGAAAGCAAGAAAACAAGCTGATACCATGGTATTTTAGGCCTACAATTCTAACATAATTTTTCATGAAAAATCAAGATTTTATTTATTTATTTTTCGAAAGTAAGGTTAATGTAAGCAGCTTCTTGCAATACTCTTCTAAATGCGTAATAAAACCTAAGTGCAAACATTACCACTTTAATGATCGTCCTTTATTTTTCAGTGCATTTGTTTTCAATATATGGCTATTACTGTCATGGGATTAATTTTATAACTATTATTATGTAGTAGTGTAATGTAGACAGACACAACTAAAAGAGGTTTAAATTTTTCTTTGTACACTGAATATGGGTTGGCACTTTTAATTTTGAACTCTCAAAGTGCACCAGATTGATGAATTTAACATTAAAATGCACAAAATTTTCTTACGGGGGGGCATGCCCCCGGACCCCCCTAGAAGGCCTGAGGTCCACTCACCACAGATTTATCAAAATCCTGTGAGAAATACTGGTATTGCTATGTCAATGCAATTTATAACTTTTTTTTTGGGGGGGGGGGGGGGGATGAATCACTGTTGAGTATAGTTCAGTTGTATTAAAGGGGACATATCATGCTAAATCCACTTTTTTAGCCCTTAAATGCATTTTGTTGTATATTTGGAGTGTTTAGAAGTACAGAAAAGTTGAAATTATTCTCTTCAGGTGCTTCGTTGATATCTTTATATTCTGTTTTGGTCATATTTTTCAACCTGTTCAGATTTTTCTGTTATCTATGACGTTTTGTGAACAATCACGTCACAGTATTTGCAGCGGAACTGCCAAATAAGGACATTGACTTCCGGCCCAACACTTCGAGCGATCCGCCATTATTATTTCTCGCTGCAATTTTGTAGTCCAAGCTAAAAGATGCAGAAGTTACGAGAGGGTAAGTTAAAATGTTCGGTTGTTGGATGTAGTAACCCATACGCTTCATTACACCGTCTAATGTAGATGAACTGCCGCGCTTATGACAGTGCGCATGTTTAACTGAAAGAACGAGCAGAGAGAGAGTGAGACCCGGTCGCGCGCGCGTTCACTCTCTCTCTTCAGACCCTGGCGAAAGTGTAAACCTTCTCCATACTAGACGCTGTCTTGCTCTCTCTCCCTCGCACATATTAATCAAAATAAATCGACACGGTGGTAAAAGGTCGGAAGACCAAAGTTTCATGTGTAAATACAGTAAGTAACACACCATTGCGATACATCCATATGAAGACGTTCTTCTGCAGGTTCGTCGTCTTCATTTTCATCTCGCTCCGTCTCCGGACTCTGGCTCGAACATCTAAGGCTGGCAGGACAAGTCTTCCGTTGTTGACATTTTGTTAATAACGTGTGAATAAAAAGTTTCTGTGCCGCTATAATCGTATCTCTGCTATTAAACTACAAAAATGGCCGAACGGGGTGGAGTTGAACCTCTACAAACTGGAGAGGGGGCGGGGTATGATGTGTCTCAATTGTATTTAAAGAGACCGCACCAAAACGAGTTGATGTCAGACGCACACCAGAAAAGGGGTAAAAAGGGGGCCTGTGGAGCTATAATAATGAGGAATTCAGACCCAAGCATTGCAGTTCTGCTTTATATAGACTACAAATGTATGATTTATATGTTAAAAGGAACGATTTAAAAGCATGATATGTCTCCTTTAACAAAAGACAATTTTGCACTTATTTCATCTATTAACTCTCACTCATTCCTGCTCGCTCAGTAGTTTGGGGGTGGGGGCGTTCAGGGACCTGGATATTGGATAGGGGGCGCTGGCCCAAAAAAGGTTGAGAACCACTGATTTAACGCAACCTTATGATTTGAAATGATTTGTTTCAGTCTTTTTGCATGGAACTTCCCGAAACCTAAAGTGTCTTCCATAATCTAAAACGCAGTAGGCTCGTTAGGAAAAGGGTGGATATAGGAAATCTGCAGTTAAGTCTCTACAAAAATATCAATATACAAAGAATAATTAACATGTACAATATTATCCTATTAATATCTTACAGAAGTTTTTCAGTACTTTTTTTCTGGAACGTTATTCATAGTCAGATGTGTTGAGGATTTTGCGGTGCTCAATCCTGCCTATCTGAGCTGTAGATCCTGAACTGAGAGACTGAAGAGTGTCATTGTTCTCTACAGGTTGAGTAATTGTGAAGTCCCAGATGAAGGTTGTGCTGCTTTGACTTCAGCTCTGAGATCAAACCCCTCACACCTGAGAGAACTGGATCTGTCTGGAAATAAACCAGGATCATCAGGAGTGAATCTGCTCTCTGCTGGACTGAAAGATCCTCAATGTAAACTAGAGACACTGAGGTAAATCATCTCTCTGAGAGTCACACACTCACTGATACTCACAATGAAATATTCTCAAATAGTTTATAGTTGTATCAGTTCTGACAGGGATGTAGGATCATCTGTAGAGTTGTATATCCACATATATTGAGTGTAAAAAGGAAAGACAAATACCTGTTACAAAAAATATCACATACACAACACAGGTGAGTCTCTTTATTTCTGTCATGATTCATGTCTGTGTTCCCCTGTCTTGTCCCATGTTTAGCAGTTCCCTGTTATGTTTAATGCCTATTAGTCTCCCCAGGTGTCTCTGATTAACCACGCCCCCTTGATATCTTGTTTATCTTGTCTGCCTCTGTATTTAAACCCTGTGTCTTGTGTCAGTGTTTGTGGGTTCTTGAATTTGTATGTTGTTCTGTTCCTGAGTCTATGTCTGCATCTGTGAAGTTTTGAGTTTATTTAATAAAGTATGCGGCATCTGGATTCTGCCTCTGCTTCAACCTCAGCGTTACAATTTCTTTGAGATGTGAAGCTGATCAGGTGTTTTGCAAACACATGTGGTTTGTGAGTCTGCTGTTGAACATGGTTCCTCAGTTCCAGATGGTTATTGGCTTTCAGAGACGAGGAGTCTAGATATGGCTGAATAGCATTTCTCTGTCCACCCTGATATTAAGCAATAATAGTTGTATATATAATTTGCTTACCGATGAAAAGTGGGAATTACCCCGCTTATTACACCACTATTACCAAACAAAAATAATTGGACATGAAACATTGATTTGAATGTATGTAATGTGCTGTTTTGAGGATTTTGTCATACTCGCATAAAACAAATTTAAAGATTCTAAAACTTTAATGATATTGAAATGAACCTCCTCAAGCAAGTGGGTTTCTATACTGGACCTGTTAATCGTGTCGTGGATTAAATCTTTCTTTCTGATTGTGAAGCTCCTGCTTATCTGAGCTGCAGATCCTGAACTGAGTGACTGAAGAATGTCATTGTTCTCTACAGGTTGATGTATTGTGGAGTGACAGATGAAGGTTTTGCTGCTCTGACTTCAGCTCTGAGATCAAACGCCTCACACCTGAGAGAACTGGATCTGTCTGGAAATGAACTAGGATCATCAGCAGTGAATCTGCTCTCTGATGTACTGAAAGATCCTCAATGTAAACTGGAGACACTGAGGTAAATCATCTCTCTGAGAGTCACACACTCACTGATACTCACAATGAAATATTCTCAAATAGTTTATAGTTGTATCAGTTCTGACAGGGATGTAGAATCATCTGTAGAGTTGTATATCCACATATATGTAAAAAAAAAAAAAGTAAAAAGGAAAGACAAATACCTGTTACAAAAAATATCACATACACAACACAGCTGAGTCTCTTTATTTCTTAGAGATTTTGTGAAGCTGATCAGGTGTTTTGCAAACACATGTGGTTTGTGAGTCTGCTGTTGAACATGGTTCCTCAGTTCCAGATGGTTATTGGCTTTCAGAGACGAGGAGTCTAGATGTGGCTGAATAGCATTTCTCTATCCATCCTGATATTAAGTAATAATAGAGTTGTGTATCATCTGCATGCTGATGAAAAGTGGGCATTATTACACAGCTATTTACTAGGGGTGGGAATCTCTAGGCACCTGACAATTCAATTCGATTCGATTACGATTCAGAGGGCTGCGATGCTAAACCGATTATCGATGCATATTTTTTGTGTGTTACTACTTGGTACTTTTAAAGCAAAGTATTTATAATGACCCATAAAGAATTTACTTCCAATATATTTTATTAGTAAAACAAATGGAAGTGATTTGGCAAGTCAACTGTAAGGTTACATTTGCCAGCATATGTCCCAACATTGCAAAGAACCAACAGGAAAAGAAATGTGTGCCTGTACTTGCAGCATACTTGTAACCAATGAATACAAACTTCAGCATATTCTGAATCTCTAAAAAAAATATAAGACACTTATAACCAACATCCTCCTGTTATGTGCAATGAGAAATATAATCCTTCAGACAAAAAATAAATAAACATTTTGCTGTTGCAAAATCACGAACAGCTTTCATACAAAAAATATAGAATTATGGACCAGCAGCTCTTGTACAAGCTATCCAATCGAGCCGCCATCAGGCCGCTTCTAAAAGGGGAACCCCGTTCTTTCCTGACGTGCACGTGGTGAAGTCGTGGGTGGCCCCGCAATCGGCACGCTCTCTCACTTCCACCCAGGCCATGTTTGCCCCCATGGACGAGGGGGGGGGACCAAGGCTACCTCCGTATCCCCCCCCCCGTCGAGGAGACCGTCGCCGCACACCTCTGCCCATCGGCTCCCGCCCTGGGCTCGGACCGCTGCCTGCCGTCCAGAGCCTGCAGATTCACAGCCCACCAGGATAACAAGGCCTACGGCGCGGCGGGAAAGGTGGTATCTGCGCTGCACGCCATGGCTGTTCTCCAAGTGCTGCAGGCTAAACTGCTGAAGTCTCTGGATGGCAGAGGTGGGACAAAGTCATTGTTATGCAAGTCACAAGTAAGTCTCAAGTCTTTGCCCTTGAGTCCCAAGTCAAGTCGAGTCAAAGATGAGGCAAGTCCCGAGTCGAGTCAAAAGTCAAAGCCAACAAGTCTCAAGTCGAGTCCAAAGTCCTACCATTTTAGTTTCGAGTCATTTCAAGTCCTCTTACCACAGAAATAAAATGTATACAAATCATGTATGTCTGTAAGATTTGTATTTATTTAAACCTCTTTTTATGCAATGACATTAATCAAATACAGTAAAAAACAGAAAATTTAATTTTCACAAAAAATTTCACATGAATTTATTTCTTCTGCTGAACAGAAAGGAAGATATTTAGAAGGGGGGGTTGTGCAATTGTGATGCAATTATTAATAATTGTGATGTAATGTTTGCATCACAATAAGTGTATTGTGATTGTCAAAACATTTTAGTAACTAAACTGAATTTTATTAGGTTTAGTGACAACATGTTACAATGTTTACATGGTTCAATTTATGGTAAGCTACGCTTTTTTATTATTTCAGTTCAATGCAATTATTTTGATTTGATTTAATATTGACTCATTTGGATAAATATTAGGTAGGCTACACAAGATAGGCATTAATTTTTCTCAAGAGAAAAACAACTCACCTAATGCTGTAAACACACAGAGAGCCCTATCAGCTGGCAGTATTATTTAAGGTTAAAAATAACACAAATTAAATATAATGTGTTTTTTTTATTATAATAACAACTTGATTTAATGATCTAAGTAAAAATATAATAAACATGCAATATAGTACACATATTTAGCAAAATACTCTCTATAGCTCTTTTTTTCTAGCCAACTAACGTGCTATAGCCTATTATGGTCATTAAATGGCTTTCCTGAGGTAAATGTTATGTGACATAATTGTTCTCCAACTGTTTTATTGACCCCTTTGGTTGATGGGTCGATATTATGTATGACTATTATGTAAGTTGTACTGTATCTTTCAACAGTGTTCATTCGTGTTTAACGTTATTTACTATCAGCTAGAGATGATCGGTTCACGTGCCGCTAGGGATCTGTCGTGTCACATTTACAAGCGCCAAAACGGTATTTATTGTCTGAATTTCGTAATAAAAGTGACAGAATCTGAGAGCAGAGATTTTTTTTATATCATAAGTAACCTGCTCTGTCTAGTCTGTCGGTCTCCGTGTCCTCTTTGCTTCGCGATTTTTCTGTGCGTGAGAAAATGGATGTGTGGCGTGAGAGCGTGTGAAAAGTGTCAATTGCGTGTGTCTCACGGTGAATGCGTGAGAGTTGGCAGCTATGTAGCAGCTAGTAAGTTACGGTACATCCGATAAGGTGCTTAGCATTCGTTCAAATTCGTAGCATGCGTTGTTGCTTGTTGCGCTTCATTGGTTGTCTTGCAATGTGCCTGCTTAGATGCTGTCGAATCAAAACAACGTGGGACTACAGTGATGGGATGACGTGCAGGCAGCGCGCGTGCTCTCTGCATGCATACAGGTGGTGCACATTTTTTCACAGATGCAGATAAACTGAGAGTGGCGCGGCCGTGTGAACATTTTTTCCCCAGTTTTAATGGGAAGTAGCAAGTCTTCTCGAGTCAAAAGGCGCAAGTCCAAGTGAAGTCACGAGTCATTGATGTTAAAGTCCAAGTCGAGTTGCAAGTCTTTGTACATTTTGTCGAGTCGAGTCTGAAGTCATCAAATTCATGACTCGAGTCTGACTCGAGTCCAAGTCACATGACTCGAGTCCACACCTCTGCTGGATGGCGCGGCCTCTATCGACACTGACGCCATCCGGGATCTCCGTTCAGCCACGGACCTCGCGCTCCTGGCCACGAAGCGCTCGGCCCAGGCGATAGGCCGTTCGATGGGGTTTTTGGTGGTCCTCCACAGACACCTGTGGCTCACCCTTTCGGACGTGCAGGAGGCTGACAGGGAGACGCTGAATGCTGAAACGCTGAATGCACCAATCTCCCCAGCAGGCCTGTTCGGAGACGCCGTTGAAAAAGTCACCGAGCGATACTCTGAGACCCAGAAGAAGGCTAAGGCTATGATCCATGTGATCCCTCGCAGGGCGCCGCCGCCTCCTCCGCAACCTCGCTCGCGCTCGTCTTCCGCCTCAGGCCGCCAACCTCAGGCTGCCGCCAGGAGGCAGACAGCACCCCACCCGGAGCCGGATGCTCGTAGAGGCCGAAGCGGCCAGTGGCAGGGAGCGGGTAAGAAGAGGACGGCTCGGAGGAGCCCGCGCAGGAAGGTCTCCGCGTCCCCAGCGTGGCCAAAGCAGTCGTCCTGACCGCCTGGGCAAGAGGGGAAGAGAGCGCCAGGCTGGTCCCGTTCCCAAGAGCCGTGCTCTACAGCACTTAGTCCCTCTGCGTTCCACAAGCGACATGTGCAATTGTGTTGTGAATGTTGTTTCATGTGCACTGTGTTCAATAAAGCAAACTACCACTTCACAAACAGAGCTCTTTTCCCCTCTTGCACCACACACTGTGTTACCCGCCCTGCCCGCAAGCAGCGCAGAGTCACAGTCTGTAGCTATAAAGGCACCTCGTGGGCGCGAGGTGTCCATTCCCAGCCCACAAATAGCGGCGGGTACACACTTCAGTTCAAACGCAGACCACCCCGCTTCCGTGGCGTAATCCAGTCATTAACTTTGCCCCAAAACGCTCATGTGCTGAGGCAGGAAGTGTGCAACTTACTCGAGAAGAAGGCGATAGAACCAGTTTCCCCGAGCGAGCAGGAGAGCGGGTTCTACAGCCGCTACTTTGTAGTGCCGAAGAAGGGAGGAGGTCTCCGCCCCATACTGGATCTGAGACCTGTCAACAGAGAGCTTCACAACCGCGCCTTCAGGATGACTACTCTGAAGCAAATCCTGGCACAAATGGATATAAAGTACTTTCATATCCAGATAGTAAAGCGTCACAGGCGATTCCTGAGGTTCGCGTTCGAGAATTCGGTGTACCAATACACGGTGCTTCCGTTTGGATTAGCCCTCACTCCCCGAACGTTTTCAAAATGTGTGGACGCGGCACTTTCACTCCTCAGGTTGAGCGGGATGCGCCTCTTGAACTATCTGGACGACTGGCTGGTTCTCGCGCAGTCGAAAGAGGCGCATTATGATCTCCCGCGGCTGCGTCCGAGCTCTGGCCCCTTGGAAGAACCCGGAGCTTTTCAGTGCGGGTGTCCCTCTAGTGCAGGGCCATATGTAGCAAAATAAAGTGTTTGGAACATTTCATATAGATTTTTGCAAATTATGTTTTTTGACTTCTTCAGACCCTATAGTTTGCAAATCTACCTGTTTCCGATTTTTTCCCGGGCTGCACAGGCCCAAAATCCAAGATGGCGGATATATCACCAAAAATTGCAAATAATCGCCTTTTTAAACATTTCAAATTGATATATGTTAGGTATATCATTATATACATACATTTTCTAATTAACTGATTGACTTGGGTAATATGAATTATGATTATCAACCAATGATGGGTGTAACCACCATTATGCTATTTATTGGCATACCCGGAAAAACGCATTGACTGATTAAAAGTTTCCTTCATATAACCTAATAATCATTTTAATTAAAATAATGTTCTGCGCTCACCACAATAATTCTGTTAACAATCAGATGACATTGGCTCCTGTCTGATCGATTGCTCCTGTCTGCCTCGCTGCCTGCTGTGAGTGTGTTTGTTTGATTCGGTGCGATAAGCTCCGTCTTAGCCATATATTTCTTTGTTTTGAACCATCATTTTACTACCATTTCTAGTTGTTTATACTACTACATTTTACCCAACATCTCAGATTAACCTGACATCGCTAGCTTTTGTTATTAGTACTACTAGCACAAAACGCTAGTAATTCGCTAGCCTGTTAACGCGCCACCCGTGCGCTCAGCTATTTTATTTATTTATTTTTCTCTCGCGCGTCCGCGCCTTTGAGTTCATAAAAAGCTCAGGTGAGTAAGAATCACTCAACAAACACGGTGAGTAATGTCTTGTCCTGTTATTGTCACTTGCACTTCATGTCACATGTTTAGTATAGGCTTCTCTGTCGACAATATAGGATTTATATGTGATAAATGTAAGGAGACAGTTAGGTTGACAGAGAAGATTTCAGAATTAGAAACAAGCATCCAAACTTTAATTGAGGATTTTAATTGACAAACTTTAAGTAGAGCCTGTGCAGCCGGGCAAATGGGTGACAGTGAGGGATCGCTCTAGTCGCGGATCTAAAAACCACTCTTCCGTTCCGATTACCATAACAAATCGATTTGCCCCGCTCAGTGAAACACCCACTGAGAATGATTGTGCCCTAGTTATTGGCGATTCTATTACACGGAACGTGAAAATAGAGACACCAACCACCATAGTCACATGTTTGCCGGGAGCCAGAGCGCCTGACATCAAAGCAAATTTAAAAGTGCTGGCTAATGCTAATCGTAAATTCTCTAAGATCATTATTCATGTCGGCACTAATGATGTTCGACTCCGCCAGTCGGAGATCACCAAAATTAATATTAAAGAGGTGTGTGAACTTGCAAGTACGATGTCAAGGACTGTAATTTGCTCTGGCCCCCTTCCTGTTCGCAGGAGTGATGAGATAGTTAGTAGATTGTGTTCGCTTAACGGTTGGCTGTCTAAGTGGTGTCCGCTTAATAATATAGAATTCATAGACAATTGGAAAAGTTTTTGGGGCAAACCTGACCTGTTGAAAAGAGATGGTATTCATCCCTCCTGGGATGGTGCTGCTCTTCTCTCTAGTAATATGGCTCATAGTCTTAGAGCTCAAACATGACAATCTGGGGCTCAGGTCAGGAAGCAGACAGACTGGCTAAACCGACTGTCTGCTAGCGGCCTCTCGTCACCAAGGTCAGATAAATCCCATCACATAGAGCCTCTTTCACCTAGCTATCATCATATAGAGACTGTGTCTGTTCCCCGAATTTGGAAATCCAAAAAACGTTTAAACCCAACTAAGGTTAAAAATTTAATTGATGTTCAACAAATAAAAAACAGCTATAATACAGATGAGCAAATGCTAAAGCTTGGGTTGCTGAATATTCGATCGCTTACTTCAAAAGCACTCATTGTTAATGATATGATTTCAGATAATAACCTAGATGTGCTGTGTTTGACAGAAACCTGGCTAAAACCAAACGATTACATTACTTTAAATGAATCAACCCCGCAAGATTACTGTTATAAACATGAGCCTCGTCTGAAACGCAAAGGGGGTGGTGTTGCTGTAATCTATAGTAATAGTTTCAAAACCACTAAGAAATCAAGTTTTAAATATAATTCTTTTGAAGCATTGGTGCTTAATGTAAAAATATATAGTGTAAACGATAAATCACGTTTGAGATTTGTGCTGGCTACTGTATACAGGCCACCAGGGCACCATACAGACTTTATCAAAGAATTTGCGGACTTTCTATCAGAATTAATATTGACTGCAGATAAAGTACTAATTGTTGGTGATTTTAATATACACATCGATAATGAAAAAGATGCATTGGGATTGGCATTTAAAGACATTGTAAATTCAATTGGAGTTAGACAACACGTGTCAGGACCTACTCATCGTCGTAATCATACTCTAGATCTAATATTATCACGCGGAATAGATGTGGATGCCGTTGAAATTCTGCAGCAGAGCGATGACATCTCAGATCATTATCTAGTCTCGTGTAATTTGCATTTAGCCAAGGCTGCAAAGCCGACTCCGTGTTTCAAATATGTGAGACCTATCACTTCTGCTACTAAAGATTGCTTTATCAATAATCTTCCTAATCAGTTTCATCATCTCAGCATCCCAGATAGCTTAGAAGAACTAGATATTACAACAGAAACGTTTAACTCTCTCTTTTCCAGCACTTTAGACACAGTTGCTCCGTTGCGCTTAAAGAAGATTAAAGAAAATAGTCCAACGCCGTGGTACAACGAGCACACTCGGGCCCTTAAGAGAGCAGCCAGAAAAATGGAGCGCAACTGGAAGAAAACAAAACTAGAGGTATTTCGCATTTCATGGAAAGAGAGCTCAATTACTTACAGAGAGGCTTTAAAAGCTGCTAGATCTGCTTATTTTTCAACCCTATTAGAAGAAAATAAACATAATCCTAGGTATTTATTTGAAACGGTGGCTAAACTAACGAAAAATAAAGCTTCAAGCACCGAAGTTTCCAAGCAACACAGCAGTAATGACTTTATGAACTTCTTCACTTATAAGATTGATAATATCAGGGACAAAATTATAACTATGCAACCGTCTACTACAGTATCGCATCAGGCAGTGCATTGTAGTCTCCCTGAGGAAAAATTTGATTCATTCGTTGCTATAGGAGAGGAAGAATTTACTAAACTCATTAAATCATCTAAATCTACAACATGTATGTTAGACCCTATACCGACTAAGCTACTGAAAGAAATACTTCCAGAGGTCATAGATCCTCTTCTTAATATCATTAATTCGTCTTTGTCTCTAGGATACGTACCAAAAAACTTTAAGCTGGCTTTGATTAAACCGCTTGTTAAAAAAACGCAACTTGATCCTTCAGAATTAGTCAATTACAGGCCGATCTCGAATCTACCTTTTCTGTCAAAGATATTAGAAAAGGCAGTATCCTCACAACTGTGTTCCTTTCTTGAAAGAAATGATATCTGCGAGGATTTCCAGTCCGGATTTAGACCGTACCATAGTACCGAAACAGCTCTCGTTAGAGTCACAAATGATTTGCTCTTATCATCCGATCGTGGTTGTATCTCTCTATTAGTGTTACTCGATCTTAGCGCTGCATTTGACACCATCGACCACAACGTTCTTTTAAATAGATTAGAACATTATGTTGGCATTACAGGAAATGCACTAGCATGGTTTAAATCATACTTATCTGACCGTTATCAGTTTGTAGCAGTAAATGATGAGATGTCTCATCGATCACAGGTTAAGTATGGCGTACCACAAGGCTCAGTATTAGGACCGCTGCTGTTCACTCTGTACATGCTACCATTAGGAGATATCATTAGGAAACATGGAATTAGCTTTCACTGTTATGCTGACGATACTCAGCTCTATATTTCTTCAAAACCTAACGAAACTTATCAATTCACAAAATTAACGGAATGCATAGCGGATATAAAAAATTGGATGACTTGTAATTTCCTACTTCTAAATTCTGAAAAAACAGAGATTCTAATTAGTGGACAAAAAACTTCCTCACGTAATAATCTAGAATACTGTCTAACACTCGATGGCTGCTCTGTTAAGTCTTCGTCGTTGGTTAGGAACCTGGGTGTGCTCTTTGATACCAATCTTTCATTTGAAAGTCACGTGTCTAGTATCTGTAAAACTGCATTTTTCCATCTTAAAAATATATCTAAATTACGTCATATGCTCTCATTGACAAATGCGGAACAATTAGTTCATGCGTTCATGACCTCAAGGCTAGATTATTGTAATGCTCTACTGGGTGGTTGCCCTGCACGCTTAATAAACAAACTACAGCTGGTCCAAAACGCAGCAGCTCGAGTTCTTACCAGAACCAGGAAGTATGACCATATTAGCCCAGTTCTGTCAAAACTGCACTGGCTCCCTATTAAACATCGCATAAATTTTAAAATATTGCTGATTACTTACAAAGCACTGAATGGTTTAGCTCCGCAGTACTTGAGCGAGCTCTTAACGCATTATAGTCCGTCACGTCTATTACGATCTCAAAATTCCGGCCAGTTGATTATACCTAGAATATCAAAATCAACTGCTGGCGGTAGATCCTTTTCCTATTTAGCACCAAAACTCTGGAACAGTCTTCCTACCATTGTCCGGGAAGCAGACACACTCTGTCAGTTCAAAGCCAGATTAAAGACACATCTCTTTGACCTAGCTTTCACATAATACATTATAGACTTCTATAATTTAATGTTATGCTGCATAGATTAGGTCAGCCGGAACCGGGAACACTTCCCAAAAATCCTGATGTACTCGTTACATCATGAGAAGAATGGCATCTACGCTAATTTTAGTGTCTGTGTTTATCCCAAGGTTTTTCCTGCAGCCTGCCGGATCCAGGCCGTATCCAGATCTGACGAAGGACCTTCACCTGGACCGATGACAACGCAGTGCTGAAGTGCCAACTAGTCTCTCCCTATGGAGGATCCCACTACCACTCTACAGATAAGGCGTTGTCGGGAAAATTCGTCTTGCGGTCCTACCCCAAAGCAACAAATAAAATAAAATTCCTTATCAAAATTTATAAGGAAAGACAAGTATTTTGTTTAGGCTTGGCTTGTAGGGAATTCCAAACCTGCGTATATTCTAACGCACATAACTATAGAACCCATTCTAAATGCGCATGTGACCGCCATCAGCGTTTCTCACAGGTTCGCGTTTAAAGTCTGTGTAGAGAGAATGGTGTCGTCTTAGCGGCCCCTAATTTAATAACAAATGATCATTGCGACGGAACCAAATCAATTAAAACTAACTTTAGATGGAAATAACTTAACTCTGCTTTAAAGCCGAAACAATCTCTGTTACCTTAAATTATACGCTTATCTCTGTAAAGCTGCTTTGAGACAATCTACATTGTTAAAAGCGCTATATAAATGAAGATGACTTGACTTGACTTGACATGGAAAATTATTGAGGAGAATGGATTACATGAAGCCAATGGGAAAGATGGGAAAGATAGCCAGCCTTTGTTACTAGGAAACGATAAACAAAATGAAACTTTTGAGCTTTTGCAGGAAGAGGGAAATTATTTTTCCAGCCTGGGCAACTGGTGTTTTTTTTACTTGCTAGGACCCCACTGAATACAAAACAACCTGTTTCCAATTTTTTTCTTCATTTTTAGTGCCAAAATTCAAGATGGCAGACAATATGCAGAAAAATCACAGAAAATAAAATATATAATCTTTTCACTTCTAAGGCTTTAAAATGGTAAACTTTTTGATGAATGTATTCCTAATAAGGCAGACAAGTGAGACAGACTATTTTCAAAATATTTATTGGATCATTTGCCAAAAAATTGGGTGAAAAAAATAGAAAAATTGGAAAAAATGGGGGAAAAAAATCTGCATTTTGTTTCATTATTGAATAGTTCAACAAAACAGTCAGCCATTGTCTCTCAAGTATTTATCCTCATCACTCTCACTGTCACTGTCTGACTTTTCAATATTGGTTCATGTCTCCTCAGAGCCCTCACACCTACAAAGTTGCGTGCATGGTAAGTTGTTGCTCTTGCAAGAACACCTTCTACTGCATTGGCTGGCAAGACAAGAGCACTTCACAAGCTCCACAACAGCCTCTGGTGCTGGTGGAAGTTTTGACAGGACAGGAGCCCATTGCCCATCATCAATTTGCCTCATCATCATCTGTCTCCATGAATGACTTGAAATCAGAAACCTTTCCTTTCCCATGGATATGGCCTGTGGTATCGCAACCTGTGAGTGCATGGAACCCTGTTATGGCAAGCCGTTTTTTAACTTTTAGTAATTTCCAGGATATGAATCCTTGATATCAACAATTCAATTTTCACTAGTTAAAATTATAGTTCTTGATATCAGGAATAATGTTTCTACTAGTAACAATGGCAATTTTTGATATCAGGAATTACATTTCAACTAGTAAAAATGTTCATTCTTGATATCAACAATTGAATAACTAGTAAAAACTATAATTCTTGATATTAACAATTGAATTTCAACTAGTAAAAACTATAATTCTTGATATTAACAATTTATATCCTGGGAATGGCAATAGGCAAGCCATTTTGACTTTTAATCATTCGCAGGATATGAATTCTTGATATCAACAACTAAATTTTCACTAGTTAAAATGATAGTTATTGATATCAGAAATGAGATTTCTACTAGTAACAATGGCAATTTTTGATATCAGGAATTACATTTCCACTAGTAACAATGCTAATTCTTGATATCAGCATTTACATTTTCACTAGTTAAAATGATAATTCTTGATATCAACTATTGAATTTCAACTAGTAAAAACTATAATTCTTGATATCTGTAATTGTATTTTCAAAATCAAAATCATTTGTTGATATCAAGAATTGATTTTTTACTAATTCCAGTTTTTACTAGTAAGAATTGTATTTCTGAAACTGGAATTTCAACAAGAAATCAATTCTTGATATCAACAAATGATTTTGAATGGCAGCCTATGGTGACATTTTACTAGTGAAAATACAATTACAGATATCAAGAATTATAGTTTTTACTAGTTGAAATTCAATTGTTGATATCAAGAATTATCATTTTAACAAGTGAAAATGTAAATGCTGATATCAAGAATTAGCATTGTTACTAGTGGAAAATAATTCCTGATATCAAAAATTGCCATTGTTACTAGTAGAAATCTAATTTCTGATATCAATAACTATCGTTTTAACTAGTGAAAATTGAATTGTTGATATCAAGAATTCATATCCTGGAAATGAATAAAAGTTAAAACGGCTTGCCATACTGAGGAGACATGCACCAATATTGAAAAGTCAGACAGTGACAGTGAGAGTGAGGAGGATAAATACTGGAGTGACAATGACTGACTGTTTTATTGAACTCTTCAATAATGAAACAAAATGCAGATTTTTTTTTTTCTATTTTTTCTTTTTTTTTTTTTTTCAGATTTTTTTTTTTTTTTTTCATTTTTTCAGATTTTTTTTTTTCACCCAATTTTTTGGCAAATGATCCAATAAATATTTTTAAAATAGTCTGTGTCTCACTTGTCTGCCTTATTAGGAATACATTCATCAAAAAGTTTACAATTTTAAAGCCTTCATAGAAGTGAAAAGATTATATATTTTATTTTCTGTGATTTTTCTGCATATATTGTCTGCCATCTTGAATTTTGGCACTAAAAATGAAGAAAAAAATTGGAAACAGGTTGTTTTGTATTCAGTGGGGTCCTAGCAAGTAAAAAAACACCAGTTGCAAAAATCTATATGAACCGTTCCTAAAATAACACAATTCCCCACACTACTCTGGGAATAGTGACACAGTGCGTGGAGGTCCTGACGGACGCTTCGTCCACTGGATGGGGAGCGGTCTGCTTGGGCAAGCCCGCCTCGGGTCGGTGGTCAGAGAAGCAGGCAGAGTGGCACATAAATCGTTTAGAATTAAAAGCGGTTTCTCTAGCCCTCGAAGCCTTCCGGTCTCAGCTGGAGCAGCGGCATGTGTTGATTCGGACAGACAACACATCCGTGATTTTGTACATAAATCGCCAAGGCGGTGTGCATTCCAGAGCCCTATTTAAGCAGGCGGAATCTCTTCTGCTGTGGGCGGGCCGGTTTTTCCTCTCGGTGAGAGCGGCTCACATCCCCGGTGTACTGAACCGCGGGGCGGACATGCTCTCGAGGAGCGGGATTCCCCAAGGGGAATGGAGGCTTCATCCCGGGACGGTTCAGCTGATATGTAAGCGTTTCGAAGAGGTCGAAAAAGGTCGATCTCTTTGCAACGAGCGAGAATACGCATTGTCGGATGTTCTTCTCACTGTCCCGTTCCCCCCGGGAGGGGGACGCGCTGACCGCACGATGGCCAAAAGTTTGCCTCTATGCTTTTTCTCCGGTAAAAATTTTGCCCATGGTGTTGTGCAAAATCAGGGAGGAGAAGGCGACGGTGACTTTGGTAGTCCCGAACTGGCCGAACTAGCCATGGTTTGCGGACTTAGTGGAGTTACTGGCAGGGCGCCCATGGGAGATTCCGCTCAGGAAGGACCTATTGTCTCAGGCGAGTGGATCGATCTGGCATCCCAGCCCCGCGCTGTGGAGCCTTCATGTGTGGCCGTTGCAGGGTCGTTGAGCGGGCTGGATGCGCTACACTCACGAGCCTTGAGAACCATCGCGGAAGCGCAAGCCCCATCTACCAGGCGTTTGTATGCCCTGAAGTGGGGAGTTTTCTCGAAATGGTGTCAGGATGCCGGCATCGACCCAGAGATCCTTCAGTACAGGATGGATGAAGGGAGCCTACCATCCACTCTGAAGGTATATGTGGCCACTATCGCCGCGTTTCACCCCTCTGTTGATGGGCAGTCTATCGGTAGACATGCGTTGGTGACCCGGTTCCTTAAGGGAGCCAGGAGATTATGCCCTGCACGACCGCCTTCGGTGCCGCCATGGGATTTAGCTTTGGTCTTGGAGGCTTTGTCACGACCGCCCTTGGCTTCGATCGCCATTAAGGAGCTATCGATAAAAACGGCTCTGCTTCTTGCTCTCGCTTCGATGAAGCGGGTTGGGGATTTACAGGCTTTCTCTGTAAGTGAAGATTGTATTCGCTTTGGACCGGGAAACTGTAATGTGACTCTCAGACCGAGACCGGGTTATGTCCCTAAGTCGCTCAATACCCCTTTCAGAGCGCAGATTGTTTCTCTGCCTGCCCTGTCCGCTGAGCTATCAACCTCTCAGGGTTTGGATGCTCAGGGTGCTGTTTGCCCAGTCAGAGCGCTCCGGGAATATATATGTTGCTCGGCCGCTCTTTGTCTCTCAGCTCTTTGTGTGCTTTGGTGGGTGCAACAAGGGACGGGGGGTCTCTAAACAGAGGCTTGCTCACTGGATTGTGGATGCTATTGTTTTGGCTTATGATTGCCTAGGGAAGGAATGCCCCCTTAACGTCAAGGCCCATTCGACCAGAGTGATCGCCTCCTCGTGGGCCTGGACTAAGGGTATGTCTATTCAGGATTTATGACTTGCGGCTGGCTGGTCTTCTCAGAAAACGTTTGCCAGGTTTTACAAGTTGGATATACCCTCTGTAGCATCTTGAGTGCTTTCGGTGAGTGATTGCATTGCATAGCATTTAGGGAGCTGCTCTGCGCTTTGCTCATGAGTTGTCCTATGTGCTATTGTGGATGTTTTAACTGTGTCACCGCTATGCGTTGACCTTCTCTTACTGTTGTTGCCCTGTTGCTCGACAGTGCTAACTTCCCCCGGTTATACTGTTTGGGATATGCAAATTCAGGCAGTGTTTTGTGAGCTTGTGATTGGTCCTTGTGGACCTATCAGAGGTTAGAGATTTGCTATTGGTCAATCTCTGCCTATCAGATGTTTGCATGCTGGGGGGCAGTGTTGGTATTGGGTTCTGTTGTCAGTGGTTGTTATGCTGCCATGGCGGGATTCTATAGAGTTCCCATATACGACATCCGTAATGTCGAAGTTCCGTAGCCTTGATAGGGAACGTCTCCGGTTACTTTCGTAACCTCGGATCCCTGAAAGGCAAGGAATGAGACATTACGCTCGCCGCCGTGTTCGCTTTGATTCAAGTGTTTGTTCGATTCTGAAGGGAATTGACGCTGCACTTGCATTATTACCGCAACGGTGTTTCAGTATTTGCATATTTTGCGTCAACTGGCCAGCTCTGCTGGCGTTAGCCTATAAGATTTCAGCGGAAGTGAAGGAGGAGAGGAGTTCCCATATACGACATCCGTAATGTCTCGTTCCTTGCCTTTCAGGGAACCGAGGTTACGAAAGTAACCGGAGACGTTTTCGCACTCAGCCATCATGCGTCTCTGTTATGCGGACGCCACAGACTGTCCGGGCACTGCACTTCCGCGCTTCAGAGTTCCGCCTTTTGCGTTTCGTCAATATTAGGTTATTAGAATTTTTTTTTTTTTTTTTTTTTTTTTTTGAAAATCGATTTTTGACATTTGTGAATCAAAATTGAATGAATATGAAACATTGATTTGAATGTATGGAATCTGTCGTGTTGAGGATTTTAGCATACTTGCATAAAACAAAGATTCTAAAACTTTAATGATATTGAAATGAACCTCCTCAAGCACCATGCAGAAGCGGGTTTCTAGATTGGATCTGTTGTGTCGTGGATTAAATCTTTCTTTCTGATTGTGAAGCTCCTGCTTATCTGAGCTGCAGATCCTGAACTGAGAGACTGAAGAGTGTCATTGTTCTCTGCAGGTTGAGTAAGTGTGGATTCACAGATGAAGGTTGTGCTGCTCTGGCTTCAGCTCTGAGATCAAACCCCTCACACCTGAGAGAACTGAGTCTGATGTTCAATAATATAAGAGACTCAGATGTGAAGCTGCTCTCTGCTCTAAAGGATGATCCACATTATGAACTGAAGATGCTTTTGTGAGTAATGTTGTTCATTTTGTTATATATTATTAATTGTTATAAATAAATTGGTTGCTAATAATTTTTGATATTAAGCAGAGTTGAAGATCATGTTTGAGTTTTAACCCATAAATGCTTTAATTTTTGATATGCCAAAAGAAGTATGTTTAATTTTATTTAAAAACAAGAATATAATAATTTGCAATATCTTTTTACCTTTTGTACTTTTTAATATAAATATGTATAACGATTTGGCACTTTCATTATCATAAAAAAAATCTGACACAAAGAGTATTATTATGGATAAGAGTCAAAGGTACAATGCTTAATGGTTAAAATGGCTTATACAGATCTATCAACTGTAGTTGACACTGTGTATCACAGGGTTATTATCTTTCACTAATAGTGATATATATTTTGTAATAGTTGTTGTAAAGTGGATGATGCAATAATGTCACACATTTGACTGTTTTACCTACAGGTTTTAGATGTTACTCTGAGCTTCTCTGGATCAGCTGATGGTGAATAAAGAGCCACTACAGACACGTCACATTCAACAGAATCAACAGACACAAACCCACAGTGATCATCACACACAGATGTGTTTGTGTAACTTTATAGAATGATACAATCCTTCATCCAAAATTAAACAAAGAAACCTTTTGTTTCTTTTGACATTTGTACTGGTACTTGATTTTACATAATAATGTAATTTGTAACAATCTGTGTATATTCTGTTCAAACCATATTAAAAAAAGATTTCAAGCTAACACAAAGGTTAAAACCTGTGTGTTTATTATTAATGAACTTGATAAGTAAGGTACAGTATAAATACACATCATTTCCTGCAGGTCATTTCTCGATGTCTGTAATGTGGTCCAGTATGGAAGTGCCGCTGTAGTTGTTTGTCTCCAGTGAAAGAAGCTTCTGTATGTAGTTTTGAGGCAAGCCGTTCTGTTGAGCCCCTAAACACACAACCTTGATCAAGGATGAGATGAGATAAACAGAGTCAATATGAATAAGCGACTCTTCATTGACACTTATTATAGTTACAGTAGACAACTAGACAGTTACCAATTACAAGACAACTATACTGAGAACATCTGAATCCTCAGTTAAGTTACACTTTAAAACATTTGTTAATATTTTGATCAGAGTGGAGGGTTGTTCACTTGGTGATCTGTAATTAAACTTTATGCCTTAGTTTGGTCAGTCAGAATTTTTAATGGCAGTAAAATGTACCTTTTTATACTGTGGTGAAGGTGGACAGGGTCTGAAATTGTTCATCTTGTAGGTCCGGCAGAGAAGCGGACCATCTTTTGTTTCTACTTTGACCTCTAATGGGCTGTACACTCCTTCATGAACCTGTTCCTGTCTGAAACATGTGAAGATTCGTAATGCATGCCTTATGGCAAGCCGTTCAGGAAATAATTATATTTATAATATGAAGTCTGAATATATAGAATGAAAGTCTGAATATATATATATAGAATGAATGTCTGAATATATAAAACGAATGTCTGAATATATATGGAATGAAAGTCTGAATATATATAGAATAAATGTCTGAATATATAAAATGAAAGTCTGAATACATAAAACAAATGTCTGAAGAATGAAAGTCTGAATATATAGCTATATAGAATGAAAGTCTGAATATATAGAATGAAAATCTGAATATATATAGAATGAAAGTCTGAATATAAAACGAATGTCTGAATATATGGAATGAAAATCTGATGTTATCAGCGCCATCTTGTGTTATTCATCTACTATTTTTTTATACACATTTTGAACAATGAGCGAGTCCGCACGAAATTTAGTAGCAGCAATTTGAAGTAACGATCATCTAATTAACACCCTGGCGAATGCATGTACGGGCCAAAATACTGGCAACCGTACTCAACATCGTTCTACTGATGAAGAAATTAATTCGCTATTTCATCGCGGAAGAGCGAATGCAGTGAATTCATAAGATTCATAAATTCCTTCGAGAATGATGCATAATGTTCTTTCAGCAACATTTTGTTGAACATGACTGCCCATAAGCGCTAAGAATGTTGCAAGAATGGAAATATGATCCTCGAGATGGCGTGATGTAGACTCCAAATTGTTTATGTTGTTTGGAGTATGACCAACTGTTGCAAAAAAGTCTTGTAGCTCACCAAAGTATTGGAAAATTTCAGGGAATGACATTTTTAAATGAATCACAATTCAAAAGGTTAAAACAAGCTACACATTATTCAGTGAGAATTGTCAAATGTACACTTTCTTTTCACATATTCACACTTTCACATACATTTACACTTTCATTCTATATATATTCAGACTTTCATTCTATATATTCAGACTTTCATTCTATATATATATATTCAGACTTTCATTCTATATATATTCAGACATTCATTCTATATATTCAGACTTTCATTCTATATGTTCAGACATTCATTCTATATATAATCAGACTTTCATTTGATATATTCAGACATTCATTCTATATATATTCAGACTTTCATTCTATATATTCAGACATTCATTCTATACATTCAGACTTTCATTCTATATATATTCAGACTTTCATTCTATATCTTTCATTCTATATATATTCAGACTTTCATTCTATATATATTCAGACTTTCATTCTATATATATATTCAGACATTCGTTTTATATATTCAGACTTTCATTCTATATATTCAGACTTCATATTATAAATATAATTATTTCCTGAACGGCTTGCCATATGCCTAAATGCAGATATTTTAGCTATCTGACGATTCTGATTATCGATCCGATTCTTTAACGATTCTCTTATCGATTCTTGATAGCACTGTGTGGAAAAAATGTAGTCATATGCTTTTCAAAAAAAAACAAGTGGTTTTATTTATTTTAAAGCTTAAGCTTGAGTAAGCAAACTGTACTTTTTATGTAATTTATGTAATAAATAGAACCTTATTGTAAAGTGTTACTGATTAGTTATAGACCGATTCAGACGTCTCCTGAGTTCACTGTTGGAAAGATCAGTTGTTTTAACCATTCATTAAAATTAATCGGTTCAAAGGAGTCATTAGTTCGCGAATTGGACGTGTCATGCGCGTTGTGTGATTATCCCAGCAGTTAGGACATGGACATCCAAGATTTGTGTCAACACAGAAAACATTTCATCACTGGATGGACTGGATTTTCGTGTTGTTCCCTTTCAAGGCGGTCACTTCGACATTACGTCACTGACGTATATGGGAACTCCTTCCTTCTCCATTTTCACTGAAATCTTATAGGCTAACGCCAGCTGGAGACAGCTGGCCAATTGACGCGAACATGCAAATGCTGACCGACCGCGGGCAGTATAAATAGCGTGGGCGCGACAATTACGTCAAAATCTTTTTCTTCACGCTAGAAGTCTTATCTGAAGTCATTGTGGAAGTTGCAATAGAGGTTACTCACCATGTACCCTCCCCGCATCCGATGGATGCTAGTGCTACTACATGCCAGATATGTGCGGGTCCTATTGACTCGCTCTACCCTAACAAGGATCAACCGAGGCCGCACTCAACGACAGGCACGTGCCGGACAGTGCGCGCCCTCAGGGGAATAAACCCGGGCATCAGCGGGGATGAGGCCCACTGCCGCCAGCAGGCCGCTGGTGGGCCCTCTCCCGCCCAAAGACGATACTTTAGCCCGGTATCTCAGCAGCAGCCAACGAGCGCGTTGTACAACCCGCTCGCCTGCACCCAAACACTGTTTCTATAGCAACTCAAGTCTTCCTAGCCAGTCTAGGGAAACGACGGGTGTAAATCCCGCTGCGGCCGGTCTTCCACCAAAACTTCTAAAGAACAGGCTACTTCACGAAAGACTCCGTCTTCCACAACGTCCTAAAAGTGGTAGTTGTGCGCAAGACGCACATCTAGAGAGGCGAGGCAAATGCATGGCTCCGAGTCTAAAAGGGAAGTGTGGATGTTACGAGTCTCTAGACGCCCCGCTCTGACAATGGAAAGTGCACAGCCGCAATCCGGTGAGTGTTTACCCCCCTTCTAGTCAGTCTTGACTACGGGGTTGCGCAGTCGTTACCGCTTATGCTGTTGACGCTGGGCCTACGTAACATTACATATTGATGTGCTTACAGCTTATGTTGTCAGGCTGCCCTGTATCTTTCAGTGCAACTGGCCATGCAACTACGTATTCACAGTTGTCATCGCTACGCCACTGACGCTGTGTTTATGTACACACTGCACACTGATATGTGTTATAATTTTGCCGTTGTATATTGCCCTGTATCCTTCAGTGCAATGGCTCCCACGTAGCAAAATTTGTCTGGCTGGGTCCCCGGCCCAAAAATGGCCCAACACACTGAAAACGGACTCAAACAACTTCCTCTGGCCCAGATGTGGCCCACACCCTGTAAAATGACTCTTATTTATTGATATAGCCCAGGTCTGGCTCAGGCACTGTAAGGCGGATCTGGCTGAGCGTCGGCTGGGTCCCCGGCCCAGATGTGGCCCGGAAACTGTGAAACAGTGGCAGTGAAACACAAATTCAACCATTTAAAAAGATTAAGGGTTTCTATTATAAAATTAACTAATACACTTTAATATAAACATGTATTAACAATGAACAAATACACTATTAACATTTATTTACAACACAATATGTAAACTACAAAATAACAAGTAAATTATATTTACTGTATTAAAGGGGACATATCATGCTAAATGCACTTTTTTTAGCCCTTAAATGCATTTTGTTGTATATTTGGAGTGTTTAGAAGTACAGAAAAGATTAAATTATTCTCTTCAGGTGCTTCGTTGATATCTGTAGATTCTGTTTTGGTCATATTTTTCAACCTGTTCAGATTTTTCTGTTATCTATGACGTTTTTTGAACTATCACGTCACAGTATTTGCAGCGGAACTGCCAAATAAGGACATTGACTTCCGGCCCAACACTTCGAGCGATCCGCCATTATTATTTCTCGCTGCAATTTTGTAGTCCAAGCTAAAGGATGCAGAAGTTACGAAACTCGGAGAGGGTAAGTTAAAATGATCGGTTGTTGGATGTAGTAACCCACACGCTTCATTACACCGTCTAGTGTAGATGAACTGCCGCGCTTGTGGCGCATGTTTAACTGAAAGAACGAGCAGAGAGAGAGAGAGAGAGAGAGAGACCCGGTCTCGCGCGCGCTCGCACTCTCTCTCAGAGCCCGGCGAAAGTGTAAACAAGACATCACCGTCTCCAAACTAGACGCTGTCTTGCGCTCTCTCCCTCGCAGATATTAATCAAAATAAATCGACACGGTGGTAAAAGGTCGGAAGACCAAAGTTTCATGTATAAATACAGTAACACACCATTGCGATACATCCATATGAAGACGTTGTTCTGCAGGTTCGTCGTCTTCATTTTCATTTCGCTCCGGCTCCAACTCTGGCTCGAACATCTAAGGCTGGCTGGACAAGTCTTCCGTTGTTGATATTTTGTTAATAACGTGTGAATAAAAAGTTTCTGTGCCGCTAGATAATCCTGTCTCTGCTATCAGACTACAAAAATGGCCGAACGGGGTGGAGTTGAACCACCTGGAGAGGGGGCGGGGTATGAAGTGTCTCAATTGTATTTAAAGAGACCGCACCAAAACGAGTTGCTTTCAGAAGCACCTCAGAAAAGGGGTAAAAAAGGGGCCCGTGGAGCTATAATAATAAGGAATTCAGACCCAAGCATTGCAGTTCCGCTTTATATAGACCACAAATGTATGATTTATATGTAAAAAGGAACAATTTAAAAGCATGATATGTCTCCTTTAAAATAAAAACATCACTCTTTCACACACAAACTATCTTTCACTCTCTTTAACACTAAATAAATTCCTTTTGCAAATGTCAAGTCACCATTAAATGTCTAGCGCTATATACAGTAATGACTGTTTCAAAGCAGCTTTACAGGTTTAAACAGGAAAATGACCAATGATGAAAACAGAGTTCAATTTGGCTGTAAAGCTGCTCTAAAAAGAAAATAGTGTCATTGTTCAGCTGAATTCAGTTCAGTGTTGACCAGTTTCAGTTCTCTTCTGGTTAAACAACGAACATGGTGTGTGTTAGGATTCAGGTCGCTTCACAAGTCAGATTGTGGACTGATATCATTCAGAGTATTTTATTCAGCTCCTTTTGCTTGAAGATTGGAAAAGATTACATCAAGGTAAAAGCTGGCCGTTGGGTCTGTGCGGAGGACTGGTCTGGTTCTCGTGGATCTGATCCGATGACTGTGCCGAGGACTGTTGTGTCAAAGGGGTCTTCACAGTGTTTGTGTCTAGGTCTCGTCGTGATGTTCTCGTCTGGCATTCAGGGCTGTTGTGGTCATCTGAGGGTCCAGGTCCACCATCTGGTCTGGATACGGACTAGATCCGGCTGACTACAGTAACCTTGGGATAAGACTGAGACAGAGAGACTAACATTAGCGTAGATGCCATTCTTCTTACGATGTACCAAGCACATTCAGTGTTATGGGAAGTGTTTCCGGTTCTGGTTGACCGAATTTATGCAGCTTAACAATCCGTTAACAGATGTGAATTTTAGAAATGTGAGAGTGTGTTATGTTTATGCTAGGTTAAATAGGTGTGTGTTTTTAAATAGATTTAAACTTATCTTGTGTCTGCCCCTCGATCTGCTGCCAGTCCATGATCCCTCGACCTCCATCTCAGCAGCATTAGCTGTGAGGGTTTCTCTGAATTGCACCTTTTAAATAAAAGAATAGATATTGTGAGGTCAATATTACAACTTAAGCATTAGTTTAAGCACATAGGTTTAACAAATGTTGTTGCCAGAGTTCACACAGCAGTTTGAAATAGGTAACACTTTACAATAAGGTCTCAATTGTTAAAATTAGGCTAGTTAATGTGTTAACTAACATTACCAATGAACAATACATTTGTTCCAGTCTTTGTTGACATTAGTTAATAAAAATACAATAAAAAATTATAATAAAAATTTGTTCACTGTGCATTAACTAATGTTAACAAATACAACTTTTGATTTTAATAATGCATTAGCAAATGTTAAAATGAAAATGAACTAAGATTAATAAATGCTCAAGTATTGTGCATTCTTAGTCTATCTTAACTAATGTAGTTAAACTTATATTAACGAATGAAACCTTATTGTATGTAGTGTTACAAAAATATCTGTAAAAAGTGTTGGGTCAGATTCAGTATATTGCCCTGCATCCTTCAGTGCAATGGCTATTCTGATTACAAATAAATAAATTCTGATTACTACGCAGTGCGTATTCACCGTTGTTGCGCGATGCAACTGACGCCGTGTTTATGGACACACCGCACACTGATATATGTGTTATGATTTGTGCCGTTATATATTGCCCTGTATCCTTCAGTGCAATTGGCCATTCAACTACGTATTCACAGTTGTTGTCGCTACGCCACTGACGCTGTGTTTATGTACACACTGCACACTGATATGTGTTATGATTTGTGCCGTTTTATATTGCCCTGTATCCTTCAGTGCAAATGGCTATTCTGATTATTCTGATTACCGCATGTTCACAGTTGTTGTGCAACGCAAATGACGCTGTGTTTACACACTACACACTGATATGTGTTATAATTTTGCCGTTGTATATTGCCCTGTATCCTTCAGTGCAATGGCTATTCTGATTACTACGCAGTGCGTATTCACAGTTGTTGCGTGATGCAACTCACGCTGTGTTTATGGACACACTGCACACTGATATGTGCTATGATTTGTGCCGTTGTATATTGCCCTGTATCCTTCAGTGCAATGGCTATTCTGATTACTATGCAGTGCGTATTCACAGTTGCTACGCCACTGACGCTGTGTTTATGTAAACACTGCACACTAATATGTGCTATATTTGTGCCGTTATATATTGCCCTGTATCCTTCAGTGCAACTGGCCATTCTGATTCAACTATGTATTCACAGTTGTTGTGCGATGCCACAGACGCTGTGTTTATGCACACTATGTGTGTGTTATGCTTATGCCACGATATTGCCCTGTATCCTTCAGTGCAACTGGCTATTCTGATTACTACGTAATCACAGTTGTTGTGTGATGCAACTGACACTGTGTTACGTACACACTACACACTGTTATGTGTTAGGATTTATGCCACTATATAATGTTGCCGTTGTATATTGCCCTGTATCCTTCAGTGCAATGGCTATTCTGATTACTACGCAGTGCGTATTCACAGTTGTTGCGTGATGCAACTGACGCTGTGTTTACGTACACACTACACACTGACATGTGTTATGAATTTTGCTGTTGTATATTGCCCTGTATACTTCAGTGCAAATGGCTATTCTGACTACTACGTATTCACAGTTGTTGCGCTATGCAACTGGTGCTGCGTTACAAACACACCGCACTCTGTTATGTGCCATGATCTATGCCATTATATATTGCCCTGTGTCATTCAGTGCAAATGGCTATTCTGATTACTATGCAGTGCGTATTCACAGTTGTCGTGCGATGCAACTGACGCTATGTTTACGTACACACTACACACTGATATGTGTTATGAATTTTGCCGTTATATATTGCCCTGTATCCTTCAGTGCAAATGGCTATTCTGATTGCTGTGTATTCACAGTTGCTGTGCAATGCCACTGACGCTGTGTTATGTACATTGATATGTGTCTATGATTTATGCCGTTATATATTGCCCTGTATCCTCAGTGCAACCGGCTATTCTGGTTACTACGTATTCACAGTCGTTGTCGCTATGCATAGTCACAGTTTGTCACTACGGCGACTTGCGCTGCATCTGTGTACACACTGAAGCGTTATGCTGTTATGTTGCCCTTCAACGTAACCGACCATTGCGTTTGAACTGCGCATATTCATGCAGTTTCAGTCGCTTCGACGACTTGCGCTGCATTATACACACAGATGTTTTAAAAGTGCACGCTGATGTGTTATGCTGTTATCTTGCCCTCTATCCTTCAGTGCAACAACCAGCTGTCCTATCTAACTGTGCATATTCACAGTTCTGTCGCTACGGCGACTACACTGCACTTATGTACGTACAAGGATGTGTTTTTGCTATTTTGTTGCCCTGTTTCCTTCAGTGCAAAACTAGCTGTCTTATCTAACCGTGCATATTCACAATTTCTGGATGTATGTACGTACATGGATGCGTTATGCTGTAATGCTGCCCTGTTTCCTTCAGTGCAGCTAGCCATCCTGATCTAACTGTGCATCTCAGTTTCTGTCTCTACACAGTTTCTGTCGCTACGCTGGACAGCTACGCTGGATTTATGTACATACATGGATGCGCTATTCTTGCGCACTTGTGTTATGCTGTCATGTTGCCCTGTATCTTAGTGCAACTAGCTATCCCAGTCGAACTGTGCATATTCAGAGTCTCTGTCGATATACGGCGACCTGCGCTGCATTTAATTGCACATGGATGTGTTCATGCTGCGGTGTTGCCCCGTATCCTTCAGTGCCTATACTGAGCTACTGCGTTATTAAGTTGGCGCTACAGCAACCGATGCTGTTACGTACATGTACTATGCTGTTATGTTGCCCCGTTGCCTTCAGTGCAACTGGCTATTCTGTACTAACTCGTATACTCACAGTTCTAGCTACGGCTACGACTGTGTTTGTGTACTTCTGAGGTTCTATGCTATTATGGGGCTATTATCTAACTGCGTATATTCACAGTTGTTGTCGCTACGGCCACTAGCACTGTGTTTATGTACATTCAGTTATGTGTTAATTTGAACTTCCGTACATCGGCTATAGAACATCGGCTATGTTCTACAAGGGAGTGTCAGTTTCCTTGTGACCCCCCTTACTGGCCTTTCATCCCCGGTTCATGGACCTGAGAGTTATGGGGCTCCCCCATGACAATCCCCCTCAGGAAGGTCCTGCTTCTACAGGTGATCGGCACGATTGGCACCCCAGCCCCAAGCTGTGGAACCTTCTTGTATGTCCTCTGCTGGGTCCATAGTTGAGCAAGACACTTAACACTAATAAGTGCTGAGAGCTTCCTTGAATATGGCCTTCCACCTGCTCTCGCCCCAGCGAAGCACTTTGGAGACCTACGCTCATTCTAAGTGAATGATGTTGCATTGTCTCGGACCTGGTGACTGCAGCGTCACTCTCCATCCGATACCAAGCTGCGTTCCGAAGTCGCTTACACCGTTCAGAGCACAGTTTGATCCCTGCCCGCCTTATCTGCTGAGCCGTCAGCCTCGCATGATGCCGATGCTCAGAGTGCTGTTGGCCCTGTAAGGGCTTTGCGAATGTACGTGGATCACTAGGCAGCAGTCTGACTAGCTGTTTGTGTGCTTGGTGGATGATACTAGGGACGTGCTGTGTACTGAGACTTTCTCCTAAATTCGACGCTTTCAATGTTGGCTAATGCCTACGGGATTTAGGTATGCTGGCTGTCTTCTCAGAACACATTCGCCAGGGTTTCAAGTTTGGTGCACTGCCTATAGCGTCGTGGGTTCGGTGAGTTTTATTAAGTGTACACATGAACTGTTACCACCAGCTGTGCAGTGGTCTGCATTATGCAGAGTTACCATTGCTGCTAACTCTGTGTTATGACTTAAGGTTTCACGGCTGTTTCCGCATTACGCAGTAGTTTTCAATATACTGTTACTCTGTGTATGGCTATAGGTTATGAGAGGCGGGAACGAGACATTACGTCAGCCGCCACTATAACCTGCTGAAAAATCCAGCTAAAACCAGCCTAAGCTGGTTGGCTGGTTTTAGCTGGTTTAAGCTGGAAGTAGCTGGTTTTAGCTGGTCTCCCAGCCTGGCTTAACTTATTTTAGCTGGTCTCCCAGCCTGGCCTAGCTGGTCAAGCTGGTTTCCCAGCCTGGCTTTGCTGGTTTTAGCTGGTCTCCCAGCCTGGCGTAGTTGATCAAGCTGGTTTCCCAGCCTGGACAATTTGGTGGTCAGCTGGTTTTAGCTGGTCTCCCAGCCTAGCCAAGATGAACATCTCACCTTATTATTATATATATATAATTATGTATAATAATAATAATAATTCACTCACACACACACACACACACACACAATAAGTTAATATAGACAAAGTTATAGATATAGGTTATGCAGCTGTCACCGCTATTGCCGTCGACACTGTGTTAACTCTTGTGTTTGAGTGCTTATGGTGTTGTGCTGCCCTGTCCAGTGCAGCCTTCGCTTCATTGCATTGGATATGCAACTTGGTAACGTCGGATCAGATGTTTCTTGGTCTAGTTTTGCCTATCAGTTCGAGTGCTCCTGGCGGTGCTGCTGGCTTAGAACTGTTGTCTCTCGTGGGAGTGTGGCTTGACCCCGTTCAGGGCTTATCTTCACTGCGCTCACGGCGGGATTCTATACAGTTCCCATATACGTCAGTGACGTAATGTCGAAGTGACCGCCTTGAAAGGGAACGTCTCCGGTTACTATCGTAACCTCGGTTCCCTGAGAGGCGGGAACGAGACATTACGTCAGCCGCCGTGCTCGCCGTTTGATCAGCTGTGCTAGCGTTCAGTCTTGATTCTGACGTAATTGTCGCGCCCACGCTATTTATACTGCCCGCGGTCGGTCAGCATTTGCATGTTCGCGTCAACTGGCCAGCTGTCTCCAGCTGGCGTTAGCCTATAAGATTTCAGTGAAAATGGAGAAGGAAGGAGTTCCCATATACGTAAGTGACGTAATGTCTCAGGCGTGCACCTGAGACCTGCTGTCAGACTCTCTAAAATGAAGAGTGACTCACAGGGTCGCAAGATGACATAAAGTACATGCATCTGATGAGTTTTATCGAGTTGATGTCAATAGCGCGCACTCTCTATAGGCATTTTCATATTTTGCCGCTATGTGAAAAAATCCATCAAAATGTGCCGTCGCTTTTGTCGACCCCAGAGGATTAACTTTAGCCTAACCATAAATTGTGATTAAAATATATATGATCACTCACATCAAGACGCTGCACTGTGGTGGTGGAGTCCACGCAGGAGTAGCAGCGTTTGGCACTGCGTCGCTTTTCAGCGCGAGCTGTGTGGAGAAGCCCATTTCCACCTCTATTGCGTTGGAAAAGCAATTCCGTGTAAAATGCAGGTTTCACACTCACGGTCTTCCAGGCCAAGTGCATGCAACCACTGGCGCCTAATTTCCAAGTCTGCAGGAAAGCTATGCAGTCGAGACCAGCAGTGCTGTTGCCACTAGCAACACTACACCTACCACTGTACTAAATACAGATAAATCTACTCTAGCTCATCCAAGGGCGTGGTGAGCTCGTACCAAGGGAGGGCGTGGTGAGCTGGAACCTGCTTACGTCACGCAGTACCGCTTACGTCACGTAGTACCGCAAACATCCAATAGAAAAATTCAACTGCAGTAGCCACCGTTCAACCTGAAGAGGGCAGCACTCAGACGTTTTTACACCATATATTGTAGAATTAAAACACTTTATACCCAAATGTCAAAAAAGTTACTACAATGAACAGCACTAATAAAGCCCCATTCTTACAGATCATCATTAACAAAAAAAGTTGGTTTAGGGTTTAGTTACCCTTTAATAGAGTGCCGAAGTTATGACGTCATTTTGTAGGACAACCCGGAAGTTAGCAGCGCATGGGTTCCCTCGATCAAAAAGCTATGCATTTTCCCCATAGACTTTGGAAAATCGCAAAAAATAAGTTCTGTGTTCAACAAAGAGTTGTGACCCTTACACGTTTTGTCTAGCAAGATAATCTTTACAAGTTAATCCAAAATTTATACAGTTTGAAGCCTAAATAAAGCCGTCAGATATAAAATGCTAACGGTAGGCTATAAACGGCTATAAACGGACTACAACACACCATGGTCGCGGATCAACGTCATCATCAAGCTTCCTCAAACTTTATTTTAAAAACACGCTCGCTCATTATGATCTGCGCTGTGTATGAACACTTATCCACTTTTTCATGAGAAATATTGCCCATTCGTTTTTTCCAAAAATGTTAGAAACTAATTTTGTTTATGCGTGCCTCTCTGAGATTTTTTATCTTTTGTTAATGTTTTATTTATTCGTTTATTATTTTGTTAGTTTATATAAACCTTAATATTATTTTCTTTGTGATTAAGATTATTATGCCTGATCATTCTGCCCCAAATAAACTTTAAAGATTATCTTTCACTGTATTATGTTTGATTGTATGTTTGCATACCATTTGCTAATTTTTTAAAAAAAAAACAAGCTTTTACCATCACAGAAGCACTAACTTTAGCTATGGCCGTATCAATTTCCAATCTTATGTCCTTTTTCTTAGATGATAGGAAAACCATAGATCGAGGAGAGAGCCACTATAACCTGCTGAAAAATCCAGCTAAAACCAGCCTAAGCTGGTTGGCTGGTTTTAGCTGGTTTAAGCTGGAAGTAGCTGGTTTTAGCTGGTCTCCCAGCCTGGCTTAACTTATTTTAGCTGGTCTCCCAGCCTGGCCTAGCTGGTCAAGCTGGTTTCCCAGCCTGGCTTTGCTGGTTTTAGCTGGTCTCCCAGCCTGGCGTAGTTGATCAAGCTGGTTTCCCAGCCTGGACAATTTGGTGGTCAGCTGGTTTTAGCTGGTCTCCCAGCCTAGCCAAGATGAACATCTCACCTTATTATTATATATATATAATTATGTATAATAATAATAATAATTCACTCTCACACACACACACACACACACAATAAGTTAATATAGACAAAGTTGAACCGACTGGAACCCAGATTTTTTTTTTTTGTTTGCTTGCCATTTAGTAATATAACACAATTATTAGTACTGTAATGCAATTTATTATATAAATGTAAATTGAATTTTTAAAAAATAAAATAAAAAACTTTTAATACTTCTGAATTTGTCACAATTTTTTTACTCGCGTGCCATAAACCTGGCCTATTGCACATGAATGGGTCATAGAACTACACAATGAGTTTAAAATTCATGATTTAATATTAATGATTTTTTAAAATTGTTATATGTTTTAATTCTAGATGTTTATTTAAATGCTGCGTGACTTTGAAGTGTTTTAATGTGCGTGCGCGTGAACATTCGAACATTCGAATTCAAACACTGGAGCGAGCAGATGGAAACGGGAAACTTCATCAACTGACACACAGCAAAACTTCCGTCTCTCGCTGTTGTTTTCACAGCTTTCAGGTGAGTTTAGTCAACAAATTCCCACAAATAATACATACAAACGTCCCTGACACCTTTATTATGTGTAATTGACACGCTCCTGTTGAATATTTACTTTATAGAAATGGTTTTGTGTCTTCGAAAAAGTCCGTTAGCATCTCAACCATTTTCAGAAGAGGTAATTAGGACTACGTTAAAGGGGGGGGGGGGGGGGGGGTTACAATGGTGTTTCATGTATTCAGAGTTGTTTATGTTGTGGCGAATTCATGATCTTTGGTTCAAGTGTTCAAAATCTGGTTCAGGTCTCAGAAGAAATCTTTCAGAGTCTAAGTTTCAGGTCTCAGGAGAAATAACTTTATTGACAAACAAAGTGAGAAGCCGGCTGGCCAACCGGACATCTGATCTTACAATGGTCTGCACTCATGTTTTATACCCTTTTTTACGTCATTTAATGTACACTTGGTGTCCAATTAGCGTTCATATAGTTATCTTTTTCTTCTTGCTCCTCCTTATCACTTCACCACGATTAGAAACACCTGCATTAATATCTAATTTCTATTGGTGGCCATACTAGCGCATGCGCCTTATTAAATATGATTTCATATATGGTTTTTTGGGTACTTTTCCACTCTTGTCCTTAGACACCCTTTCACCCAGTTTTTATCCTGTCCTCACACAACCTTTTTCAGTTTTTGTCCTCGTAAACACTTTTGACAGGTTCAGTGTTTCCCATCATTTTGTTCCCTTTGACCTGTTCTCTCTGTTTCCTGTAATTTTTTGGCCTCCCATATTTTAGGCCTAGCATCCCTAATATTCATGCATTTAGATTGGACTCATGTATGAGACAGATGAAATTCTCCAACACATCCCCCCTTTGGGACTAATTCTAGTCCCACCTTCAACTATTATTTCCCAGAATGTACCTTCATGAGCAAGTCACTCTTCTTTCTTCACATCTCCAATATGGTCAATATAGACCTCATCACAAAGGTACACCCTGGAGGAAGAATGAGACCAAACATCTCCACCCCCACTTGGCTAGGGTGGAGTAAAAGATCTCACCTTCCTGTCATATCATCATTTTAAGGGATGTGTTATTTAATACATCAAACTTTCAATACTTTCAACCTATCTTGTTGCATAAACTTGGAGTTTAATATCTATCCATCGGTTCCAGAGGTACTGCGCAGGCGCTTCCGGTGGCCTGGAGTGCTATCTGGGTTGCTCCATCGTTGCCAGAGGTGCCCTGGTCCTGCCTAGGGCGCTATCTGGTGTTGGAGCAGACATCGGGTTTTTAAACCACCAGTTGAGTCAGCTCTTGTCTCTTCAACAGTCGATGACCGCGCTTGCAAAATAATTCCTTTTTTGCACCATAACTATATACATGTTCCAATGACCCAATGTATGTAATTTCCTGTCTTCTAACTTGTTACAGGAATGCATGAAAACATACTCAAATATGTAAAAGTAAAAAGTGAATAAAGTGATTATTAGTGATAAAAACATTCTTATCTTTTCCCTTTATGTCTGGTTGCATTACCTCGTACCACGGGCAATGACCTGCTTTAAACCTTCCATCGTCCCCTCTCATTCACAAAGTATATAAGTAAACAGTTGGTGTGATTATATGTAGCAGCATTCTCAATTGGATTATATGGGTATAATATATTCAAAAAGATTATATGAGTAAATGTAATCAAAGAGGCTATATTCATATAGTTATCTTTTTCTTCTTGCTCCTCCTTATCACTTCACCACGATTAGAAACACCTGCATTAATATCTAATTTCTATTGGTGGCCATACTAGCGCATGCGCCTTATTAAATATGATTTCATATATGGTTTTTTGGGTACTTTTCCACTCTTGTCCTTAGACACCCTTTCACCCAGTTTTTATCCTGTCCTCACACAACCTTTTTCAGTTTTTGTCCTCGTAAACACTTTTGACAGGTTCAGTGTTTCCCATCATTTTGTTCCCTTTGACCTGTTCTCTCTGTTTCCTGTAATTTTTTGGCCTCCCATATTTTAGGCCTAGCATCGCTAATATTCATGCATTTAGATTGGACTCATGTATGAGACAGATGAAATTCTCCAACATTTACAGTGTTAAAGAGATGGATTCTCATTTCTCATGCTTAACATGGCCAAAGTTTTAAAAAAATATTTTGGACGAATAACGGAGAATTTCTGTGCCGAAAATCTTACTTCCGGGTTGGTACAAGTTTCGGCTGGTTTTTTTTCGACCGTGGATCTAATGACGTAGACCAGAGTGGAACTCCTTATATGAGCATTTCTCCTGGAAAAGCGCGGCCGCACACACGTCGACCAGAGGAGAGCGAGAGCGCTTCAACAGGAAATCATCGGCAGCGCTGCATAGTGTCTCCAAAGTGTGTTTTTGGATGTGAGGGAAAGCTTACCATGTTCAGCTTCCCAAAGAACCCAGCGTTAGGAACAGTGGATGCAGATTGTTTTTCCGGGGCAAAAACGAGTTGTGTAGACTGTTTGTTCCCTGCATTTCGACGATGGATGTTTTATAAACAAAGCCCAGATCGACAGATTCTCTCTATGGCTCTGGCTTCGCCCACACGGCCCGCCTCCAGACGCTCGTTTTTTTCCGGAAAGACTCGGTACAGCCTATCTTTCTTTTATACATATAATAAAACTAAAGACTTTTTGGAGATATGAAGGATGCAATACTACTCTATAGGTACTCAAGATTAACAGGAGATTGAGTGAAAATGAGCATTTCACCCCCCCTTTAAGGCTAACTATATACTGGAGCTCTTGTTTATGAAAGTTTGGGGTTTTAACCATATCTTTGTGTAGATAACAGTTTTTGATAGTTTTGTTTTGCTAGTAATTTGTCAATGGCCCATCGGTGATTGGAAGTAAGCTAATTTATTTAACCTAAAAGAATGCACTGCACTGTTAATCAGTGACGACACTTACTAACAGTGCAGTGCATTCTTTTAGGTTAAATAAATTAGCTTACTTACAATCATTTTATTAATTTCATATGCATCTATTTATATTAATATATAATTAATTATTATATTAATTAATATTATCTTAAGAAATATATATATATATATATACAGTACAGGCCAAAAGTTTGGACACATTACTATTTTTAATGTTTTTGAAAGAAGTTTCTTCTGCTCATCAAGCCTGCATTTATTTGATCAAAAATACAGGAAAAAAATGTAATATTGTGATATATTATTACAATTTAAAATAATTGGTTTTCAATTTATTATACTTTAAATTATCATTTATTTCGGTGATGCAAAGCTGAATTTTCAGCATCATTACTCCAGTCTTCAGTGTCACATGTGGCATCCAGTCTATCACATAATCCTTTAGAAATCATTCTAATATTCTGATTTATTATGAGTGTTGGAAACAGTTCTGCTGCCTAATATATTTGATGAATAAAAGGTTAAAAAGAACTGCATTTATTCAAAAAAAAATTTTTTATATAAATCTTTATTATCACTTTTTATCAATTTAACACATCCTTGCTGAATAAAATTATTGATTTATTTAAAAAAAAATAAAGAAAAAAATGACTGACCCCAAATTACTGACCAGTAGTGTATATTGTTGTTATAAAAGATTTCTATCTTGAAAACATTTGCTTCTTTTTTTTTCTTTTCTTTTTTCTTTTTCTTTTTTTTATTCATCAAACTATCCTAAAAAAGTATCAGGTTATGAAAAAATATTAAGCAGCAGAACTGTTTCCAACTTTGATAATGAATCATCATGTTAGAATGATTTCTGAAGGATCATGTGATAGACTGGAGTAATGATCCTGAAAATTCAGCTTTGCATCACAGAAATAAATGATAATTTAAAGTATAATAAATTGAAAACCAATTATTTTAAATTGTAATAATATATCACAATATTAATTTTTTTTCTGTATTTTTGATCAAATAAAAGCAGAAGAAACTTCTTTCAAAAACATTAAAAATAGTAATGTGTCCAAACTTTTGGCGTGTACTATATATATATATATATATATATATATATATATATATATATATATATATATATATTATCATCAAGCCTGCAGTTAAAAAAAACTAAACAAAAAAACCCCAGTAATATTATGAAATATTATTACAATTTAAAATAATAGTTCTCTTTTTTAATATATTTTAAAATGTAATTTATTTTTGTGATGCAAAGCTGAATTTTCATCAGCAAGTTCTCCAGTCTTTGGTGTCTTATGATCCTTCAGAAATCATTCTAATATGATGATTTGATACTCAGTTATTATCAATGATGGAAACAGTTGTGCTGTTTTACATTAGTTGATTAACTTTCTAAGTTTTACTAAAAGTGACAAATTAATTATCTAAATTATGTATCTTTCAATAAGATATCTACCTTCATCTATCTGCTTCAGTGACTGGCTCCAACAAAAAGAACCCGAAAAAGGAGAGAGAGAAGCGGGAGAAGCAAGTGGGGTATTACAAATCCCAAAAAATACAAGATGTCATAAAAAAAGAAAAGAAAAATGTAATGTAAAATGTATCTCTATAATTCTGATATTGTTCTCCTTTAGTTACTATTATAGTTTTTAGCATTTTAATCATTTCAATTAATAATTTTGTACATTACTGTTAGCATATCAATGGGTTGTTTTAAGGGGCTGCAATATCAAATAAAAGGAATTTGTTTGAATGGTTGCCTGTGCTCCTGAAGATTATTTTAAGTATACTTGGAATTGTTTACATTATTTGTCACAACACCCAGTGGCAGGAAAAATAGAGAAGACATAGTCAGCCAGCCTGACCAGCTAAGACCAGCCTGACCAGCTAAAACCAGCTAAGCCCAACAATGACCAGCTAAGACCAGTCTGACCAGCTAAGCCCAACAATGACCAGCTAAGACCAGCCTGACCAGCTAAAACCAGCTAAGCCCAACAATGACCAGCTAAGACCAGCCTGACCAGCTAAAGCCAGCTAAGCCCAACAATGACCAGCTAAAACCAGCTAAGGCCAACAATGACCAGCTAAGACCAGCCTGACCAGCTAAAGCCAGCTAAGCCCAACAATGACCAGCTAAAACCAGCTAAGCCCAACAATGACCAGCTAAGACCAGCCTGACCAGCTAAAACCAGCTAAGCCCAACAATGACCAGCTAAAACCAGCTAAGCCCAACAATGACCAGCTAAGACCAGCCTGACCAGCTAAAGCCAGCTAAGCCCAACAATGACCAGCTAAAACCAGCTAAGCCCAACAATGACCAGCTAAGACCAGCCTGACCAGCTAAAACCAGCTAAGCCCAACAATGACCAGCCTGACCAGCAAAAACCAGCTAAGCCCAACAATGACCAGCCTGACCAGCTAAAACCAGCTAAGCCCAACAATGACCAGCTAAAACCAGCTAAGACCAGCCTGACCAGCTAAGCCCAACAATGACCAGCTAAAACCAGCAAAGACCAGCCAGGCTGACCAGCTAAAACCAGCAAAGCCCAACAATGACCAGCTAAGACCAGCCTGACCAGCTAAGACCAGCCTGACCAGCTAAAAAAGTGTTCAAAACCCCTCTAAAACCAGCCTGATAAACCAGCAATGACCAGGCTGGGAGACCAGCCAAAACCAGCCTGACCATCTTAGGCTGGTTTAAGCTGGATTTTTCAGCAGGGGGACATGTAGAACAGTGCAGCTTAGATGCTGGTTTACTTGCCGGTATTTTTCAAGGCAGTAACGTTAGAAGGTTCTGGAACTTTCGCGGCGCATCCACATCCCGCGCAACTACGGATCTCCCAGGAACATTCATTATATATTGCTGCGTACATTTATCCGTTATCCGGAGTTCTGAGTAGTAAAGCCTAGATGCGCGTGGCATGCGCGAGCGGTGCGCGATCATGGTCGACTGACAACGAGATTAAGCAGCTGAACAAGAACGTACGGCCGCGATTGTTCTCATCTCAGCTCCGCCGAGACAAAATAGACATGCCATTTCAAAAATCTTTCATTTATAATCAGAAATATGTTTTCAAAAGCATCACTTTCATAAAATTTTATGTGACATCACATAATTTCCTGTAGGCAACTGACTGCAAACAGGCACATCAGGACACAAACAAGCTGTTAAATGTCGCTGTAGATTTAGCAGCACAGTAGGCTTACTGTAATAACCTACAGTACAATAGGGATGTTCGCCGGAGTCAAATGTGACGTCACGATATGGGCGTGGGCGCGAACTGGTTGGCAGAAAGAACCAAAACATGTCGCATGTCGCAGCAGTCTACCTGTGTTTTGTCAGCATATGTTAATTATTTGTCCGAGGAAGCTAAAAAGAGATATAATTAAGCTTTTATATAACCAGGGTTCATGTTCTCTGCCTGATCCATATCACTGAGTGAGAATTTTTTGTTGTTCTTTGACATTTAAACGAAGTCAGCAATTTCGTTGGATTTACAGCTAAAAAATCTGGCGGCACATTACTGGAGTAAACAAAGCATCTGTGAAAGCAGCGCAGTTTGAGTGTTTCGGAACGTATATGTGATCGGAGAGAAAGATGAGGCCCTTCTCTGACTACGTTTGAATGTGTGAATTTAGTATTAAACTGTTGGTGAGATGAGATGAGATGAGATGAGATGAGATGAGATGAGATGAGATGAGATGCAACGCTGACATAGGCAGTACAATGACAGTTGCGCAGATGTTGGGAGTTGGGAAACGGTGAGAAAATGTCCGGTAGCCTACCCGGTAACTTCACCAGTAATAACAATATTAATTTAGTTCTGCAGTTCCTGAACGCTGCAACTAACAGCTGCCCAGCCATCAACACAGCCACCTGTAATTTGTTTACATACGAGCTGCACTAGGTCTATATCTGTATTCTAAGTTATTATTATGGATCTCGTTAATAACTTGACAGCACTTAAATGTGTATTCTTACAAAAGAACAAATGTTTGTGCAATTACTTTTTTTCACCTTTTATGAGGCCAAAAAAAAAAAAAAACTGTCTGGTAAAAAGTCACGGTGGCTGGTAGTCAAAAAAGTTAACTTCAGGCCCTGTATATAACATTGGTTAACATACGTAAAAATGTATGAAAATACAATAATTTGCCCTTAATTTATAAGGGTATGTACACAGATGATACACACAGTACAGTAACCAATCTTGCCGATCACACAGCATGATACAACCATTTTTGTTTTGTATTTGCGCTGCGCAGCAAGCGTATTACTTTTCTTCTGCCAACCAGAGCGCATGTAACCGCGTCGTGACGTCACGGCGAAGATCCCTATACTGCATTTCTATATTACAGTAAAGTACCGTAATTTGCATTGTATTGTGGGTAATTTTGTTTGAGCGGGAACATTTTACAGTACATTTTAGTGTTGCTGTAACCTGGCTGTAACCTGGCTGTAATATGCCAGGCAATGGTTGCTGTAAACAGAGAGCGCGCGCACCGCCCGACTGACGTCAGAGCACAACTGCAGGCAGATCGCAGCAGATCACTCACTGTATGGATGGATCTCACTCTGCGGATATCTGGAAATTTGGTAAGTTAATTTTGAATTTTATAATAAGGTTTTAGGATTTTACACTATAGTGTAGCCTACAAATGACAGTGGAAGTTTAGTCAGCGACGGTTGCAAAAACACCGTTAGTTAGATCTGTTACTAGAATATTAGAAATCTAATACTTAAGCTGTTTTCTCATTTTTCTACTCTTAATATTAAATAAAAAAACGACTGAACGAAAGATACACGGATTCTCTTGAACCACCACCGCGTTTGCGGCAGAAAATTACTGCAGTGCAGCCAAAATGCTCTGTTCGACTTATCTGAGATCCTTTACCCTTCCTTGTGGATGACCTGTGACCTACTTTCTGTAAGATCTGAATTTTTGAACTTGAATTTTAGAAAACTGAATTTGAAGTTCCAAATTTCATCTTGAAAACTTGAATCTGTATTTTTTTAAACTGAATATTTGCAGTATACGAATGCAGAACAAAAAAACTAGCTGTTTGAAAATACATGTCTATAAAATTCAGCCATAAAAACATTTCAATTTGTTAAATTTCAAATGTTCAATATTCATTTAAAAAAAATCAAATTCAGAACTATTTAAACTACCACCTAAAATTCCATTTTGTTAGATTACACTTGCAAATAATTCAAATTTACACAATTCAAATTCAAATAATTTTGTCATATTATAAGATCCATATTAATCGTGTCGTGGATCAAGTCTCTCTTTCTGATTGTGAAACTCCTGCTTATCTGAGCTGTAGATCCTGAACTGAGAGACTCACTGAAGAGTGTCATTGTTCTCTGATGATGAAGATGATATCATGAAGATGACTTGACTTGACTTGACTCTACAGGTTGAGTAAGTGTGGATTCACAGATGAAGGTTGTGCTGCTCTGGCTTCAGCTCTGAGATCAAACCCCTCACACCTGAGAGAACTGCATCTGACTGGTAATAATCTAAGAGACTCAGATGTGAAGCTGCTCTCTGATCTAAAGGATGATCCACATTATGAATTGAAGACACTTGTGTGAGTAATGTTGTTAATTTTGTTATATATTATTGTTATATATAAATTGGTTGCTAATAGCTTTTTAATATTAAGCAGAGTTTAATGATGATCATGTTTGAGTTTTAACCCACAAATGCATTAATTTTTGATATGCCAAAAAATTATGTTTCATTTTATTTCAAAACAAGAATATAATCATTTGCAATATATATATATATATATATATATATTTTTTTTTTTTTTTTTTTTACCAAAGTGGTGTATTTTAAGACAATTCTGCTTTTGTCCTTTTTAATAGAATATATAGATAAATATGTATAACCACTTGGCACTTTCGTTATCATTAAAAGAAATCTGACACAAAGAGTATTATTATGGATAAGAGTCAAAGGTCCCAGCATTGTATGGTTAAACTGGCTTATACAGATCTATCAACTGTAGTTGACTCTTCACAGGCTTATTATCTCTCACTGATAGTCAATTAAAGTTGTTTTAGTTGTTATAAAGTGGTTAATGCAGACACAGCCTCACACACATTTGACTATGTTTTACCTACAGGATTTAGATGTTACTCTGGATCAGCTGATGGTGAATAAAGAGCCACTACAGACACATCACATTCAACAGCATCAAGAGACACAAACCCACAGTGATCATCACACACACATGTGTTTGTGTAACTTTACAGAATTATACAATCCTTTTGTTTCTTTTGACATTTGTAGTGGTACTTCATTTTACATAATGCAGTTTGTAACAATCAGTGTATCTTCTGTTTAAACCATATTACAAAAGATTTCAACCTAACACAAAGGTTAAAACCTGTGTATTTATTATTAATGAACTTGATAAGTAAGGTATAAATACACATAATTTCCTGCAGGTCATTTCTTGATGTCTGTAATCTGGTCCAGTATGGAAGTGCCGCTGTAGTTGTTTGTCTCCAATGAAAGAAGTTTCTGTATGTAGTTTTGAGGCAAGCCGTTCTGTTGAGCCCCTAAACACACAACCTTGATCAAGGATGAGATGAGATAAACAGAGTCAATATGAATAAGCGACTCTTCATTGACACTTATTATAGTTACAGTAGACAACTAGACAGTTACCAATTACAAGACAACTATATTGAGAACATCTGAATCTCCAGTTATTTTACACTTTAAAACACTTGTTAATTTTTGATCAGAGGGGTGGGTTGTTCACTTCGTGATGTGTAATTAAACTTTGTCTAAATTTGGTCAGTCAGAATTTTTTAATGGGAGTAAAATGTACCTTTTTATACTGTGGTGAAGGTGGACAGGGTCTGAAATTGTTCATCTTGTACGTCCGACAGAGAAGCGGACCATCTTTTGTTTCTACTTTGACCTCTAATGGGCTGTACACTCCTTCATGAACCTGTTCCTGTCTGAAACATGTGAAGATTCATAATGCATGACCAAATGTATTAGTTCCTTTGTAAAACATATCCAACATATATAAATGCTTTGTACAGTGTGTAATAGGAATGCACAATGTATTGGTTACTAAATCTGCTTCTGCCTTTATGTGTTCATGTGATTAAGTGGACGATGGAAGCAGATATCATGGCTTTTTTTAACCAGTATACTATTTTATTTTAACAAAAGTACTAAACAGTTATCTTTTCAGATAAATGTGTATAGGAGATAATGTGCAGTAACAGCTACTTACAAAATAAATAATTGGACATGAAATACTGATTTGAGTTTGTTTTATTCTGTTGAAAAGGTGCAATATCCAATACAATACTGATCATATATATAAGATGAAAAAATGGTTTTGGGAAACATCACAATGCCAGGTGATCTCACTGGTCTAGACTGGGCAGGTTTAGGTCATCTATCCTCCACACGACCCCCCACACCCCGTCTCCTTCACTCTCCTGTATCGATGTGACTCCACCGTGCCAAGAGCAGTCCGTGCAGTCGCCCCAAAGACCGAAATCCAGCCTGTAGTCCTGAGAGACAGTACATGTCTTATAAGACAATGATATATACCACAGTGACAGTACTATATAATTAACATATTTGTGTACCATTTTTGTGTGTACAACTACAATGTATTTCAAGGTGCTTCAAACAGTAGGCTACCACAGTGGATGAGGATGTATTATGATGACACTTTTTGTTTTATAATACATTATTTACAGTATGTTTAAAGAGCCATTTTTTTAAAAGACAAAACTACTTAAAATAAATAATTATATATATACATATACATACACACACACACACACACAAACTATATGCAGGGGTCGGCAATAGGCGGCCCGCGGGCCAAAACCCGGAAGTCCGTTTTGGAGGTCCGTTTTTTTTTTCATTTTTTTTTTTATAAGCCTATTTTTATTTTACAATAACGGTTTACAAATAGGCCCCGCGCGTATCATTTGTTCAATCGTTTTTTTCAAATTAAAACCAAAAATGAAAATGTTTGTCAATGTTTTTCCATTATTTATTTCCTGAACTAAAATGAAAAAACGAATAACGACTCGTTCTCTTACGAGAGGTTCTCTCGTATTGCGTAAGTAGCTTACGCATCGGGAAAGTCTTCTTTCTTCGAGATCTGAAGCCAAAAAATTATCCTTAATTTTGTATTCATTGTCAACGCAGTGCAGCAGCCGACAGACCTAGGCAGGCTGTATAAGCGTGCTCATTGGCTGCTCGGCTGCAACTGCTTAAGCCTATCGGTGAGCGCTATGAACGCGGCAACCAATGAGGGCGCTTCGCGCCCTCCGCGCCCTTCTAACCGTCAGAATGGGCGTGGCCAGCGTGTATATATTCAGCGCTCACAGGCTAAAATTCTGATTTTCTTGTCTTCAGCGACGCTCTTCGCATCGCTGGATCTTGAGAGCCGCCGCCGTTGAAACCAGCGACCAGCAAGCTTAGGACAGCGCCTGAGGAAGCCGGCCGTCTTCGCCGCCTTCAGCCATCCGTGCCTGCTACGCTATCCGGCGACATATCCTTTACATTATTACTGTTTCTGTGTGTACTCTAAAAGAGCACGAGGCGTTTTTGTAAAAACGCCTCGTTTTTGCGGCTCGTGCCGCGCCCCGCTCAGCAACGGAGACCGCCACCTCTCTGCGCTCTCCGCCTGGGCCGCGGGCACGCCGCCACCGCACTCTCCGAGTGCGAAGAGCTTTCAATGTCGACCCTGCGGGCTCGACTTGAAGCTTTCGACCAAGCTGTCGCTCCGCCTGTCCCTGCCGGGCCGCGCAATAAGAAGCGCCGCTCGCAGCGACCACCGGAGACTGTTGTGACTGAGGAGCTCGCCGGAACCTCTCCCTCGAGCTCTCTCTCGCCCTCTCCCTCCCGGCCGCTCTACCGCCGGCTCTGCCCGCGCCGCCGCCGCGTCAGGAGATGAGGAGAATGTGATAGATACCCGTACTCTCCCTCTGTTCGAGCCGTGCAATACGCCGCTCACAAGGGATGGCAGAAGCGGACGGTCTCGGAGCGAGTTTCCTCTCCCTCTGTTCGAGCCGTGCAATACGCCGCTCACGAGGGATGGCAGGAGCGGACGGTCTCGGAGCGAGTTTCCTCTCCCTCTGTTCGAGCCGCGCAAACTGAGCCGCTCACGAGGGATGGCAGAAGCGGACGGTCCCGGAGCGAGTTTCCTCTCCCTCTGTTCGAGCCGTGCAATACGCCGCTCACGAGGGATGGCAGGAGCGGACGGTCTCGGAGCGAGTTTCCTCTCCCTCTGTTCGAGCCGCGCAAACTGCGCCGCTCACAAGGGATGGCAGGAGCGGACGGTCTGAGCTCTCTTTACGTTACAAGAAAGCTACTCCGTCCTCGCGCGTCACTGGTGAAAGGGGAACAGAGTGTTTTCGTCCCGCCGTGGCCTGGACTATAACCTCCATTCTCACACATTTCTCAGTCCCCTCTTAAGTTCAGGCGACTGGAATTGTTACTATTGCAGTATACGAGCCTGTTATAAATACACGCTCGCCTGCAAGCAAAAGCCGTCACAAGACATGAAATTAATGTATTCTCCCCTGTGGCTCAGTGGCGGAATCCTAGACTGTCAAGCCAGAGACCGGGGTTCGGTCCCCGCTCTCGCGGCAGTTAAAGTTCATGCTGTTCGCTTCTCCGAGCTCGCGGCCAGTTTTTCTTACATACAGAAAACAAGCCCGCTCTCTCCCTCGTTGGGCCGCGCAGATTGCGCCGTTCAAGGGATGAAAAAAGCGGACGGTCACGAGCAGCGTTCAGCGTACGCGCCTCACTCACCGGCGAAAAGAGAAGAGAGTGTGTTAGTCTCGCAACGGCTGGACAACCGCCAATTCTCACACATTTCTCAGTCCCCTCTTAAGTTCAGGCGACTGGAAATATTACTATTGCAGTAAACGAGCCTGTTTTAAACACACGCTCGCCTGCAAACGAACGCCGACGCGACACATGAGGTCGCTTTTTATATGCTCGCGCTAACTTAAAGCCTATGTGATTCCCCTGTGGCTCAGTGGCAGAATCATACGCTTTCATGCGAGAGACCCGCGTTCGAGCCCAGCTCTCGGGGAAAATAAAATTTATGCTGCTTGCTTCTCCGAGCTCGCGGCCAGTCTTTCTTACTTACAGAAAGCGAACCCGCCCCTCGCACCACACCTTCTCAGGGTGCTCGAGTATTTTTTGAGCGTCTAAACACGAGAGAAGAAAAGACGGTTAAATCCCGCAGCCCTGCGGCTGGACCACCGTCGAAGCTTAACGCTCTGTCAGTCCCCGTTGCCACGGCTACTGCAGCTGTTTACCCCGCAGTCAACGAGCCGGTATCTACCCGCTCGCCTGCGCGCATCCGCCGTTCTCACGGCAACCCAGAAAAATGTCAAAAGAGCTTAATGTCTGGTTGCACGGCTGACGCCGTATGTGTTTCTAGTACAGTGAATGTGCCCACGTTCTGTGCTCACCCCTGTACACAAGCACTATACATCCCGTGTCTCTCACAGAGCCCACTCTCATGAAGCAGGCAAAAGCCGCTTTAGTGTTAAAAGTAGGTCACGTGTCCACTTCTCCGTGCCCACACCTACTCACTGCCCGCTCTGTCACACGGCCTCGCACGACCGGTCATGTTTTAAATGTGAGTCCTGTGCCCGCCCTCGAGCGCTCACACATACATTTTCGCGCCTCACACTATATGTTCCCCGTCCAAAGCCACCGGGACACTGTGTGTAAAACGGCCAGCTATCGCTACGTGCGATCCGCCGTATCTAACCACCAAGAGCGCGCGCGCCGCGCCCGCCCCTGAATGTAACTCCTGTGCCCGCCCTCGAGCGCTCACACATACTAACGAACATTTTCGCCCCGACGCCGCCATCGCGCGTCGCGCCTCACACTTTATGTTCCCCGTCTAAGCCACCGGGACACTGTGTGTAAAACGGCCAGCTATCGCTGCGTGCGATCTGCCGTATCTAAGCACCAAGAGCGCGCGCGCCGCGCCCGCCCCTCCGTTTCGAGCTCTCGAGCCCGCGATGCGCGGCGATCGGAGCCCGGAGGCCATTCTGCCCCTGGCTGCACACGCAAAAGCGTGGGAAACTATTCCAGGCGCATCAGAACGGGTGCTAAGCACAGTAAAACAGGGCTATACTCTGCAGTTCGCTCGCCGCCCTCCGCGCTTTCAAGCGCGTATCGAGACCAGAGTGAATGGGGAAGTAGCACATCTACTTCGAGCAGAAATAGCTACACTTCTGTGCAAAAGGGCTATGGAACCGGTTTCCCCTTCCATGAGCGAGTCGGGCTTTTACAGCCGTTATTTCCTCGTTCCCAAGAAGGACGGAGCACACCAATTTTGGATCTGAGACGTTTGAACGAGGCTCTTATGAGAAGACCGTTCAAAATGCTCACAACCAGACAAATTCTCGTGCAAATTCGCCCGAGGGACTGGTTTATATCTCTCGATCTAAAAGACGCGTGCTTTTCAGATCCTGATAATACCCCGTCACAGGCCATTCTTGAGATTCGCCTTCGACGGTCAGGTATATCAGTACACGGCCCACCTGTCGACACAGCGCGCGCGCTGCATTCGACGCCTGGCCGCGTCCCTCCGGCCGGGCAGCACCGTACCTCTCAAAACATTTCAGAGGCTACTGGGTTGCATGGCCTCAGCCGCAGCAGTGCTTCGGCTGGGTCTTTTACGAATGCGCCCGCTACAACGCTGGCTGAATGCCCGAGTGCCTCACAGAGCATGGGCTTCCGGCGGTATTCGCATCAGAGTGACTCAGAGCTGCGTTTCAGCTCTGAAGCCCTGGTTAGCGGCCGACTGGTACCAGCGGGGAGTGACAATGGGAGCTATCTCACACCGCAAAGTTATCTCGACGGACGCTTCCACCTCAGGCTGGGGCGCTCTGTTCGAGGGCAAACCGGCTTTTGGCCTATGGTCAGACCGGGAAAGATGCCTCCACATAAACTGTTTGGAGATGATAGCGGTCGAGAACGCGCTCAGGCGCTTCCTCCCATTCATACGGGATCGCCATGTGCTAGTCCGCTCGGACAACATGTCTGTGGTATCCTATGTGAACCGACAGGGCGGTGTCAGATCCAGGAACCTGTGCAGGCTGACAGAACGCCTCCTCGTGTGGGCTTACCGCTCGCTGCGCTCGCTGAGAGCCGCGCACGTGCCGGGCCACCTGAATGTCGGTCCAGACAGACTGTCCAGGGACAACATTCCCCCGGGAGAATGGTCTCTGCACCCCCAGACAGTCCAGTTTCTCTGGCGCCTATTCGGCAGAGCGGAAATCGACCTCTTTGCGTCGAAAGACAATGCTCAATGCCCGAAGTTTTACTCGAAGAGCGAGGACGCGCTGTCCCAGACATGGCCCAGCCTCCCGCTGTATGCTTTTCCTCCAATCTCCCTGTTGCCACAGGTCATTTCGAGGATCAGAGAAACGCACGACTCAGTGCTGCTTATAGCTCCGCGATGGGAAAACCAAACTTGGTACCCAGAGCTAGTGAGGCTGTCGCACTCACCCCCATGGCCGATCCCGGTGAGAAAGGATCTCCTCTCCCAAGCCGCTGGATCGATCTGGCATCCCCATCCAGAGCGCTGGTCGCTGCATGCATGGGTGATCAACGGATACCCGTTGACCTGTCAGAAGGGGTCGTGAACACGATCACGCAGTCCAGAGCCCCCTCCACGAGACGGCTCTACGCGTCTAAATGGTCGGTGTTTTCTAAATGGTGCGCTACTCAAAACCTGGATCCGCGCGCATGCGGGGTTCCGCGGGTGCTCTCCTTCTTGCAAGAGCTGTTGGAAAAGGGCAGATCCCCTTCCACGCTCAAAGTATATGTGGCCGCTATTACAGCGTTCGCTGAGACGACGCTCGGCCGGGCAATGGGAAGGAATGAGCTCATTATCCGCTTCCTCAGAGGAGCTAAACGGATGAACCCCCCGCGGCCCCCTCGGTTCCCTCGTGGGATCTGTCCTTGGTCCTGGCGGCCCTAAAGGCTTTTCCCTTTGAACCGCTTGAATCCGCGGATCTAAGGTATCTGTCGCTTAAAACCGTTTTTCTGATAGCTTTGTCTTCAGTCAAACGAGTGGGTGATTTGCACGCGCTATCTGTTAGCCCTGCATGTCTCGAGTTCGGGCCGAATGACTCGAAAGTCATTCTCAGACCGAGGCACGGTTACATCCCCAAAGCGATTGGAACCCCGTTTAGGGCACAAGTTATTTCCCTCTCGGCTCTGCCAGCATCCGATGGTGGGGACAGTGATAACCTCCTATGCCCTGTCCGGGCGCTGAGAGTTTACATCACGCGCTCCGCCGCTTTCAGGCGTTCAGAGCAGCTCTTTGTTTCCTTCGGCGGACGCACCAAGGGTCTTGCCGCCTCGAAGCAGAGCTTGTCCAGGTGGATAGTGGACGCGATAGCAGCAGCTTATGCCTCCAAACACCTGCAGTGCCCTCTGGGCATCAGAGCCCATTCCACTAGAGGCATGGCCTCGTCGTGGGCCTGGTCCAGCGGAATTTCTATCCACGACATTTGTATGGCGGCGGGCTGGGCCTCCCCGTCTACATTCGTGAGGTTTTATAACCTGGAAGTTCCTGCCCTACAGGCAAAAATATTGTCAGTATAAGTGACATGTATGCTCTGCCCAGCTCCCGTGTGCAGACTACGTTCATATGCTGGCGCTATTCTGGTAACTACTCAGGGTGAAGTGTTTGCTCAGACCGGCTGATCCGTTCTGTTTCCTATTTCCCGTTACGCGCTGTTATCGGTGCTGGCCCGCGCCGCTGGCCGCCCGCATTATTCTCTGCCGCGTGGGAATTTTTCTCTTCATGTGAGACCGACTATGTCGTTTTCTCCTACCCTTATGAGTGCTTATGTACTGGTTGGGCTCGCTCCGCCGGCCCTACTGTTGTACTGCTATGTTTATAGACCGGCCGCGCCGCTCTATTTCATATGCTGCATGAAGTGCATGTACTACGCTGGCCCGTCTCTCGACCGGCCACATTTTCCAGCAGAGTGTTTTCCCCGGTTCCCCTGGGATTCATAGGCTGGATGCTCGGCGCACACGGCGTTGACAAAGGGTTCCCGATGCGTAAGCTACTTACGCAATACGAGAGAACCTCTCGTAAGAGAACGTACTCGGTTACTAACGTAACCTCGGTTCTCTCTAGAAGAGGGAACGAGTATTGCGTAACCTGCCGTGTCGCGCCACGAGCTTTTGCGCTTCAGACTGCGAAAACCAGAATTTTAGCCTGTGAGCGCTGAATATATACACGCTGGCCACGCCCATTCTGACGGTTAGAAGGACGCGGAGGGCGCAAAGCGCCCTCATTGGTTGCCGCGTTCATAGCGCTCACCGATAGGCTTAAGCAGTTGCAGCCGAGCAGCCAATGAGCACGCTTATACAGCCTGCCTAGGTCTGTCGGCTGCTGCACTGCGTTGACAATGAATACAAAATTAAGGATAATTTTTTGGCTTCAGATCTCGAAGAAAGAAGACTTTCCCGATGCGTAAGCTACTTACGCAATACTCGTTCCCTCTTCTAGAGAGAACCGAGGTTACGTTAGTAACCGAGTACGTTTTCCGATTTTCTGATTGTGCGTTCGACTTAGGTAAAGTTGGTTTTATATTCGCATATTCGCACATTCGCGGACTTCCGCGTTCAATAACTCGTGAACTAAACGTTGTTGCTACACAAAACACCTATCACATATGACTACAGATTAAACACCAGAAGCTACAACATATTTTTCCTCAAAACGATCTTTCCTTCGCACTGGACAAAATACATTGATCTCTATGCGCAGGCTGCTAAGAAGGGACCATCTGCAAAGTGCAAACCCAAAGGAAAGCTCGTTTTGAGGATGATTTAAATATTAAAACAATGTTATTTGTGTAGTAACAATATTCAGCTCAAGAGATATTGAACGCGGAACTCCGCGAATATGCGAATATAAAATCAACTTTACCCAAGTTGCAGACTTGATGACCTTCAGGACCACATACGTGGACAGCACCATGAACATAACCCTTACCTAACCCTAAGTAAAAAAATAAATAAATAAAGTTGCCAACCAGGGTAGAAATAGTTTCAGGTTTGATATTTGCTGCATATTCACCTAGACTGCTTTAGTGTACTTTTGTGTAGGCTACTGTACATACAGTATGCAAATATGTTTTATGTAAAAGTTACAGTAATTCACCAAAGGGATTTTTTTCATGTTCCAAAGGTTGTAGTATGGTCCTACTGACCAGACTGACTTACTACAGGTGGAATTTTGACAATACCTCCTTTACTGTACGTACAATAAACAATTAAGTTCAAGAAAAAATTACAGTAATTCAAGTAAAGTATTTTTTCTTATTCCAAAGGCTGTAGTGCTTTCCTAGTGAACACACTGACTTACTACAGGTGAAATTTTGACAATAACTTACTTGTTACTTAATAACTTAATAACTTAACTAATATTTGTTCAGTATGCAAATATTAATTTTAAAAAAAATTACAGTAATTCACCTATAGTGTTTTTTAGATATTCCAAAGGTTGTAATACTTTCATAGTGATCAGACTGACTTACTACATGTTACTACTACTGCCAATACCTACCTTACTGTAGGTATAGTACAAACATATTATTATTAAAAAGTTACTGTAATTTCTCCTTTTTTCATGTTCCAAAGGTTATAGTATGTTCCTAGTGATCACTCTACTCAATTAACTTTGATAAATGTATTAGGTATGTATTAGAAAAGTATGTATTAGAATTGCTGTTCCTTGTACAACACATTTTTTTCATTGATTAAAAATGCAGATATTTTAGGTTAATCATATTTTCAACGTTATAAATAAGCAACACCCTTATTGTAATTATTCAAGTTAAGTTTTTGTTATGAAGTCCTGAAGAAGTGGATTCTGGAACACACTGCTGCTTCAATGTATATCCAATGAGTGATTATAATCAAGGTATTAATCAATAGTTTTCCTTCTATTTATCAAATGAGTTGAATGACTTCTCTAGGCTTATGAGATTTTACTTTGTTATAGAAATTATCAGTGTGATTATCGAAAATGTTATTTCATGTATCCTTTAAATGTCTGTATTTGATATCTGAGGTGTAACGTAAGGGTCTGACCCATGCCAGGAATGCAGTAACAGTGCTTGCTCATTTAGCCTGGCTTCCAGAGATGAAATATGGACTTCTTTAACAGGTATCACTACATCCATCTGCTTTTCTAGGCTACCCTGATAGCAATGGTCTCAGGAGTCATTGAAACCTATAGTTGAGAGACCATTTTTTAGCTAAAGTCTTTACTTTACAGTTAGATGTAAAGTATCCTCTCCTTGAGATAAATAACATGTTATAAATGTTTTGAGAAGACTCTCCTCCTCACCAAATCCAATCTTGAAGAAACTGTGTGTGTGTGTGTGTTAGTATTCTTGGTTACATGTTAAGGAACAAGTGGAAATATAGCTGCAAGCAGCGATACGGGGCCAAGCGTAGTAATAGTAAAAACAGCAGAAATTGAAGAAAAAAGAGCTGGTTTAGAAGTATAGGTGAACATGAACTCAAAAGGAACAGAAGTTCAGATGAGAATGAACATATAATGAACAAGACATACATTAATCCAAGAGGAAGAAAGATTAGTACAACGTTGAATAATAAAGGAATCGACATGACACAACATTACACACAATTTTTTTTAAATCATCCCACGCGGAGCTCAAACCCATTATCTCTGGGTCAGATACCTGTCACTCATATCATTGCGCCACTGGGAAGTTGCATTTTTGGCAAGATGAAGAAGATCCAGTGGTTCAAGTGAGAAGCAATTCAAAATGAATAATTTTTGTATAAATTCGCTGCATGTTGTATTTATCAAGTTCGCTCACATATAGACACCATGTCTGGAACAGAAGCAACTTTTACACCACTTAAGGCCACAATACCTCTTGTGGTCTGGGAATGTGCCACACAGGATTCAAACCCACAACCGGAATGGTTCAGGGCTCGTGGCACGTGGTTTAGCAGCTTGCGCCACTCAGTTGACGCTGTCTTACCAAGCTGCCGAGGAGAGGCTTAAGTGTAAGAATGAGCACACAAAGGCATGTTAACCAGATTAGTTAAGTTAACAAGTTAAGTTAGCTTAATGCTAATGTTGTTTGTGGTTAGCCTGATAGCTGAAGAGCCACATTAGAAAGAATGGCATCAGGTTAGCAGGCTAACCAATTAGCATGCTAAGCTAACTACCATAAGGCAACAAATACAGGTCAAATTTGGAGAAAAGTATATCAGGAACGATAGCAAAAATAAAAAAATCTGTTCAGTCACTTCTGTGTGGCTTGGTCCAAAGATCATCTGAGCCAATTTTTGTAAAAATTGAACAAAATTTGAATGAGGAGTAGCACAAAAAATTGAACACTATACTTTTCAAAATGGCCATTACTGTAATGGGCAGAGTCTTAATGTAAGATATTGATTGTGATCACCATAATGAGTGGAATCAGGTGTACTAAGTTTCATTTTACATCTATTTACATTCACATCTAGATCAAAGGGTTCAAAAGCTATATTCCTTTTAATGTTGAATTTTTGAACTGGTGGTGGCGCTATAGAGTTGGTCCTAGACTGGAGACTCAAAAATTGGTCCAATTACTATTCATTACAATCACTACAAGTGTGGAAGGTCACGACGTGCCTAAATTCAGGGTCCGAATGTCAGCCGCATAATCGATGGATATATGCTTCAGTCTATCTATGTGTAGAAAATGTGTGATTATTTATTAGCCAATCAGAATCATTCAACCTGAAGCAATGACAAAGCTTAGACCTTGGTGAAGGGTATAATTGCTGTAATTTTTGTAAATGTAAGGGGAAGCGGCCTACTTTTGATCACTGGTTCTGATTCTTGACTTCTGCCTGATGAAACTGCAAACATTCTTCAGTAAAATTTCCTTTCATTTATTATAATTCTGACTCTTGTCTTAAATTGAGTGCACTTCTAACTCCTGGTCTTAATAAATCATATCTGGTCCTTGGGTCTTTAACTGTAAGTCCCAAAATACAGATATACAATGGTAATCCATATTGCAACAAGGACAATAAAGCAGAAGTTTCAACAGATATTCTTTAATGATGTTCCACTGTTTAAGGTACACAGTGAGCACAACCATTGGGCATCTTTTCCAGGTAGCTTGTCTGGTGATAGTCCAATGCAGCATACATTGGGTACCATCTTTGGCACTGTTCACGTTGGTAAACATGACAAGGATTAATTATGTAACAAACCACTAACAGTTATAGTTATGTGTGTTAACCAATTACATAATGCAATGAATAAATATTAAATAACATGTTCAATTGCTTAAATATTTTTGCTTACCCAAAGTAGCCCTGACTGGAAACATTTGAAAAAATTGTATTCAAACACACACATTTGTTTTACTTAAACTTTTACGTCACTTCACTAAAAGAAAATATAGTAAAGTAAAAAGTACTTGACAAAACAATCAGTTAAAGGGTTTATGATAATATAAGAACAACTTAAACCAAGAGAGGATCAACAACAGCAAAATTTTGAAGAGGTGATATTGTAATATTACTCTAACCACAAGGAATTAATTACAACTTTTATGTATAATCTCAGTGGAACAATTAGAAAGATAATAGAAATAAAACAGTGCACTGTACAGTATCTTGAATGCCTCCATGAGCTTGCTGTTCATTATCTGTCAGATTTGCTGCACCAATGCGTACAGGTTCAGTCACTACTGTTAATAATAATGTAGCCCCTATTAATGTACTACAACCTTAAACAAACAAAACCCCTTTTAGTGAATTACAGTTATTATATATATTATTATGTAAAACAGTATTATTAGGTATTGTCAAAATTTCACCTGGAGTAAGTCAGTGTGGTCACTAGGAAAGCACTACAATCTTTGGAATATATATATATAAAAAACACTATAGGTGATTTACAGTTTATTACATAAACATATGTAATAAACACATGTAATAATGTTTATTACATACAAATATTTGATAATTGTACAGTAAAGGAGATATTGTCAAAATTACACCTGTAGTAAGTCAGTCAGGTCACTAGGAAAGTACTACACCCTTTGAAACATGAAAAGAATACTTTAGGGGAATTACAGTATTTTTTTCATAAACATAATTGACAATAGTACGTACAGTAAGGGAGATATTGTCAAAATTTCACTTGTAGTAAGTCAGTGTGGTCACTAGGAAAGCACTACAGCCTTTGGAACAGGAAAAAATACTTTAGAGGAATTACAGTAGTTTTTTCATAAACATATTTGATTATTATACGTACAGTAAAGGAGGTATTGTCAAAATTTCATGTGTAGTAACTCAATCTGGTCACTAGGAAAGCACTACAGCCTTTGGAACAGGAAAAAATACTTTAGGTGAATTACAGTAATTTTTTTATAAACATATTTGATTATTGTATGTACAGTAAAGTAGGTATTGTCAAAATTTCAACTGTAGAAAGTCAGTCTGATCATTAGGAAAGCACTACAGCCTTTGGAACATGAACAAATACTTTAAGTGAATTACAGTAATTTTTTCATAAACTTATTTGATAATTGTACGTACAGTAAGGGAGTTATAGTCAAAATTTCACCTGTAGTAAGTCAGTGTGGTCACTAGGAAAGCACTACAGCCTTTGGAACACGAAAAAAAATACTTAGGGTGAATTACAGTAATTTTTAAAAAAACATATTTGTCAACTGTACGTACAGTAAGGGACTTTTTGTCAAAATTTCACCTGTAGTAAGTCAGTCTGGTCTGTAGGAAAGTACTACAACCTTTGGGATATATAAAAAAAAACACTATAGGTGATTTACAGTTTATTTCATAAACATATGGAATAAACATAATATGTAATAATATGCTCATTACATAAACATATTTGATAATTGTACACTAAGTGAGGTATTGTCAAAATTTCAACAGTAGTAAGTCAGTGTGGTCACTAGGAAAGCACTACAGCCTTTGGAACACGAAAAAAATACTTAGGGTAAATTAAAGTAATTTTTTAAAAAACATATTTGTCAACTGTATGTACAGTAAGGGACTTTTTGTCCAAATTTCACCTGTAGTAAGTCAGTCTGGTCTGTAGGAAAACACTACAGCCTTTGGAACACGAAAAAATACTTAGGGTGAATTACAGTAATTTAAAAAAAAAACATATTTGTCAACTGTACGTACAGTAAGCGACTTTTTGTCAAAATTTCACCTGTAGTAAGTCAGTCTGGTATGTAGGAAAACACTACAGCCTTTGGAACACGAAAAAATACTTAGGGTGAATTACAGTAATTTAAAAAAAAAACATATTTGTCAACTGTACGTACAGTAAGGGACTTTTTGTCCAAATTTCACCTTTAGTAAGTCAGTCTGGTCTGTAGGAAAACACTACAGCCTTTGGAATCCAAAAAAATACTTAGGGTGAATTACAGTAATTTAAAAAAAAACATATTTGTCAACTATAGGTACAGTAAGGGACTTTTTGTCCAAATTTCACCTGTAGTAAGTCAGTCTGGTCTGTAGGAAAACACTACAGCCTTTGGAACACGAAAAAATACTTAGGGTGAATTACAGTAATTAAAAAAAAAAACATATTTGTCAACTGTATGTACAGTAAGGGACTTTTTGTCCAAATTTCACCTGTAGTAAGTCAGTCTGGTCTGTAGGAAAACACTACAGCCTTTGGAACACGAAAAAATACTTAGGGTGAATTACAGTAATTTTTAAAAAAACATATTTGTCAACTGTATGTACAGTAAGGGACTTTTTGTCAAAATTTCACCTGTAGTAAGTCAGTCTGGTCTGTAGGGAAAACACTACAGCCTTTGGAACACGAAAAAATACTTAGGGTGAATTACAGTAATTTTTAAAAAAACATATTTGTCAACTGTACATACATTAAGGGACTTTTTGTCTAAATTTCACCTGTAGTAAGTCAGTGTGGTCACTAGGAACATGCTACAACCTTCGGATAGTATAAAAATCCCTTTGGTGAATTAATGTAATTTTATTCTAAAAATATTTATATACATTATGTAAAGTGAGGCAGGTTTCCTAAATACAATCATTATAATGCATTTTTTATTGTTGCTAAAGTACAGTCAATAGCATTAGAACACATAATGTGAGAGAGATTTGCTGGTACATCTGTACTTTGCAAAAATGTAGTTGTCTGTTTGCACACAATGGAAAAAAAATAGACCTTTTTAGACGGTCCCTAATCTTCTGTACCACACACATTGAATGTTCAGTGAACAGTCGCAACTTTGTATGCCATTAAAACAATATTTGCCCATTTTGATCGATTGTGGAGAGTGTTGTAGTTCACCATCTTTGTCCTAAAGATCATGAAGGGGAGAGTGGGGTAAAGTGAGACATTTTTTACATTTGTTCCCCTCTAAGTGAGCTAAAATGATATATCAGTCAAATTTACACATTTCCTATTAATTCAGGATGTTTCCTAGCAATGGAAATTAGAATGTATTCAGGACGAAGGGCAGTGAAAATATGATTGTTTTTAAAAAAGTGGTCTTGTGTCTCACTTTAGGGGTAAACTGAGACAGCCCAGATAAATCAAGGGGGTAAAGTGAACCAGCTGGGGGTAAACTGATCCACTTACTTTTTCCACTCTGAAACTTCCATAACAACACATGTTGTAACAGTAAGAATCTTGACAGCTAGCTTGACAACCACACATTCCAGAACTAATGTCGGACTAGTAACAGAATCATGGAGATTGGTCAATTAAGCACATTTTTTTGATGACCCACCGGTGCGCATCCAAGTGAAGGTGCAACGCCCTTGGCGTGCTAAGGGTGAATGGCACACTGGAGGAAATTCCTATGAACTAAATAAACTATGTCCAAATTATTGTGATACATTTGGAAAACTCAATGCAGTCAGACCCCCGGGAGGGTGGCCCGTCCTGAGCCAGATTCGGATTTGTCCGCCACCGCTGGAGCTCCGTCTGGAGCAAAGTCGGTCCTAAAACGGACCTTTGGGTCTTTGTGGAGGAGGAACAATGCTTCGCTCGGACAAGGAACATGGACCAGAGAACCGTGGTGGTCAGACCGGGTGGGGAAACAGCCTGACCCAGCCCAGAGAAAGTGCACTTTGTGCGGGCGAGACTTCTAGTAAACTGGGTCTGGTTTGGACACCCAGTCCCTCGGTGCCAGGGCGTGCACACCGGTGAACGTGCACGAGCAACGACGGTCCAAACACGGACGCTCGGGGTGTTGTAGAGGAGGGAGATGACACTCTTATCGGACTAGGTAATGGAAAACAGGCGCCTCCGGGTTGCCTGGGGCCCAGAGGAGCGCACCCTCTCCTTCGGGCCGTCAAGTCGGGGTGCCCGGTCGATTGGAGCTTTGGACGCGCCTGGGGATGGAGCAGCTTGCTCCTCCCCGATCTGCGCGTTGACCTCGGGAGACTCTAAAACGGATGTCCGCAAAGGTGGCCGCCGGCGCGTCGGGAGGCTTGGATTAGTTTGGGCCCCCCTGGTACGTCTTAAGAGATGAACTTTGCCCTGCGCCTCCCCCCGCTTTGAAAGCACCCTTCCCGGTTAAGGCCTCGATCTAGATGCCTCCCGCCCCTGCCCCCGGCGGATGGTTCCTCATGCACCCTATAAGTGGCCGTGTCGTCTCGAGCCTAGGCCCGAGTGGAGCAAGACCCGTGTGTAGAGAGCCTGCGCATTGCGGTTCACCGCCCGGGGCTTCTCGGTTGATCCCAACGGTAAAACGTATGCTTGTCGAACAAGTCGGTCTGGGTAAATGGTGAAGCGAATCCAGGGGCTTGAGACACCCCTAGAGAAAAAGCGGTGGAGGAAGGTCCTCCTCCGAAAACAAAAACGCACAGTGTCCGTGAGGTTGCAGATGGACGAAATTCCCATGCTGACTTCACTCCCTAGCAGGCTTCCAGGGAGTGACCTCGGTCCTAAAACGGACCTTGGGGGTTTTGTCGAGGAGGGGACAAACGTTCCATTCCGACAAGTTGAGACGGAGAAGGTGCTCCACCTCTTTGCCTAAGCTACTGTCCCCCAGGCTACTGATATTACTTCCCCCTTTTTTTTTTCTTTATGAATCTTAGGAGGCTTGACTTGTCAATATTTCTCTCCCTTACAGCTGCTCTTATAGACTTCTTTCCTTCCTTGACCTCAGCAGCTGCACTCTCCATCTCCTCAAAGGGGTGTTTTGCCCCAGGTTTTCTTCCTGGTGTATTGCCTTGGCATGATGGCTTTTCTACTATGTTTATGACATTAAAAATAAAAAATACGTCATGTAATATTACATTAAAATATGTTTAAGACTAAACTTAACTTGTGCCTGATGTCTCACTTTACCCCACAGCATTTGTCTCACTTTACCCCACTGCCACATTTTAGAAAAAAACGATATCTCTTAGCAATTCAGGCTTATCTTCAGCAAGCATCATCACATGGTTTTATATGGTAGTTCATCAACATGTATGATTTACGTTTTTCTACCTGAATCAATTTGCTTTGGCACAACAGTTGATTAAGTTGACAGCAAGAAAATTTACTTTTACATGCAAAAAAAATATTTTTGTGAAAAAAACATGCTTACTACAGCACCATGAGGTCCTCTCCTTCATGGCCTAGGGGAAATGGAGGGGCTTGAAAACATAATGGTCATATGACCACAATTGTGTTCCGTTGCCTAGATATAGGGGGTGTCTCACATTACCCGATGTCTCACATTACCCCGTTCTCCCCTAGCTGCTTTTATTTTGCAAAAATGTGCTTTATTGCGCTTGTTATTGAGACAGTTTTTAAGCAAAAAAGTGCGAATGTGCGAATATAAAACCAACTTTACCTAAGTGCCTATTTTGACTGCGCCTACAGTGGAGCTTTACATTCTTTCAATCGGGAAAACTAAGGGGGAAAGTGTCTAACAGTATTTTGTTTATGCTGGAATTTACGTGCAGCTGGACGGAAACCTTGAGCATGTTGTCTGGTACCTAATATTTCGATCAAGGTGAGTCTTCAGGTGTGTTGTTGTTTAAAGGTGACTTCCGCATTAGCTACATCTATCCATAAAATACGAAATTAAACATTAAGTACTTAACGAAACTTGAACATCTTGATGTTATTATCCTATCTTCATTTTCTTTTTGTTAGACATATAGACCTTATATGCTTAAAATATACGTTTTAGTTTTAATATTCGGTAGTTTGTCGATACTTAACCCTCAACGTAGACGCGCGAAGAAAATAAGTAGGCTAACTTATAGGTTATAGTTTATAGGCCTATTTGGATAACCACAAATCGACAAAAAATCGACTTCAATGTTATTTTTATAATTCTTTACATTTTTACAGTTTTTTTCCATCTACAAAATTAAGAAATAAAAAATAACTTGTCTTGAAGTTGAAGTTTGGTGATGATTTTTGTAGTCCAAAACTGTTTGTCACGTTTTGTTTAGATAAATGTTTTGGTATGTTTCTATAATGTTTAAGTTCACTGTTCCGTAAAATATTTTAAATTGTTTTGTATGTCAGTGTGACTGCAGCTCCATGAAGATTTAACGAATCATGGAGGAAAAAGAAACATTCAGCGATGGAGATTCTCCTCGATGCAGGTAGGCTACATCAAAGTCTTCATACGATCATTATGTTATAGAAAATGTTGCCTTGTATGTCACATAATGGAGTAGTTCTGGTTGTTTGCTATGGTTAAGGTGTTCTGGTTTTTAGCAATGGTTAAGGTGTTCTGGTTTTTAGCAATGGTTAAGGTGTTTTGAGTGGCCTTCTCATATTCTTATGCTGATATAGTTAGGATCACTGGGTAACATTATCCTTGTGCAATGAAAACTATTTTCAACCTTTCTCCGTGCGAGGTTTATGTGCATGTAATCAACTATGAATTCTTGTCTCTATTCTATTATATTTGTTCTATTAAATTTCATTTCACAGTGAGAGATCAAACTCACCAGAGTCCAGTTGTGTTTCCCGTAAGAGTGACCAGCCTATGGACAAGCCAGCATCAATTAAGGAAAAACACACATCAGCTGATCTGAGGTACAAATTTCTTTCTAGATAGATAGATAGATGGATAGATACTCAACGTTAGGTTTATTTGCATTGTAAAATGAAAAATTCTTCTCTAAAATTCTTGAAACTTGTCTCTGTTCTATTAATGTTGTTTCCGTAGGCAAAGATCAAACTCACCAGAGTCCAGCTGTGTGTCCATGAAGAGTGACCATTCTATGGACAACATAGTACAATTTAAGGGAAAAAACACATCAACTGATCTCAGGTACAACATTTAGAGACTGATAGATGGATGGATGGATTATCTATGTAAGGATGATCTACATGTGAAATCAACCATTTTAATTCTTGTCTCTATTTTATTATCTCTATTCTGTTAAAGACGATTCCACAGTGAGAGATCAAACCCACTGGAGTCCAGCTGTGTGTCTATGAAGAGTGACCAGTCTATGGACAACATAATACAATTTAAGAGAAGACACACATCAACTGATCTCAGGTACAACATTTAGAGACTGATAGATGGATGGATGGATTATCTATGTAAGGATGATCTACATGTGAAATCAACCATTTTAATTCTTGTCTCTATTTTATTATCTCTATTCTGTTAAAGTCCATTCTACATTGAGAGATCAAACCCACTGGAGTCCAGCTGTGTGTACATGAAGAGTGACCAGTCTATGGACAACATAATACAATTTAAGAGAAGACACACATCAACTGATCTCAGGTACAACATTTATAGATAGATATAAAGAAACTATCTAGATACTACGCTTCGCATTGTGGACGCATTACCACCTCAGGTGTACATTATTTTGCTAATAATTCAACGACCCGTCGTCAATTATTCCTCACTTAAACCATGGAAAGATGTCAGCTTATGAACAATGTGATGTTACATTGACATCAAGAAAGTTATCCAATGATCATAGTTTATTAGTAAGAAAAGAAAACTAGAGAGGACCATTTTGCTTAAATATTTGCACTATATTATATATCATTAAACCTGCTTCATGTGCAATTTAAATGTTTGTATACAAATAATAATAATAATTATTATTATTATTAATATTAATAAGTTGGAATCTGTAAGGGTGGATTTCCTACTGGGGTTCAGGATGCAGGACTGCCGAATGACTAAAGAAACGTTATCTGCAAGATGGTAGAAAACTGTTCATTTCTAGTATATTGCCACCCACTCAGGCCTGGCACAGACATTTTGAGGTGCAGTGGCCCAAACCAAAAATAAGGAGTTTTGTATGGAAGTAAAATAATGTCAAATGTTTTTGAAATAAAAAGCCTACTTGAAAATGCATTTTATGCATTGTATTTTTAGGGCTTGCATTTTTATGGGCTGAAATTCAGCATGGTTGAATATTTAAGCTTTGAATATTTCAATTAAAAACATTTCAAACACCTTTTCATTATTAAAAATTCAATAATCCATATTCACCTTTCATATTTCACTTCCAAAATATTCAAACTGTTTAAAAATACAACCAATAATATTCAACAGGCAATTTTCGGGCCATTTTATTTCGCTTTGCAAATTCGCTTACACAAATTCAGTGGTTCAAATTCGACAGTAAATTCAACATTGACGTCCAGGAACTGCAGGAAAAGCAATAGATTACGGAGCATACTTTCCATCTGCTGTTAGTCGACCTCACCATCAGATGGTGCAAAAGCGCGTGTTGTTGACGAAGACATTCATTCATAAAATGGAAATGAATATCTGTGTCAGTATGTGCGGAAAAGATGATAAACACACAAAAGCTGTGTGTTTATGTTTCATTCAATAACTTCATTGTTACTTTCCCTGTGTATTCTACATGTCATCAGCTTTCTCTACCATGAACAGGATTATAATCGGTTTCCCTCAATACCTCACACTCAAGGATTCCCCTTCAGTTGGGACAAAATGCTTAACGTTGCTTAATGTACTAATACAGTGATATGAAAGATCAATCTTGCACCTTATTGGGGAAGTAGGCTGTAGGCTACACCTGTTGTGTGTGTGTGTTAGAATGGAAGAATGGGGGTGAGTGCCGGAGCACATATTGTGCGGACCGTGCAAACCCGTACAAAATAAAATAAGATGCAAGCTGCAAGGATTGGCGTGTCACAGAAGTTATTCCTGCACTCAGCTCCTTAGCAGCTCCTTAGCAGTTTTGGATTGTTTTTATTGTGCCGCTATACATTTTTTCAACATTTGTTCTTAAAAATAAATAAATAAATTAGTCAATGCTGAAATTAACTAAAATAAATGTTGTAGAAGTATTGTTTGTTGTTTGTTCATTACTAGTTAACTAATGTTAACAAATGAAACAAGTGTTACCATGTACCATGTACCTAAAATATTTCCAAAATGAATTCATAGTCAAATTCAAAACGGAATCGAATCATGAAATCGATATCAATGCTCATGGATGCAGCTCTAATGACCAAATAACAGCCATGCTGATATTACGAAAACACCACTTTTGCTTGTGTAATATTGTGTAATTATTTGACTGACCAGTGTTCATTTTTTTTACAACCACATTTTCTTTAATTTGTTGTAATTTTTTTCTATTATTTTATTCTTTCAGTCATGACTCTCAGCTGGTCCAAAGCAGATTTAAATCAAGACTGCTGAAGAAGTTTCAGTGTCTTTATGAAGGAACAGCAAAGCAGGGAAACCCGACACTCCTGAATGAGATCTACACAGAGCTCTACATCACAGAGAGTGAAAGTGGAGAGATCAATAAAGAGCATGAGGTGAGACAGATTGAGACACAATCCAGGAGAGCAGCAACAGAGGACACACCGATCAAATGCAATGACATCTTTAGACCTTTACCTGGACAAGACAAACCCATCAGAACTGTGCTGACAAAGGGAGTCGCTGGCATTGGGAAAACAGTCTCTGTGCAGAAGTTCATCCTGGACTGGGCTGAAGGGAAAGAGAATCAGGACGTCCAGCTCATATTTCCACTTCCTTTCAGAGAGCTCAACTTGATGAAGGACAAAACACTCAGTCTTTCAGATCTTCTTTATTTCTTTTTCCCTGAATCCGGAGAAATGGAAATATCCAGTGGTGAATATAAAGTGGTGTTCATCTTTGATGGTCTGGATGAGTGTCGTCTGTCTCTGAACTTTAAGAGCGAAGTGAAACTGTGTGATATATCTGAATCAGCCTCAGTGGACGAGCTGCTGATGAACCTCATTGCAGGGAATCTGCTTCCCTCTGCTCTTATCTGGATCACCTCCAGACCAGCAGCAGCGGATCTCGTCCCCTCTGAGTGTGTCCATCGAGTGACAGAGGTACGAGGCTTCAGTGACACACAGAAGGAGGAATACTTCAGGAAGAGAGTCAGTGATCAGAGTCTGGCCAATACAATCATCACACACCTGAAGTCCTCGAGGAGCCTCCACATCATGTGCCACATCCCAGTGTTCTGCTGGATCTCAGCCGCTGTTCTAGAGGAGATGTTGAGTGAAGCAGAGAGAGGAGAGATTCCCAAGACTCTCACTCAGATGTACACACACTTCCTGATCATTCAGACCAACATCAAACATGAGAAGGACTATGAGAAGAGAGTGAAAGATGAAGACATGATTCTCAAACTGGGGAAACTGGCTTTCCAGCAGCTTGTGAAAGGCAACCTGATCTTCTATGAGGAAGACCTGAGAGAGTGTGGCATTGGTGTGACAGAAGCATCATTGTACTCAGGACTGTGCACTCAGATCTTCAGAGAGGAGTTGGGCTTGAATCAGGGGAATGTCTTCTGCTTTGTTCATCTGAGCATCCAGGAACATCTAGCAGCTTTATATGCACACCGATTCTGTACAAACAACTGCATAAATTCACACTGGAAGACATTTAATCCATTATCTGAGCTGCATCACACAGCTGTGGATGAGGCTTTACAGAGTAAGAATGGACATCTGGACCTTTTCCTGTGTTTTCTTCTGGGTCTCTCATTGGAGTCCAATCAGACTCTCTTACGAGAACTACTGACACAGACTGGAAGCTGCTCCTACAACAAAGAGAAAACAGTTCAGTACATTAAACAGAAGATCAGGAAGAATCACTCTCCAGAGAGATCCATCAATCTGTTCCACTGTCTGAATGAACTGGGTGATCATTCACTGATGCAGGAGATCCAAGATTATCTGAGATCTGGAGAAATAGGAGAAACCAAACTCTCCTCTTCACAGTGGTCAGCTCTGGTTTATGTGTTGCTGACATCAGAGCAGAAGATGGATGATTTTGATCTAAAACAGTTTATTGGGGCCCAAAATACAGCAAATGAAGTTCTTCAGAAGCTGCTGCCGGTGGTTAAAGAATCCAGATCAGTTCGGTAAGTAACACTGACAGCAATCACTACACTGATAAACATGATCACATTTATGATTTTAGCATGTGCTTTCTTACCAAAACAACAAAAGTGGAAATTTTCACCAAATCCCATTATTAGCAGCAGGGGTGGATTATCACTGGCAAATTATCTCCATTATCTCCACAGTGACCCACCCCCTATTTGTTTCATTTGTATTTATGTTTTACTTTAACTGTAATAAAAAGTAGAAGTTACAGTGATCGTGAATATTCAAACCATTACCTGGAATTTATTCTCCGGAGCTTTGTTTTTTTAGATGGCACTTTTGTATATTTTTTTTTTCTAGGAAATATATTTAGCTGTTAAATACCCATTCAAACTCATAAGGTAAAGAAAGCAATTTGTTCAGGATTTAGCTATATATATATATATTAGTATTAGAGTCAGTGTGGATTTAGTGTGCATTAAGGGCACTGAGCTTTGACATTTATCAGACCTGAGACAGTCTTCAGTCTTGCATACTTACATTACATTTACATTTATTCATAGCAGACGCTTTTATCCAAAGCGACTTACAAATGAGAACTATAGAAGCAGTTAAACAAACAGTAGGACAACAATATGCAAGTGCTATGACCCTTCTCAGTTTAATCTAACACAGCACATTTAAAAAAAATAAAAAAAATAGAAGAGAAAGTGTTAGTATTATTGGACCAAGTGCTGACGAAAAAGATGCGTCTTCAGCCATTTCTTGAAAGTGGCTACGGACACTTAATACTTCCTGCTTGGTGCATGTGCTCTAAAGTGGCCAAGACCGCATGTGTGGGTATTGGGACAGGCCTTAGTTTTGTCGTGCCCATGGAATATTAACTCATGGGAACAGGATATAACGTGACCACGAGATCGTCATGGTAATGACATCTTTATGCCACGGCCACACAATAGGAAGTCATGGCCTATCGCAAGCCGTTCTGACTTTTCATTCCCAGGATATAAATTCTTGATATCTACAATTAAATTTCCACCAGTTAAAATGCTAATTATTGATATCAGAAATTGGGATTTTTTCCAATAACAATCGCTAGTTTCGATATCAAGTATTAGATTTACACTAGTAAAAATGTGACCCTGGAGTCACTTGCAGAAATACAAATTCTTGATATCAAAAATTTAATTTCAACTAATAAAAACTATAATTCTTGATATCTGATATCTTGATATCTGTAATTGTATTTTCACAATGATATCATTCAAACATGTGTTGTAAGATTAAAAAAGTGAGAAATTAATACTTTTATTCATTAAGGGGCCGTTCACATATTGCGTCTTTTGTACGCTCAAGTTCGTTATTTCAAATATAGTAGGCTAATCTGCTCATAGTAGCCTCATTTTTTCTAGGCTCAGCGAAATGAAAAAATCTAAACTTTTCAGAATGCCACAAGCGCACCGAAGGTCATGTGACAAGAACCAACCAATCAGCTTCACCCTTTCCGTAACAACATTGAAAGCTGGTGAAATTCTCAATGGTTTTTACGTTTTTGAAGGATGGGGAGCACCCAAACACTAGGTTTTTTTTTTTTTTCATACATTTTTTTATCCTTCCACGCATTTTTAGATGCGATATGTGAGCACCCATAAGGTTCCATTAAATTGATTAAAAGTGACAGTTAAGACATTTATAATATACAAAAGCTTTCTATTTAATAAAGGGTTGGGGTTAGATAATTATAATTTCAGTATGATTTCTGAAGGATCATGTGACAGAAGACTGGAGTAATGATGCTGAAAATTCAGCTTTAATCACAGGAATAAATTACAGTTTACATTGTATTTATAAGTTATTTTTAATTGTAATATTTCACAGTGTTACTGTTTTTACTGTATTAAAACTGTTACTGTTTTTACTGATCAAGTAAATGAAGCCTTGATGAGCATAAGAAGCCTTTCAAAAACATAAAAATGTTAATGTTTCCCAATCTTTGACAGGTACTGTACACTAAAAAACAAACAAAAAAAACATTATTCGTCTTATCCCAAAGTGTTTTAGACTCATTGACTCATCTGTAATGTTTTTGTTAATATTTAAACATTCTGCTTCATTTCATTCATCTCTTTACACTATTAACATTCTGTATTATCCATTTTAATAAGGCCTACTTGAAGCACCATATATATATTTGAACATTCTAAATGCCAGACAATCATTCCAGTAAAGCTTTGATTAAATATGACTGTTTCTGTAGGCCTATACACCAGTAGTTGACAAAAAATGAAATGACTTTAAAAATATAACGTATTAGGCTACAATATTTCATTGTGGCTAGTCATTCATAAACTTTTAATAAGATTACAAATTATTTATATTTGTAGGTTTCACTTTTTTATTTTTCTATTATTTTAAACTAGTGCTAGTTCATCATGCATGTTTTTTGTTTTGTTTTAAATCTACAGGTTGAGTAATTGTGGCGTGACAGATGATGGTTTTGCTGCTCTGGCTTCAGCTCTGAGATCAAACCCCTCACACCTGAGAAAACTGGATCTGACTGGAAATAAACTAGAAGCATCAGGAGTGAATCTGCTCTCTGCTGGACTGAAAGATCCTCACTGTAAACTGGAGACACTGAGGTAAATCATCTCTCTGAGAGTCACACACTCACTGATACTCACAATGAAATATTCCTATATAGTTTATAGTTGTATCAGTTATGACAGGGATGTAGGATCATCTGTAGAGTTTTATCCACATGTATTGAGTGTAAAAAGGAAATACAAATACCTGGTACAAAAATGTTTTTCAAACAACACAGGTGAGTCTCTTTATTTCTTAGATGTTGTAAAGCTGATCAGGTGTTCTATAAACACATGTGTTTTGTGAGTTCGCTGTTGAACATGGTTCCTCAATTCCAGATGGTTATTGACCTTCAGAGACGAGGAGTCTAGATATGGCTGAATAGCATTTCTCTGTCCATCATCACTGTCTCATCTGAACAACAGAGTTGTGTATCATTTGCAAACTAATGTGGAAAAGTATTTCAATCATATCTTTGTTCAGTTGTATTTATTTTTGCGATTGCTCATTTTTTATTAGTTCTTTTTACATTTCTGAGAGTTCACTTGTCTTTAATTAGGGATGGGACGATAACCGGTTTCACTATAAACCACGATAAAATGTACTGACGGTTAGTAATATTGTTTAAAATTTAATTATCATTAAAACCGTGTTTGATTATCGCGATTTTAGATCATGTTCAGCCAGCAACAGTCTGACGCAGGCGCAGCGCGCAATGTTGTTGTTGTTGTTTTTTTTTTATTCAAGAAGGAATTGCGGAAGGCAGTGGCCGTGCTCGGGTGATTTTTCAGCCTTTTAAGAGAACCAATTCTGAGGTGTGGTCATATTTTGGCTTAAACAAAAGTCCTGAGGGAAACTTAATCGAGGATGGTCACCCTGTCAGCAGAACATGCACAAGAAAAAGTAGCCGAGTCGTCTTGTGTGACCATTACCAATTGTTGTATAGCTAACGCAAGGCAAGTTAACTTTGACCTCGATACCAAAACTACGTCTGGGAAATAATTGGGCATAAAATGTTGTTTTAAGTTGAACTATTTTATATCAAACATTTGAAATAAACATGAAGCTTCCGCAAAGAAAAGTTCGCAGCAAGTGGCTTTGAGCCAAAGACGAACGAACAAGTTCAAACAAGACTATGTGACATTTAAGGGAAAATAATTTATATTCCACATATTACCACATAATTACATTGACATTGATTTGAGATTAATGTTTTAAATCTTACCTGTTTATAAATCCATTATGTACAGCGTACAAAACAGTCGTTCAGACAAGATGATCACAACAATATTATCAACCTCTGTAAACAATAAATCAACTCTGATTTAATTTTCAATACAGTTAAAAAAGGAGACGCAAGATGGCAAGTTGTATTTGAGTGAAACGAGAGAGCGCGTCCATTGTGATACATGGGTGTAACGTCTGTCAGAGAGTTTGAATACTGCCCAGATACAAGACAGTGCAAATGAACTGGTAACTTAGTTCCACGAGACTTTTATAGATGTTTTCTCTCAGTTAAGCACACTCTTCACATACATGCCGAAGAGCGAATGTTAAAAGGGAAAAGAGAAAACTCTAAAACACGCTACAAATCAAAGTGGAAGTAAACACATTATAATAAAACAACGGTCAGCAGTAGAGTGGTCATCTTCCTCTTTGCGCGAGCAATCTCTCACTCTCACTGTGCGTGCGCGCTCACATAAAAACAGCATGCATACAATAACGTACGCCATAGAAGTTGTTATCTTAAAGGCACATCAACATTCATGTCATGAACACTAGGCCTACTTAACATCAGGGGGGTAATTGAGCGCTCGATTTCCGTACCACCCCCGGGAGCCGCCATTGGCTAACAAGCCTTCACCTGCTGTTAGCATCCCATTGACTCCCATTCATTTTGGCGTCACTTTGACAGCGAATAACTTTACATCTGAGACGTTTAAAGACTCCATTTGTCCATTGTTTATTTGTAGAAGCAGTTTTTGTAAAAGTAGGCTAACGATTGCGTCATAACCACGCGACTCTCTGGAAATTACCGTAGAGACAGGAAGAGAAGCTCGCAGTCAATCGGGGGGGCGAGGAGGCATAATGTCCGATAAAGTCTAGGGAGAAGCCCATGGAGAGTCATGACGTTGCTCCTGCTCATAGCTCATGGACAGCTCCTACTCACACTCTCCGTCTCTGCAAGATTCGTAAGGGAATGGTTCAGATTTCGCTCGGCACAGCTACTAGAAAACTTACAACTGTCAGGCAGGCTGCTCACGTCACATCCACTTCGTCAAGCTCAGTTTGAGTCTGCGCAGTACGCTCGGCAATCAGGAAATGAGGGCTTCTAATTTGCTTCACTTTTCTCCGTTGAAGTCTATGGGGTCGCTGTGTCCAGTTTATATACTGTCTATGCTTAACACTAGGCGGCCGTTACAATGGATGTGCGCGGTGTTATAATGCGTTGCTATTGACGACCGTCATTATAAGGAAGGAAATACCACATAATACAATCTAGCTTTAAAAAGTGCATAGAGCTGCTTGTTTTATTTGTTGTTTGTTGATTTTCAAATATAAAACTTGTTGAAATGTCTTCAGTGTGTTCATCAACTGTTTTTGAAAAACGTTCATCTCGTTTTAACAAAACCGTGATAATATTGATAATCGCGATAATTTTGGTCACTATAATCGTGATATAAAATTTTCATACCGTACCATCCCTATCTTTAACAATGCTTGAAATTTATATTAGTTAGGCTTGTTTTTATGGTATTTTTATAGGTTTAGGATTTAAAACCAAAGTGTTCTTTACCCTGTAATTTTTTGTTCATGGTATTCAGCCACAATGAAACGTAATCCAATAGGACTTGGAATAAATGTAAATTATATATAATTATATTGGAATTGAAATTAGCAATCAATCAGCAGAATCAAATCAGAATCGTTAAAATTCGAACGATACCCAACCCTAGTGTAGACCAACTGTACATTATCCTAGTTACATGGCTGCTGATAAAATAAATCAGGAGTGTTGAACCTAGTTTCTGCAGGCCCAGATCAGTGCTGTGTTTACCCTTAAAAAAGCTTATTAATATTCAGAAAGGAAATCACTAACTGATTGGTGACGTTTCGTTCACCTGTCTTCACCTCTACATTTAGGACATTTACTCGCAGGATACACAAAAAATAGGTGGAAATATGACAGAATCAAACTTAAATTATCTCACAGGAATTTATGTTAATAATTTAGAAGTAATATAAGATGACACTAGCACAGCTATCCTCCTTTTCCTACACCCCATGACCCTTTGCTCGAATTATGGGAGTAACTTCCTTTAACCCCCTGAGGTCGGCAATCACACCGGCGTGATCTGCTCGCTTTTTTCCTTATCAGTGCAAAAGAGAGATTTTGATTTTGACATACTTGTGTTATACATCAATCGATCCTGTTAAGTGTGTATTTTATTTTGTGTATACTCACAATAAAAACAAAGTGTTGTGCTTTTTGCCAAATAAAGAAAAATAAACATGAAGCGAATTCTGCCTTCTCTCTGTCAGTTAAGTCCATTCTGAAACGCGTCCGAAAATGAACTGTAACTCAGCGAATACTCAGTCAAACAGTCACACAGGCACACAGGCATGAAGCTTGAATTCTCTTCTTTTAAATTAAGTATTTTTTATAAAAAAAACAAATATTCCCAGTTTATGTAATTTGTATGAAAAGAGAGAGATGTCAGTCGTTCTCATCTCAGCTCATTATGTTTTAATGTGACCCCGCCCACGGAGAGCGCACGCTATTCAAACGCAAATGTGAGGCGATCCATGCAAACCTTTGAGCCCAGTTCAGCTGGATAACACACACCGCGAGTTCACTTTCAGACTCATTTACTTTAAGACGCTGTGAGGAATAATACTATCTTAATAATAATCCTGGAAAATTTACCTCAGAAGTGCTGGAAGTTTCATTTCGAGGAGCAATAGATCCGGCTGAGGAATAGGTCAGTTCTGTATTTGCTTTGTTCTAATCACAAGTGTCTGTACACGCAAGAAGACTGTTTAAATATGAATCGCGTTTCTGTGTGTGTGTGAATGAACAGCTTTTACCAAACTCTATTGCTATACTGAGATGAGTAAAAATCGACTACAAAAATTGGATAGATTATAAAGTTTTACTGTAAAATACTGCAACATCAAATAAGCTTATAATGTTGCCAATTTCTGCTCATGTGTTAAATATATATATGTTTTGTCAAAAATAATCAACTAAGATGTTATTATAGTTTTTCGTTCCAATGTAGGCTATATTCAAACTAATGAATCCTTAACTTTGAAATACATATGCTAAAATGTATACTTTAGTTTTTACAAAGAAAGATTACATTGGAAATATTGTTAAAATTTTAATTGTTGTAATTGTATAACCTTTTTAATAAAATAGCAAAAATATATACAAGGATAGATGTAAACAATTTGAAAAGGTCAATATAAACCTTCTCTTTGAATTTTTATTGTGTTTTAATAGTGACACATTTGGGTAGAGAATATATTCCAAAACTTTCGGAAAATACAGTATGAGAATTAACTGCACAATTACTAGAAATGTTTACCTTGGATATTATAGGCCTACAATTTGCAAGCACAATTTGTGAAAAAAACAACAACAACTGTGTTTCCAACTGTGAACCAATTTTATATATATTGTCCTTGCATCCTGTCCTGTGGCTCAGTGACACACCTGAATGAAAGGCTCATTATGTATGCGGGGGCATTGTCTCCTCAGGTGTGAACTACTCTATATTCATGATGGTGTCCATGCATAAACATTATTCTCTCAAAAATACAAAACATGTACATACATGTTGCTCACATATTATGGTAGCCCTGTTTGTGCTAAATAGAGTGTAATTATACCTTTGACATTAATATGTTTATAAGCAACTGAAAAAAGCACAAATGTCAGGGCATGTCAGAACATCTCAAAGACCCCAAAATCACCTTAGACCCCAGAGGGTTAAACTGTAAACAATCAGCAAAAGGTTCACTCTATGAACGCAATATAAATAATAAGCATTTTCAAAAACTGGACACAATGAGATGACCTATTCTGCTCACCCTTTAACCATCGAACATTAAGAGGACATTTAAAAGTGTAAAAGCATTAACAAATTACTACAACAAACCACAAATAACCCAAAAGCTTGATTATTTCCGCAGCAATAATACGGATGTTAAATATCACTGTAGTTACAGTATGTGTCTGTATTATGTAACATGTTACCTTAATCAAAAATGTTCATTAACTGTAACTGTAACTGTAACGTGGCAGTATAAATTGCACAAAGAAACAAAGAAGTGTGAACAGTCTTTATCAACAAATCAAAATCAACACGCAACAGATCATAAGAATAATGAGAACTGATAATGGACAATGGAAACTCAGGGCTATAAATATGTCATTGACAAATAAAGCTTCCAAGTAAAAATGTTTTCAAAACTGATGTAATGCATATTTTTGAGTCATGAACAAAGAGTTTAAACAAGTTTGAGTTGTTAAATAACTTTTCAAAGTGTTTAATTTCATTTTTGACTTTTTTTTATGTCAGATGGTACAACCAATAAGTGGTATGTACATATATGCTGTTGTTGTGCCACCTGACATAGAAAGTGTACCAACCTACCCATACTTGAAACTAGAAAATTAGTTTTTACCAGTACTTGAGAGAGATCTACAAACATTTTCACTCTGCCACAAGGATCAGTCGGGCTCCTCTAGATGATGCATTATCATCTTTAATGTTATTACCTTGTCAATTCATAATAAAAGAGCCATGTTTGCAGTTGTGCCACCCTGACATTTGAATATATACAAATTGTTGGACAAATGTTTTTCAACTATCTCAACAGCTTTAAAACTACTGATATTTATAACACTTGTTTTATGTGAAAGGTTTCAAACCAAAACTGATAACATAGTATTTTGTTTTACATTTTTAATTATTAAGACACAATTTTAAATAGTTTTCTTAAGTCTGTTCATTAGTACGGACAGTTCCACCACCTGACATTCTGGGGATTTAAGATAACAAAACATAAAATAATATTTATTATTTAAATGTACTAAAATTAATTCAAACTAAATAGGTTTTATAGAAAGAAGTGATATATGTCATGAATTTATCAAATTAATTTAAAAGGAAAAAAATGCACTTGGACAAATAAATATGCACATCATATCATTGACCCAAATACAGGGTTAGAACAAAGAAAGCCAAATTAGACACAGCTGAAACTGATGGGTAACTATGGAAACAAACAAAGGCATAATCAGTAACCATAAAAGTCAACAAGGATAGGATCAGGAACACAGGCAAACAGGAACAGAACAGAACCAAACCAAAACACAATGAAACTAATGCTCATGACAGTAACAATGAGTGATACTATTTCAAAGTGGTTTCTGTCATTTGACATATGAATACTACCTGCTGAAAAAATCCTAGAAAATACTGCTAATAGATATTAGACATGAAAAGGGGAGACAATTACATTTTAAAGCATCCATGTGAAAACAAACCTGGAAAGAGACGTAAGGATTTGGGGGGAAAAACAAGAGATTTTTAATGCAATCTATTGAATTATTCATGGGATATATCTTACAGTAATTCAGGAGAGCAGATCACAAATGCGCAATATATGTTGTCTTTTTCAGACTGTTACAGTGGAATACAAAAAAAAAAAAATAATAATCAGGAGGAAAAGAATGCAGTGACTGAAAAGAGCTGTTGCCACAGATACTCGTCATACCACGTCATATTATTCTCTTGACATCTGAAAATAGATCATTAAAGAAATTTTACAGCTCATTCAGTCAAACTGATGGATAGGGATTTACCGCATGATTTGAACAAAAATTGCCCCTCTTTACAAAAATTGCCCCCCTTTACAAAACATTAAATATAGACGAACTTTCAGTGAAAGAAATTTGATAAATTTCAGACACACTGTAAGGCAAATATCATGGAGTGAAATCTATCAAAAAGTAGATACTCAGAAGGCCTTTTCATTCTTTATAAAAAATGTTACTCAGGTTTACAACTCATGTTTTCCTCGCCAGTCAGTGCCTTTGAAACGTAAATTGTCCAAACCGTGGATAACTCCAGTTATCATAATGTCCCTGAAAATCAAAAATAGATTATAAAATAAATACATTCTTTGTCCTAGTCCATTTAATCTGTTGAAATTTAAAAAATACAGAAACAGATTAAATCATGTCATAAGAGGAGCAAAAACCCACTATTACAATAAGAAATTAGTTGAACATAAAAACAATGCATCTTCCTTGTGGAGAACCATCAATTGTAAACATTCTAAAAAGCAGTTACCAAATGAATTTAAGATTGACGATTCTATTGTTTCAGATTCGCAACAAATTGCCAAAAGATTTAATGCCTTTTTTTCTGATGTAGGTCCAACATTAGCTTCTAAAATTCCATCTAGTCATTTTGGACCACTAGAATGCATGAATTTTCCAATGTCTGAGGATTTTAACTTTACATCTGTTACCGAGGGTGAGATCAGAGAAATAATTATCAATTTAAAAGACTGTTCACCAGGCAGTGGCGGCTCCAGACAATTTTGATTGGGGGGGCAATGGGGGGTCCTGGTCATTTCAAGAGGGGGTCTCATGCAAACCAACAAAAAACACGACACGGCTAATAACTGCATATTAGGCTACTGCTACTAAACAACAAAATCAGCAGAGCATATAAACTACTTTGTTTTTAATTAATTAATCAATTTCAGTTTGCAAACAATATGCTGAACTTTAATTGCCATAGCCACACCCATGACAGAAAACATATTTACAAAATAGTAGGCCTATCTATTCTCTGTGGAAGCTTGCTTCCGCCACTGAATAATAAATAAATAATAATAATTGCGACTTTTTCTCTCACAATTCTGACTTTTTTTCACACAATTGCGATATATCAAGTCAGAATTGTGAGATATAAAGTCGTAATTCTGAGAAATAAAGTCGCAATTAGAGATATAAAGTCAGAATTGCATGATATAAAGTCGCAATTGTGTGTTATAAAGTCAAAATATTATATTACAAATATAATAAATATAAAGTGAGATATTTACTATTCTGAGGTAAAAAAGAAAAGAAAAAAAAGTCCGTCTTTTTTTTCCCTAGAATTGGACTTTAGATCTCACAATTGTGAGTTTATATCACAATTCTGAGATGTCAGAATTGCGAGATATAAACTCGCAATTATATGTGTTATAAAGTCAGAATTGCGTGATATAAAGTCGCAATTGCGAGGGGAAAAAACTGAATTCTGACTTTAAGACGCAATTGCTACTTTATTTCAAGCAATTCTGACTTTATATCTCGCAATTCTGATTTTTCAACACGCAACTGCGACTTTATTTCATGCAATTCTGACTTTATATCTCGCAATTCTGAGAAATAAAGACAGAATTGCGAGATGTAAACTCGCAATTGTGAGATAAAAAGTCGCAATTATCTTTTAAAATGTTTTATTCTGTGGCGGAAACAAGCTTCCATGATTATCATACTCTCACCACCTTTTGATTGCCCTACTTCTGTCCAGTTTCCCCCTGGCATCTTCTCTGCTCCTCTTTTGTCCAGCAAAGCGATCCATTTTTAGCTTCAAGCTCTTGCGGGCTCGCGGCAGCGCCTTGAACGCAATGACGCGAGGCGCAACGACGTTCATGGGGCGTCGCAGTGATTCTTATGTTTATATTTTTTTATATGTCGAATAAATTATTAATTATTATTGTTCTGCGTAAGAGGAACATTTTTAAATCTTTATCCCGGGTATATATATTTTTTAATCAGGAAGGGGTTGGGGGGTCAAATGGGGGGCAAGGTGTTTTTTGGGAGGGTCTTGAGACCCCCCAAGACCCCCCCTGGCTCCGCCGGTGTCACCAGGACATGATATGATTGACAGTAAAATATTAAAAGCAATTTACCCTGATATCATTAAACCATTACTTTATATTTATAAAATTTCCCTAGACCAAGGAATTGTGCCTGTAGAGTTGAAAATAGCAAAAATTACACCAGTTTATAAAGAAGATGACCATGCTATTTTTAACAATTATAGACCAATTTCTGTTACCAGCCCTGTCCAAAGTTCTTTAAAAACTTGTTTACACAAGATTAATTCAACATCTGGACAAAAATAATATTTTATATGTACACCAGTATGGTTTTAGGAAACAACATTCCACTTACATGGCACTTGTCCATTTTTTTGACTGAGATATATAAAGCAAAAGATAGAAAAGAAAACACTATAGGTATTTTTCTGGATCTTTCAAAAGCATTTGATACCGTTAACCATTCCATTCTGTTAAAAAAACTTTCACATTATGGTATATGTAACAAGTCACTACTCTGGTTCACCAGTTATCTTACAGACCGGTATCAAACTGTCAACTATAATGGGACAGAATCCCCTTCCCTTCCCCTTCAGTGCGGCTTACCACAGGGTTCCATCTTGGGTCCCCTGTTATGAAAATTCAAATTGATAATATCTTCATTAACAATGTTAGATCTGCTCGTTACTAGATGACTCTTTATCCTGGAAACCTCATAAAGGTGCCATAAGTACAAAAATAGCCAAAGTGGTTGGTATATTAGGAAAAATCCGGCACTTGATTAACAAAAAAGTTGCAGTTATGTTGTATTACTCAATGTTGTATCCATATATCAATTACTGTAATGTTGCTTGGGCTAGTACCCACCCAACTAAACTGGAATCTATTTTTCGACTTCAGAAGCGAGCTTTAAGAATAATATTTTGTGTAAATCGTAGACACTCCTCCCAATCACTGTTTGCTCAGGCAAGTATTCTTAGTGTTTACCAAGTGAATCAACTTCAAATTGCTTTATTCGTTTATAGCTCTATAAAAAAGTTATTTCCCCAGCACTTTTGTTATATTTTTATTTTTAATAATGAATTTCACCAGTATCTGACTCGTAGTAGTTGTCTTATTAGGCCTCCCTACTCTCGTACGACTCAAACACAGTTTAGTATATTATACAGAGGGTCAAAGGTATGGAACAGTCTTCCCACATCACTTATTGAGGTTTCTAAAGAACAGTTTAAACAGAGAGTAAAATTGTTGCTACTAAGTTGTTTGAATTTTCCATATGGGTTTGTGCTCTAAATCCAATTTTAAATTGTTTTATAATATGTTTTTAATTTGTTAAATATAATTGTTTCTATGGAGATTGCCACTAATTAAGCCCCTTGAGGGTTTTTCGGCAATTGTCCATCACATTTTTTTTGTGAAATGTATAACACGTTTTTTTATGCTTTTGTTGTGAAAAAAAAAAGTTTTGTTTCAGTCTTTTTGCGTGGAACTTACCCAAAACTAAAGTGTCTCCCATAATCTAAAACGCAGTAGGCTCGTTAGGAAAAGGGTGGATATAGGAAATCTGCAGTTAAGTCAGTAAAAAATATTCATATACAAAGAATAATTAACATGTACATTATTATCCTATTCATATCTTACAGAAGTTTTTCAGTACTTTTTCCTGAACGTTATTCATATTCAGATGTGTTGAGGATTTTGCGGTGCTCATTCCTGCTTTTCTGAGCTGTAGATCCTGAACTGAGAGACTGAAGAGTGTCATTGTCCTCTACAGGTTGAGTAATTGTGGCGTGACAGATGAAGGTTTTGCTGCTCTGGCTTCAGCTCTGAGATCAAACCCCTCACACCTGAGAGAACTGGATCTGTCATGGAATTTTCTAGGATTATCAGGACTGAATCTGCTCTCTGCTGGACTGAAAGATCCTCACTGTAAACTGGAGACACTGAGGTAAATCATCTCTCTGAGAGTCACACACTCACTGATACTCACAATGAAATATTCTTAAATAGTTTATAGTTGTACAGTTATGACAGGGATGTAGGATCATCTGTAGAGTTTTATCCACATGTATCGAGTGTAAAAAGGAAAGACAAATACCTGGTACAAAAATGTTTTTCAAACAACACAGGTGAGTCTCTTTATTTCTTAGAGATGTTGTGAAGCTGATCAGGTGTTTTGCAAACACATGTGTTTTGTGAGTCTGCTGTTGAACATGGTTCCTCAATTCCAGATGGTTATTGTCTTTCAGAGACGAGGAGTCTAGATATGGCTGAATAGCATTTCTCTGTCCATCATCACTGTCTCATCTGAAAAATAGAGTTGTGTATCATTTGCAAACTAATGTGGAAAAGTATTTCAATCATGTCTTTGTTCAGTTGTATTTATTTTTGTGATTGCTCATTTTTTATTTGTTCTTTTTACATTTCTGAGAGTTGAAATTTATATTAGTTAGGCTTGTTTTTATGGTATTTTTATAGGTTTAGGATTTAAAACCAAAGTGATCTTTAGCCTGTATTTTTTTGTTCATGGTATTCAGCCACAATGAAACGTTTTGCAATAGGACTTGGAATAAATGTAAATTTATATATAATTATATTGGAATTGAAATTAGCAATCAATCAGCAGAATCAAATCAGAATTGTTCAAATTTGAACGATACCCAACCCTAGTGTATACCAACTGTACATTATCCTTGTTACATGGCTGCTGATAAAATAAATCAGGAGTGTTGAACCTAGTTTCTGCAGGCCCAGATCAGTGCTGTGTTTACCCTTAAAAAAGCTTATTAATATTCAGAAAGGAAATCACTAACTGATTGGTGACGTTTCGTTCACCTGTCTTCTTCACCTCTACATTTAGGACATTTACTCACAGGATACACAAAAAATAGGTGGAAATATGACAGAATCAAACTCAAATTATCTCACAGGAATTTGTTGATAATTGAGAAGTAATATAAGATGACACTAGCACAGCTATCCTCATTTTCCTACGCCCCATGACCCTTTGCTCGAATTATGGGAGTAACTTCCTTTAAACTGTAAACAATCAGAAAAAGGTTCACTCTCTGAACGCAATATAAATAATAAGCAGTTTCAAAAACTGGGCACATTGGCCCTCATTTATCAAAAGTGCGTACACCAAATTTCCAGCGTACACCTGGCGTACACTCAAAACCACGGTGACTTTGAGATTTATCAATATGGACGTTGGCGTACGGCACGCTCAAATCCTACGCCAGCTCAGGAGGTGGTGTACGCACGTTTTGAATGCGGGAATGCGCAGAAAAACAATTCCTAACACTACAAAACGCACTGACAAACTAAAAGATATGATATATTATGACCCACTGTAAAAAAAACAACAACATAGTAATTATAAACTTCAGTGTTTATTTTTGTGCAACATGGACTTCAATGTTTAATTTGTGTGACTTTACCAAAGCATTTGAATTGTAGGCATATGTATTCCTTCAGTTGCGAGCCTGTGCGCTTTACCTGACGTTTCATGCCTTGTTTATACTTTCGCCTGGCTCCGCAGCGCGAGTCTCCGCAGACTGTGCGCGCACCTCCCCAAACGGACGAGGCGTTTATACTCGACGCGCTCGCCGTTGTAGGCTACTATTCTTTGAAACGATGGTTAGGCCAGGGTTAGGCCCGGCAGGTGTGCACAGACTGGGTTTAGTAATGAAAGGCTTTCAATGACCAAAAAAATAATTCAGACTGACAAAATAAAGACATTCTTCTTCTTTTAAATAATAATAATAATAATACAAATAATAATAATAACGACATTCTTCTTCTAAATAACAATAAGCGTCATTAATAATAAAAATCTAGAAATCAATTTTGTTTCTTTCCACTTCCCTGGTTTCGCTTTCTCTTTCTCAAAGAAGTTTCTCTTCTTTGCCGTCTTCCGTGTGTCCATGGCGTAAAATGAGGGCGTGGGGGGAGCGGAGACTTGAATATATAGGGGCGTGTTATTCTAATGACGATCGTTTTCAGCCGCGGCATTTATCAAGGGCAGGTATTGCGTACACCTGGATTTCAAAGGTACGCACAGCTTCATAAATCAGGCGATGAGAGGAGTGTAAGCATAATCTTACGCCAATATATACGCCCGTTTCTATGCAAGAATGATAAATGAGGGCCAATGAGATGACATTATTCTGCTCACCCTTCAACCATCGAACATTTAAAGGACATTTAAAAGTGTAAAAGCATTAACAAATTACCACAACAAACCATGAATAACCCAAAAGCTTGATTATTTCCGCAGCAATAATACGGATGTTAAATATCACTGTAGTTACTGTATGTGACTGTATTATGTAACACGTTACCTTAATCAAATATGTTCATTAACTGTAACTGTAACGTGGCAGTATAAATTGCACAAAGAAGTGTCCAAAATGAACAGTCTTTATTAACAAATCAAAATAAACACGCAACAGATTATAAGCATAATGAGAACTGATCATGGACAATGGAAACTCAGGGCTATAAATATGTCATTGACAAATAAATCTTCCAAATAAAAATCTTTTCAAAACTGATGTAATGCATATTTTGAGTCATGAACAATAAGTTTAAACATGTTTGAGTTGTTAAATAACTTTTCAAAGTGTTTAAATTCATTTTTGACTTTTTTTTATGTCAGATGGTACAACCAATAAGTGGTATGTATATATATGCTGTTGTTGTGCCACCTGACATGGAAAGTGTACCAACCTACCCATACTTGAAACTAGAAAATTAGTTTTTACCAGTATTTGAGAGAGATCTACAAACATTTTCACTCTGCCACAAGGATCAGTCGGGCTCCTCTGGATGATGCATTATCATCTTTACTGTTATTACCTTGTCAATTCATAATAAAAGAGCCATGTTTGCAGTTGTGCCACCCTGACAATTGAATATATACAAATTATTGGACAAATGTTTTTCAACTATCTCAACAGCTTTAAAACTACTGATATTTATAACATTTGTTTTATGTGAAAGGTTTCAAACCAAAAATGATAACATAGTATTTTGTTTTACAGTACATTTTTAATTAAGACACAATTTTAAATAGTTTTATTAAGTCTGTTCATTAGTTCGGACAGTTGCACCACCTGACATTCTGGGGATTTAAGATAACAAAACATAAAATAATATTTATTATTTAAATGTACTAAAATTAATTGAAACTAAATAGGTTTTATAGAAAGAAGTGATATATGTCATGAATTTATCAAATTAATTTAAAAGGAAAAAAAAAAACTTGGACAAATAAATATGCACATCATATCATTGACCCAAATGCAGGGTTAGAACAAAGAAAGCCAAATTAGACACCGCTGAAACTGATGGGTAATTATGGAAACAAACAAAGGCATAATCAGTAACCATAAAAGTCAACAAGGATAGGATCGGGAACACAGGCAAACAGGAACAGAACAGAACCAAACCAAAACACAATGAAACTAATGCTCATGACAGTAACAATGAGTGATACTATTTCAAAGTGGTTTCTGTCATTTGACATGAATATTATATTTACCTGCTTAAAAAAATCCTAGATAATACAGCTAATAGAGATTAGATGTGAAAAGGGGAGACAATTACATTTTAAAGCATCCGTGTGAAAACAAACCTGGAAAGAGACGCAAGCATTTGGGGGGAAAAACGAGAGATTTTTAATGCATTCTATTGAATTATTCATGGGATATATCTTACAGTAATTCAGGAGAGCAGACCACAAATGCGCAATATATGTTGTCTTTTTCAGACTGTTACAGTGGAATACAAAGAAAAAAGAAAATAATGAGGAAAAGAATGCAGTGACGGAAAAGAGCTGTTGCCACAGATACTCTTGTCATACCACATCATATTATTCTCTTGACATCTGAAAATAGATCATTAAAGAAATTTTACAGCTCATTCAGTCAAACTGATGGATAAGGATTATTTACCGCAACCTTATGATTTGAAATGTTTTGTTTCAGTCTTTTTGCGTGGAACTTCCCCAAACCTAAAGTGCCTCCCATAATCTAAAACGCAGTAGGCTCGTTAGGAAAAGGGTGGATATAGGAAATCTGCAGCTAAGTCAGTAAAAAATATTCATATACAAAGAATAATTAACATGTACAATATTATCCTATTCATATCTTGCAGAAGTTTTTCAGTACTTTTACCTGAATGTTATTCATATTCAGATGGGTTGAGGATTGTGCGGTGCTCATTCCTGCTTATCTGAGCTGTAGATCCTGAACTGAGAGACTGAAGAGTGTCATTGTTCTCTACAGGTTGAGTAACTGTGGCGTGACAGATGAAGGTTTTGCTGCTCTGGCTTCAGCTCTGAGATCAAACCCCTCACACCTGAGAAAACTGGATCTGTCTGGAAATAAAGTAGGAACATCAGGAGTGAATCTGCTCTCTGCTGGACTGAAAGATCCTCACTGTAAACTGGAGACACTGAGGTAAATCATCTCTCTGAGAGTCACACACTCACTGATACTCACAATGAAATATTCTCAAATAGTTTATAGTTATACAGTTATGACAGGGATGTAGGATCATCTGCAGAGTTTTATCCACATGTATCGAGTGTAAAAAGGAAAGACAAATACCTGGTACAAAAATGCTTTTCAAACAACACAGGTGAGTCTCTTTATTTCTTAGAGATGTTGTGAAGCTGATCAGGTGTTTTGCAAACACATGTGTTTGTGAGTCTGCTGTTGAACATGGTTCCTCAGTTCCAGATGGTTATTGTCTTTCAGAGACGAGGAGTCTAGATATGGGTATATTTTTATATATTTAGATATTTTTAAATATATAGATATTAGATAGATAGTACATAAATATAAATATATAGATAGATATTTTTATAGGTTTAGGATTTTAAACCATAGTGATCTTTAGTCCGTATTTTTTTGTTCATGGTATTCAGCCACAATGAAACGTTTTGCAATAGGACTTGGAATAAATGTAAATTATATATAATTATATTGGAAATGAAATTAGCAATCAATAAGCAGAATCAAATCAGAATTGTTCAAATTTGAACGATACCCAACCCTAGTGTAGACCAACTCTACATTATCCTTGTTACATGGCTGCTGATAAAATAAATCAGGAGTGTTGAACCTAGTTTCTGCAGGCCCAGATCAGTGCTGTGTTTACCCTTAAAAAAGCTTATTCATATTCAGAAAGGAAATCACTAACTGATTGGTGACGTTTCGTTCACCTGTCTTCACCTCTACATTTAGGACATTTACTCACAGGATACACAAAAAATAGGTGGAAATATGAAAGAATCAAACTCAAATTATCTCACAGGAATTTGTTAATAATTGAGAAGTAATATAAGATGACACTAGCACAGCTATCCTCATTTTCCTACGCCCCATGACCCTTTGCTCGAATTATGGGAGTAACTTCCTTTAAACTGTAAACAATCAGCAAAGGGTTCACTCTCTGAACGCAATATAAATAATAAGCAGTTTCAAAAACTGGGCACAATGAGATGACATTATTCTGCTCACCCTTCAACCATCGAACATTAAAAGGACTTTTAAAAGTGTAAAAGCATTAATAAATTACTACAACAAACCATGAATAACCCGTACGGTACGGGACAGTAAGGTACGGTTCGGGTCTGTTAACCATGATCTGGCTAGCGTTTCCACTGCCAACAGTACCCTTACTTGATAGGCGTGGTGTTTCGATTGACGTCGACGTCATTTTCGCGCGAAGAAGAACATAGTAAACTACAATGGATGACATGCAGCAGATCTTGTTCTTGCTCCGCGACATGTTTGTCACAAGAAGACAAGCGCCGACATTAGGCTTTTCTCAATATCAAGTACGCAAAGTTTGTACTTGCCATGTGTGACTCCTACATGCAAATGGTACATCGCGTTCTTAAAAGCGTCACTCAGCTCGCTCTGCTACCCCGGTTATCTCTGTTAACTTACTCTGTATATACATTTTAAGCAACAATAAAACGAAATATGTAATATAAAACACCACTCTGCCTCTTTTCGTTTTCATTTAAATAAATTAAACATTATAGGGACACAAATGTGGTTCAAGCGCAATGCATATTGATTATTCTCTGCACGTTTACGTTATTCTATTTATAAAAAAACTAAATTTAAAACACAACCCTAACGTTACCTCTTTTCGTTTAAATAATAATAATAATAATAAAAAAATATTCCAGGCTATATATGCATTATGTTGCAATAAACATCAGTGATAATCTAACGTTAGTAATAGAAGAATGACAAGAAACCATATTTCTTTTTGTAAAATTTCAGTTTTTATCAATAATAGCCTATATAAAAGTTTAAGTAAAAGGTACAAGAAGCTTTACAATAAGAAATAAAGCAAACAATTCAGTCAAATATCCAAATGCAGTGCTCTAGTCTAACATTACAACAGTAAAGTTAAATACAAATAGCCTATAACGTTAATATGAAACTAAACTTAGCCCTCAGCCAAAACGATTGACAGGGAACGAATTATATATTCACGAGACCAAAGATCGCCCTTTAGGTCTACACAAGACGAATTATATCTCATGTTTAACCACTACCGTCGGAGTCCGTGACGAACGTCAGAAGAACTAGCCGAGGCAAGGCTCATCCAGCCGGGAAACATGCGCCGAGCGCCTGCTGACCGCATGGATCTCACAACCGGGGGAAAAAAAAATCATCTTTATAAATAAACCACAGATATGAGTTTTAAACAACTACATTCTCTCCTGAAAAACTCTTAAAATGACGTTTCGTGATACAGTAACAGTAGTATTATATTAAACTGTATATTAAAAAATGGCGCTTCTTATGTTGTCATTCCCCTTGTAGCACGCGCAAGTGATGATTCTCTGTCAACCAATCAACGTCCTGCAGTGAGTCTAGCTCCACCTTTTAGTACCGTTCCACTGTGCTAGGTACCCCAATGGAAGGGTACCTAAAAAGTGTTACGGTACGGTTCAGCATTTTGGTACCATTCACAACTTTTGATAGTGGAAACGCAAATAAATGCGTACCGTTCCGTACCGTACCGCTCAATGGAAACGAGCCATTAGGGAAAAATTGATCAGACTTTTATGTTAAGGGCCTGAAAACACCATAAAGATAAAATTGAATGTCTGACCATGTTTAGATTCAAATTTGAGGATGATACTCCCAGAAATGTAGTTTCTGTAAGCTTTTATTCAAGAAAAGTATAGGTGTCCATTCCAAAATGCAATTTGGAGACTCCAAATGTACACCTGGCACCCAACCACTTGACCTTATAGGCCTACTACATATATGTATGTCAATTCAGAACTGTTCTGCCCTTCAAACCACACATGAAAAAAACGATTTCAGCACAACATTTGAACAAAATTCTCTTTATTTTGAACAATTCTAATAGCAAAAACAGTGATTACTCACTACATGTATAGACATTCCAGAAGTGAACAAATGTATAAAATATATAAAAAGAAAATAATAAATGTTTTAGAACATTTGTACTTACAAACGTGGTTTTTACTCAAATAAATTGCAATAAACTGATAATTATAATGAATATCCTATTACTTTCTGCTGCTCTTTGTCGCTGCTCCTCTTCATCTTCTGCAAAAACACCTCCAAATCTCTTCTGTAGTCGACGATCCATGATAGAGATGCTCAGATTTATGCTTTAAAGTAAATCCGTGCATTTATGCAAGCTCTATGTGTCAAAACATTGTGTATATGTGTGTGTTTACAGTCTATGGTCGGCGAACTATGTGCGCGCGTGTGGCGAAAGCGCACATGTGAATGAAAACATTGCGCACTTGAATTTGACGAATATGCTTGCATAAACTGTCTATCACTGCAATCGATTTTAGTTGGCTAATACTCCCATTAATCAAAACTTTGCTGCCTGGACATTGGTTGCCTTTATCCATGCTTTTATCCAGTCGAAATCCCAGGTGCGAGATTGACAGCGCGCGCAGCCTGTCAGGCGGTCTCTTACTGTTTTGGTCTAAAACAAAGCCTGTGATTGAAGGAGAGAGAAGTGGAATGTCTCATTCGATCCGGAAGAGTCTAAACTACGGGGGTGAGATGGCTTTTGAGTGTTGGAATACGGATTAGAATCGATATTTCTTTGAAAATGAACATGATGCGAACTCTATCTCGAAAACGCTCATGCAAACAAAGGAGGAAATTTATTTTTTTTCTGTATTTTTTCATTGTTTTGGATTAAAAAGTGGGATGCATTTTGAAGAGTGGACCCTTACATTGTAATGTATGCTGTTGTTTCTTGGAATTTTCGAACTGATCTGAACCATATGAGATGAAAGATATAGTATAGCGGTTCATTTTGCTTATTTTTACATGAACAGTCCTTTTGCATTTAATTTAACCCTTTCCTCTCTGGTGTATTGATTGCAAAAACAAGTTTAGAACATGATTCTTGAGTGTTTTAGCTTTCAAATGATGCATAGTTTATGATTGTCAGTTGAATATTTGTTATTAAACACAGCTTAAAAAAGTAATAAAAGTATAGCCACGCCTCCGACGGCCCGCCCACTGGCCGATGCCCGCTAACAGGTTAATAAAAGAGGCACGGTGTATAGACGCAGTCGGCTTGGAAGACGTGGGTAATGGTTAATCCATTATGCAACACAAACTGGAAATAAGCAACAGTAATTTGTAGTTTGAACTACAGAACTTAAAGGTCTCCCTCTTTTCCTTTTATTTATTTATTTATTTATTTATTTGCTGCAGGTGAAATGATTATACTTCTGTTTTCGCACAGGCGCAGTGAGGGAAAAAACACTGAGTTTAGGGCAATCGGTTCATAGCTTTGCGTCAACTGTGCGATATAGTCACGAGGAGCGACCAAAATTTCTGACATGCCAGAAATTCATCCGACCATCCGATTGCCAGTCGGGAGAGGTTAATTGCCTCTTGCTTCCCCCTGTACACTGCACGACAAACGACGCACGATAAAGCTGAAAATCGGCCTGACCCGAAAAAGAGTCGCACGAGTCAGAATTCGACAAAAATCGCACAGTGTATGCCCGCGCTAATCTAAAACACAGTAGACTCGTTAGGAAAAGGGTGGATATAGGAAATCTGCAGTTAAGTCAGTAAAAAATATTAATATACAAAGAATAAATAACATGTACAATATTATCTGAGCTGTAGATCCTGAACTGAGAGACTGAAGAGTGTCATTGTTCTCTACAGGTTGAGGTATTGTGGCGTGACAGATGAAGGTTTTGCTGCTCTGGCTTCAGCTCTGAGATCAAACCCCTCACACCTGAGATATCTGGATCTGTCATGGAATAAACTAGGAACATCAGGACTGAATCTGCTCTCTGCTGGACTGAAAGATCCTCACTGTAAACTGGAGACACTGAGGTAAATCATCTCTCTGAGAGTCACACACTCACTGATACTCACAATGAAATATTCTGAAAATTTTTATAGTTGTATCAGTTCTGACAGGGATGTAGGATCATCTGTAGAGTTTTATACACATGTATCGAGTGTAAAAAGGAAAGACAAATACCTGGTACAAAATTTTTTTCAAACAACACAGGTGAGTCTCTTTATCTCTTAGATGTTGTGAAGCTGATCAGGTGTTTTGCAAACACGTGTGGTTTGTGAGTCTGCTGTTGAACATGGTTCCTCAGTTCCAGATGATTATTGACCTTCAGAGACGAGGAGTCTACATATGGCTGAATAGCATTTCTCTGTCCATCCTGATATTAAGTAAAAATAGTTTTATATCATTTGCATACCAATGAAAAGTGGGAATTACCCTGCTTATTACACCACTACTTACCAAACAAAAATAATTGGACATGAAACATTGATTTGAATGTATGTAATGTGTTGTTTTGAGGATTTTGTCATACTCGCATTAAACAAATGAAAAGATTCTAAAATTTTAATGATATTGAAATGAACCTCCTCAAGCACCATGTAAAAGTGGGTTTCTAGACTGGACCTGTTAATTGTGTCGTGGATTAAATCCTTCTTTATGATTGTGAAGCTCCTGCTTATCTGAGCTGTAGATCCTGAACTGAGAGACTGAAGATTGTCATTGTTCTCTACAGGTTGAGGTATTGTGGCGTCACATATGAAGGTTGTGCTGCTCTGACTTCAGCTCTGATATCAAACCCCTCACACCTGAGAGAACTGGATCTGGCATTCAATAATCTCAGAGTTTCAGATGTGAGGCTGCTCTCTGCTCTAAAGGATGATCCACATTATGAATTGAAGACGTTTGTGTGAGTAATGTTGTTATTTTTGTCATATGTTATTAATTGTTATATATGAACTGGTTGCTAATAATTTTTTATATTAAGTAGTTTAATGATGATCATGTTTGAGTTTTAACCGATAAAATGCATTCATTTTTCATTTTATTTCAAAACAAGTATATAATAATTTCAATATTTTTTTTACCAAAATGGTGTATTTTAAAATAATTCTGCTTTTGTCCTTTTTAGTAGAATATATAGATAAATATGTATAACCACTTGGCACTTTCGTTATCATAAAAAGAAATCTGACACAAAGAGTATTATTATGGATAAGAGTCAAAGGTCCCAGCATTGTATGGTTAAACTGGCTTTTACAGATCTATCAAGTGTAGTTGACTCCGTGTATCACAGGGTTATTATCTCTCACTAATAGTGCAATGTAATTTGTTATAGTTGTTGTAAAGTGGATAATGCAGACACAGTCTCACACACATTTGACTGTGTTTTACCTACAGGTATTAGATGTTACTCTGGATCAGCTGATGGTGAATAAAGAGCCACTACAGACACATCACATTCAACAGACACAACAGGCACAAACTCATAATGATCATCACACACAGATGTGTTTGTATAACTTTACAGAATGATACAAACCTTTTGTTTCTTTTGACATTTGTACTGCTACTACATTTTACATAATGTAGTTTGTAACATTCTGTGTATATTCTGATCAAACCGTATTACAATAGATTTCAACCTAACACAAATATTAAAACCTGTGTATTTATTATTAATGAACTTGAAAAGTAAGGTATAAATACACATAATTTCCTGCAGGTTATTTCTCGATTTCTGTAATCTGGTCCAGTATGGAAGTGCCGCTGTAGTTGTTTGTCTCCAGTGCCAGAAGCTTCTGTATGTAGTTTTGAGGCAAGCCGTTCTGTTGAGAACCTAAACACACAACCTAGATGAAGAATGAGACGAGATTAACAGAGTCAATATGAATAGGTGACTCTTCATTGACACTTATCATGATAGTTACAATATGCAACGAGACAGTTACCAATTAAAAGACAACTATATTGAGAACATCTGAATCTCTGGTTAAGTTGCACTTTAAAACACTTGTTAATATTTGATCAGAGGGGTGGGTTGTTCACTTTGGTCTCTGTAATTAAACGTTATGCCTTATTTTGGCCAGTCAGGCTTATGATGAAATAGGTAAAATGTACCTTTTTATACTGTGGTGAAGGTGGACAGGCTTTAAAATGGTTTATTTTATACGTCCGACAGAGAAGCGGACCATCTTTTGTTTCTACTTTGACCTCTAATGGTCAGGGCTCAGCTTCAGGCGTGGCGGTGGCCATCTCTGCTGAGGGCTCAGCTTCAGGCGTGGCGGTGGCCATCTCTGCTGAGGGCTCAGGTTCAGGCGTGGCGGTGGCCATCTCTGCTGAGGGCTCAGGTTCAGGCGTGGCGGTGGTCATCTCTGCTGAGGGCTCAGCTTCAGGCGTGGCGGTGGCCATCTCTGTTGAGGGCTCAGGTTCAGGCGTGGCGGTGGCCATCTCTGCTGAGGGCTCAGATTCAGGCGTGGCGGTGGCCATCTCTGCTGAGGGCTCAGATTCAGGCGTGGCGGTGGCCATCTCTGCTGAGGGCTCAGGTTCAGGCGTGGCGGTGGCCATCTCTGCTGAGGGCTCAGTTTCAGGCGTGGCGGTGGCCATCTCTGCTGAGGGCTCAGTTTCAGGCGTGGCGGTGGCCATCTCTGTTGAGGGCTCAGGTTCAGGCGTGGCGGTGGCCATCTCTGCTGAGGGTTTAGGTTCAGGCGTGGCGGTGGCCATCTCTGTTGAGGGCTCAGCTTCAGGCGTGGCGGTGGCCATCTCTGCTGAGGGCTCAGTTTCAGGTGTGGCGGTGGCCATCTCTGCTGAGGGCTCAGCTTCAGGCGTGGCGGTGGCCATCTCTGCTGAGGGCTCAGCTTCAGGCGTGGCGGTGGCCATCTCTGCTGAGGGCTCCGGTTCAGGCGTGGCGGTGGCCATCTCTGCTGAGGGCTCGGCTTCAGGCGTGGCGGTGGCCATCTCTGCTGAGGGCTCAGGTTCAGGCGTGGCAGTGGCCATCTCTGCTGAGGGCTCAGGTTCAGGCGTGGCGGTGGCCATCTCTGTTCAGGGTTCAGTTTCAGGCGTGGCGGTGGCCATCTCTGTTGAGGGCTCAGGTTCAGGCGTGGCGGTGGCCATCTCTGCTGAGGGCTCAGCTTCAGGCGTGGCGGTGGCCATCTCTGCTCAGGGTTCAGTTTCAGGCGTGGTGGTTGCCATCTCTGCTGAGGGCTCAGATTCAGGCGTGGCGGTGGCCATCTAAGCTGAGGGCTCAGTTTCAGGCGTGGCGGTGGCCATCTCTGCTGAGGGCTCAGTTTCAGGCGTGGCGGTGGCCATCTCTGCTGAGGGCTCAGCTTCAGGCGTGGTGGTGACCATCTCTGCTGAGGGCTCAGCTTCAGGCGTGGCGGTGGCCATCTCTGCTGAGGGCTCAGCTTCAGGCGTGGCGGTGGCCATCTCTGCTGAGGGCTCAGGTTCAGGCGTGGCGGTGGCCATCTCTGCTGAGGGCTCAGCTTCAGGCGTGGCGGTGGCCATCTCTGCTGAGGGTTTAGGTTCAGGCGTGGCGGTGGCCATCTCTGCTGAGGGCTCAGCTTCAGGCGTGGCGGTGGCCATCTCTGCTGAGGGCTCAGCTTCAGGCGTGGCGGTGGCCATCTCTGCTGAGGGCTCAGGTTCAGGCGTGGCAGTGGCCATCTCTGCTGAGGGCTCAGCTTCAGGCGTGGCGGTGGCCATCTCTGCTGAGGGCTCAGGTTCAGGCGTGGCAGTGGCCATCTCTGCTGAGGGCTCAGGTTCAGGCGTGGCGGTGGCCATCTCTGCTCAGGGTTCAGTTTCAGGCGTGGCGGTGGCCATCTCTGTTGAGGGCTCAGGTTCAGGCGTGGTGGTGACCATCTCTGCTGAGGGCTCAGCTTCAGGCGTGGCGGTGGCCATCTCTGCTGAGGGCTCAGCTTCAGGCGTGGCGGTGGCCATCTCTGCTGAGGGTTCAGTTTCAGGTGTGGTGGTTGCCATCTCTGCTGAGGGCTCAGATTCAGGCGTGGCGGTGGCCATCTAAGCTGAGGGCTCAGTTTCAGGCGTGGCGGTGGCCATCTCTGCTGAGGGCTCAGCTTCAGGCGTGGCGGTGGCCATCTCTGCTGAGGGCTCAGGTTCAGGCGTGGCAGTGGCCATCTCTGCTGAGGGCTCAGGTTCAGGCGTGGCGGTGGCCATCTCTGCTCAGGGTTCAGTTTCAGGCGTGGCGGTGGCCATCTCTGCTGAGGGCTCAGCTTCAGGCGTGGTGGTGACCATCTCTGCTGAGGGCTCAGCTTCAGGCGTGGCGGTGGCCATCTCTGCTGAGGGCTCAGCTTCAGGCGTGGCGGTGGCCATCTCTGCTGAGGGCTCAGGTTCAGGCGTGGCGGTGGCCATCTCTGCTGAGGGCTCAGCTTCAGGCGTGGCGGTGGCCATCTCTGCTGAGGGTTTAGGTTCAGGCGTGGCGGTGGCCATCTCTGCTGAGGGCTCAGCTTCAGGCGTGGCGGTGGCCATCTCTGCTGAGGGCTCAGCTTCAGGCGTGGCGGTGGCCATCTCTGCTGAGGGCTCAGGTTCAGGCGTGGCGGTGGCCATCTCTGCTGAGGGCTCAGCTTCAGGCGTGGCGGTGGCCATCTCTGCTGAGGGCTCAGGTTCAGGCGTGGCAGTGGCCATCTCTGCTGAGGGCTCAGGTTCAGGCGTGGCGGTGGCCATCTCTGCTCAGGGTTCAGTTTCAGGCGTGGCGGTGGCCATCTCTGTTGAGGGCTCAGGTTCAGGCGTGGCGGTGGCCATCTCTGCTGAGGGCTCAGCTTCAGGCGTGGCGGTGGCCATCTCTGCTGAGGGCTCAGCTTCAGGCGTGGCGGTGGCCATCTCTGCTCAGGGTTCAGTTTCAGGTGTGGTGGTTGCCATCTCTGCTGAGGGCTCAGATTCAGGCGTGGCGGTGGCCATCTAAGCTGAGGGCTCAGTTTCAGGCGTGGCGGTGGCCATCTCTGCTGAGGGCTCAGTTTCAGGCGTGGCTGTGGCCATCTCTGCTGAGGGCTCAGTTTCAGGCGTGGCTGTGGCCATCTCTGCTGAGGGCTCAGCTTCAGGTGTGGTGGTGGCCATCTCTGCTGAGGGCTCAGCTTCAGGCGTGGCGGTGGCCATCTCTGCTGAGGGCTCAGGTTCAGGCGTGGCGGTGGCCATCTCTGCTGAGGGCTCAGGTTCAGGCGTGGCGGTGGCCATCTCTGCTGAGGGCTCAGCTTCAGGCGTGGCGGTGGCCATCTCTGCTGAGGGCTCAGGTTCAGGCGTGGCGGTGGCCATCTCTGCTGAGGGCTCAGCTTCAGGCGTGGCGGTGGCCATCTCTGCTGAGGGTTTAGGTTCAGGCGTGGCGGTGGCCATCTCTGCTGAGGGCTCAGTTTCAGGTGTGGCGGTGGCCATCTCTGCTGAGGGCTCAGTTTCAGGTGTGGCGGTGGCCATCTCTGCTGAGGGCTCAGCTTCAGGCGTGGCGGTGGCCATCTCTGCTGAGGGCTCAGCTTCAGGCGTGGCGGTGGCCATCTCTGCTGAGGGCTCAGGTTCAGGCGTGGCGGTGGCCATCTCTACTGAGGGCTCAGCTTCAGGCGTGGCGGTGGCCATCTCTGCTGAGGGCTCAGGTTCAGGTGTGGCGGTGGCCATCTCTGCTGAGGGCTCAGGTTCAGGCGTGGCGGTGGCCATCTCTGCTCAGGGTTCAGTTTCAGGCGTGGCGGTGGCCATCTCTGTTGAGGACTCAGGTTCAGGCGTGGCTGTGGCCATCTCTGCTGAGGGCTCAGCTTCAGGCGTGGCGGTGGCCATCTCTGCTGAGGGCTCAGCTTCAGGCGTGGCGGTGGCCATCTCTGCTCAGGGTTCAGTTTCAGGCGTGGTGGTTGCCATCTCTGCTGAGGGCTCAGATTCAGGCGTGGCGGTGGCCATCTAAGCTGAGGGCTCAGTTTCAGGCGTGGCGGTGGCCATCTCTGCTGAGGGCTCAGTTTCAGGCGTGGCGGTGGCCATCTCTGCTGAGGGCTCAGTTTCAGGCGTGGTGGTGGCCATCTCTGCTGAGGGCTCAGTTTCAGGTGTGGCGGTGGCCATCTCTGCTGAGGGCTCAGCTTCAGGCGTGGCGGTGGCCATCTCTGCTGAGGGCTCAGCTTCAGGCGTGGCGGTGGCCATCTCTGCTGAGGGCTCAGGTTCAGGCGTGGCGGTGGCCATCTCTGCTGAGGGCTCAGCTTCAGGCGTGGCGGTGGCCATCTCTGCTGAGGGCTCAGCTTCAGGTGTGGCGGTGGCCATCTCTGCTGAGGGCTCAGGTTCAGGCGTGGCGGTGGCCATCTCTGCTCAGGGTTCAGTTTCAGGCGTGGCGGTGGCCATCTCTGTTGAGGGCTCAGGTTCAGGCGTGGCGGTGGCCATCTCTGCTGAGGGCTCAGCTTCAGGCGTGGCGGTGGCCATCTCTGCTGAGGGCTCAGCTTCAGGCGTGGCGGTGGCCATTTCTGCTCAGGGTTCAGTTTCAGGCGTGGTGGTTGCCATCTCTGCTGAGGGCTCAGATTCAGGCGTGGCGGTGGCCATCTAAGCTGAGGGCTCAGTTTCAGGCGTGGCGGTGGCCATCTCTGCTGAGGGCTCAGTTTCAGGCGTGGCGGTGGCCATCTCTGCTGAGGGCTCAGGTTCAGGCGTGGCGGTGGCCATCTCTGCTGCGGGCTCAGCTTCAGGCGTGGCGGTGGCCATCTCTGCTCAGGGTTCAGTTTCAGGCGTGGTGGTTGCCATCTCTGCTGAGGGCTCAGCTTCAGGCGTGGTGGTGGCCATCTCTGCTGAGGGCTCAGCTTCAGGCGTGGCGGTGGCCATCTCTGCTGAGGGCTCAGGTTCAGGCGTGGCGGTGGCCATCTCTGCTGAGGGCTCAGCTTCAGGCGTGGTGGTGGCCATCTCTGCTGAGGGCTCAGTTTCAGGCGTGGCGGTGGCCATCTCTGCTGAGGGCTCAGCTTCAGGCGTGGCGGTGGTCATCTCTGCTGAGGGCTCAGGTTCAGGCGTGGCGGTGGCCATCTCTGCTGAGGGCTCAGTTTCAGGCGTGGCGGTGGCCATCTCTGTTGAGGGCTCAGGTTCAGGCGTGGCGGTGGCCATCTCTGCTGAGGGCTCAGGTTCAGACGTGCCGGTGGCCATCTCTGCTGAGGGCTCAGTTTCAGGCGTGGCGGTGGCCATCTCTGCTGAGGGCTCAGTTTCAGGCGTGGCGGTGGCCATCTCTGCTGAGGGTTCAGTTTCAGGCGTGGCGGTGGCCATCTCTGTTGAGGGCTCAGGTTCAGGCGTGGCGGTGGCCATCTCTGCTGAGGGTTTAGGTTCAGGCGTGGCGGTGGCCATCTCTGCTGAGGGCTCAGTTTCAGGCGTGGCGGTGGCCAACTCTGTTGAGGGCTCAGGTTCAGGCGTGGCGGTGGTCATCTCTGCTGAGAGCTCAGTTTCAGGCGTGGCGGTGGCCATCTCTGCTGAGGGCTCAGTTTCAGGCGTGGCGGTGGCCATCTCTGCTGAGGGCTCAGTTTCAGGCGTGGCGGTGGCCATCTCTGTTGAGGGCTCAGGTTCAGGCGTGGCGGTGGCCATCTCTGCTGAGGGCTCAGGTTCAGGCGTGGCGGTGGCCATCTCTGCTGAGGGCTCAAGTTCAGGCGTGGCGGTGGCCATCTCTGCTGAGGGCTCAGGTTCAGGCGTGGCGGTGGCCATCTCTGCTGAGGGCTCAGTTTCAGGCGTGGTGGTGGCCATCTCTGCTGAGGGCTCAGTTTCAGGCGTGGCAGTGGCCATCTCTACTGAGGGTTTAGGTTCAGGCGTGGCAGTGGCCATCTAGGGACGAGACTCAGGTTTGGCGGTGGTCAACTTGTCGGGAGACACTGGCATGGTGGCGGCCATCATGTCCGTCTTGAACAGTCTCTGGCTCGGCAGACGTGACATGAACAGTCTTCTAGCTCGACAGACGTGACATGAACAGTCTCTAGCTGGACAGACGTGACATGAACAGTCTCTGTCTCTGCAGACGTAGCGGCGGCCATCCTGGAAAGAAGAATCGGGCGTGGCCGACTACTTGGCTGGAGACTCCCCTTTAATGCTTTAATAAAATATCCATAATTAACGTAATAAACTAACTAATTTCCAAACAATATGTAGACATTTATAATATAGCTTTTTCACAGTAAAAATTTGGTCTTTGTACAAGAAACTACTTTTGTTTTTTAAATAATGGTAACTAACCATGCAGGGGCGGATCTAGAAAAATATTTATGGGGTGGCGAGAGGGGGGCAGGAATTTTTGAGGGGTGGCAACATATGGCAGACGTATACTGAATTTTAGTGTTGTCACGGTACCAAAATTTCAGTATTCGGTACCAATACCAGTGAAAATCCACTGTTCTCGGTACCAATTTCGGTACCAAAGCTTAATTTAGATTAAATTTACATAGATTAAAGTGTATATCACGGTTACAAAGATGGAAACTGTAGTATTAAAAACACTTTACAATAAGATTCCATTTGTTAGATAACATTAGATAAAATGACCTAACAATAAACAATAGTTATACTGTCGCAATTATTCTCCTGGGGGTTAATTTAAAAATATTTTTTTTTAAATCAAAAGTTAACATTATTTCTGTTAACATTATTTAATGCACAATGATTGAAGTGAACAAACATGACCAATCAAGTGTTTGTATTAAATAACATTCGCAAACATGAATTAATGTTGCAAAAATATATTGTTAATCACTCATGTGTTGATGTTAGATAACGCATTAAGTAATGTTAATGAATGGTATCTTATTGTAGTGCTACCAAACTATACAGGAGATAAAACGTGTAAACGTTACTTTTATTTAATCCAAAACTGCATTCATATTTAATTTTAAAAGGGCTTTTTAAACCTGCTAAGAGTTATCCAGCCAATAATAAGCCTAGAACTGCTTTTCTGACAGACTGATATTAATGACATAATGACAGCTTTTTATTTCTCATCTCCATAAATATATCTAGTAGTAAAGCTAATGCAAGGGCTAGAAATCAATTAATTCTTTGCTGATACTTCCTCGTCATCATGGAGAGCGCAGTTCGCACCGCTTTCTCCTTTCCACAAGCGCTTGCTCTCCCGTAGCATCTGTCGTTGCTATGCAACCATGAACATAGGCGCGCCTGGAAAAACGAGCGCGCTTGCCACGCGCCTACATTGAAATAACGAATCTGCATGCGCAAAAAAAAACGCGCTATGTGCACGGCCCCTTATGGCAACGTGACATTAGCCTAATCCAAAATATTTCCATATGTGGCTGTGGCTCTTTCCTCCTTTTTTATCAACAAGTGGATTTACAGCCACCACATCAGCAGCGCAGCCGGTCGCCATGTCTCAGCGCTTTTATGAAGAGCTGATGCACGCGCATCAAGTACCGGGTTTGAGAAAACCTGGTACCGTGACGTTTAAAACATTTTTAGAACCGACTTGGTACCGAAGTACTGGGTCTTTGACAACACTACTGAATTTAATCACAGTTAAATTGGCCATAACTTAATTCGTTGCTGTGCTAAAATCAAAATTAGGCTAATCAAAGGGAAGAGTGCTCTTACAAATCACGAGGGAGCGATTTGACCGCTGATTTTGGCTAACGTAATAGACTCGCTGTTTTTGCTGATGCTGAATCGTCTTTAGCATACAATACTTTCATTACAAATGTAACTTTAAGTTAAACGTGTGTTTAAACTACACCTGGGGAAACTCACTTCACCTTCAGAGGCTCTGGGGCAGCTCAGTCTCTCCAGTCGGATTGCAGGGCCACTGCACCGCAGCAGACTCACTGTGTGTGAGCCAGACTGAGCGAACGCTGCGACTGCACGTTTGAATCAGGGACGTAGCTAAGTATTTGAGGGGCAGGGGCTAATAATACATTTAAAATTAAAAATTTAATTGTTCACTTTTGGTAAATGTATTGTTTAGTTCACTGTTTTGTTTTGAGAAGCTTGTGGACATGGCGGGTTGTTTTTACAAGTACAGTTTTTGGATTATCAAAGTTAGGGGGGCACCCTTGCCCCCCTGTAGATCCGCCCGTGTAACCATGAGAAAGATTGCTTCAAAATGCCATTTTCTTACAAAACCAAAGAAGTGTTTGAGAATATCTCCCTTTGGAGTGGACTTTGAGCTTTGTAACCTTGTGGATCTTTTATATGCTCAAACAGCAACATTACACACTAACTTTGTTGAAAAAGTGAAAAAGAAATAGGAACCCTTTAACATGTATATATAGTGGAGCGACTAAGTGATATAATCGTTCAGTTTATGATACAAGCGTGAAAATTGGCATGAGCAGTCTCCATGGGTCACTTGACAAGAAAATTGTCCGAGCCACTTGAAATTTCAAGATTTTTAATTTTTCAAGATGGCCGACACCTTAGTGGAGCAGTTAAGTGATATAGTGGTTTATTTGGTGATACAAGCATGAAAATTGGCATGAGCAGTCTCTGATGGTCACTAGACAATAAGCCACCCACAGCTACTTGAAATTTCAAGATGGCGGCCATTTTTCAAGATGGCCGACACCTTAGTGGAGCAGTTAAGTGATATAGTGGTTTATTTGGTGATACAAGCATGAAAATTGGCATGAGCAGTCTCTGATGGTCACTAGACAATAAGCCACCCACAGCTACTTGAAATTTCAAGATGGCGGCCATTTTTCAAGATGGCCGACACCTTAGTGGAGCAGTTAAGTGATATAGTGGTTTATTTGGTGATACAAGCATGAAAATTGGCATGAGCAGTCTCTGTGGGTCACTTGACAATAAGCCACCTACAGCTACTTGAAATTTCAAGATGGCGGCCATTTTTCAAGATGGCCACCACCTTAGTGGAGCAATTAGGCTCATGGCAATTTTCATGCTTGTATCACCAACTAAATGATTTCTTAAGCCTAATTGCTCCACTAAGGTGGTGGCCATCTTGAAAAATGGCCGCCATCTTGAAATTTCAAGTAGCTGTAGGTGGCTTATTGTCAAGTGACCCACAGAGACTGCTCATGCCAATTTTCATGCTTGTATCACCAAATAAACCACTATATCACTTAACTGCTCCACTAAGGTGTCGGCCATCTTGAAAAATTAAAAATCTTGAAATTTCAAGTGGCTCGGACAATTTTCTTGTCAAGTGACCCATGGAGACTGCTCATGCCAATTTTAACGCTTGTATCATAAACTGAACGATTCTGCCAAACATAAGCACTTAGCCGCTCCACTAATAAGGCCACCAAGTGTGTGTGATTTTTGTGTTTGAGTGGTTTCGGTTGTTCCTAAAAAATTTTTGTAAATTTAAAATAAATTTTAGAATGAAAGTTATTGATGAATCATGATTTGTTTGTGAAAATGTTTGTATGCAGATTTCACACACAAATTTGTGTGAAATTTTGTGTATGGATGATTAGTGAATGAGACCTGGATGGGAGACCTCCTGAGAAAAAACCAGGTTGCTGCTGGAAGAGGTGTTAGTGAGGCCAGCAGGGGGTGCTCACCCTGTGGTCTGTGTGGGTCCTAACGCCCCAGTGTAGTGACGGGGACACTATACTGTTAATGAGCACCGTCCTTCGGATGAGACGTAAAACCGAGGTCCTGACTCTCTTTGGTCATTAAAAATCCCATGGCATTTCTCGTAAAGAGTAGGGCTGTAACCCTGGTGTCCTGGCCACATTCCACACATTGGCCCTTACCAATCATGGCCTCCTAATAATCCCCTTACATTGAATTGGCTCTATCACTCTCTCTCCTCTCTCCACCTATAGCTGGTGTGTGGTGAGCGCACTGGCGCCGTTGTTCTGTGGCTGCCGTCGCATCATCCAAGTGGATGCTGCACACTGGTGGTGGTTGAGGAGAGACCCCTGATATGATTGTAAAGCGCTTTGGGTGTACAGTAGTACACATGAAAGTGCTATATAAATGCCTCATTAGAGATTAGATTAGAGACCCAAAGTGGCACAAAAAGGACTGTCATGCTGGATTGTGGGTAAGGGTTAAAGGTCAAATACTGAATGTTTAAAAGGGGCTTTTAAAGATCTATCTGCATCTTTGTATCAGAGTGTTGTATTATTATCTCTCACTAATGCAAACTGTTTTTCTAGTTGTTTTAAAGCAGATAATGCAGTAATGTCACAATTGACTGTCTGTATTGACATCTGACATGTTTGAATGTTAATCTGTGGGATGTTCTGGACACGACCTGTTGACCTCAAACCATTCATCAATACACCTGCAGGAGCAGAAGATGAGATGATTTCCACAGACGACAGCAGACGTGTGTGTATGAGTGTGTTAGTGAATGTTTCTCATACCCTTTGTGGTAGACACCGAGACAGGGCGGTCCAGCGATGGCGTCTCCCTGAACCATGTCATATCAACTATTTTTGATTTAATAAAGAAAAAAAAGTTTCAGGTCCTGTTTTACCTGGTACTATATTCATACACAATTCCTCACAAAACGATGTTTTTCACTTTCAGATATTCTCATTAGAGAAGAGCAGCAGAAAAGGACTCAAATATTTTCTGCAGCATCTGAGTAGCTTTGACATTATAGATCATAAATCACCATCTGAAACCCACATGTACATAAAGCCTGCTGTGCCAGATCTAAATGAAAGCATGTATACTTTGTTAACAGACCTTTATAGATGAAGGAATCATGATCAATAACCACAAGATGGAATACACTTTTCCCAACAGGACTTTCTGTTCACCTGAAGGAAGAGTTTTGGTTTATAGAAAAAATGGCATTTAAAAGAGACACGCCTCTGGTTATTTGTTTTTTTATAGAATGTTTTTCCAGATCATTCTGACAGGTGGTGTTTTTATCTTTCAAAGATACTATGTTCTGCTGTGTATTTATGAGATACAAGTGACAAACAAAATGATGGACAGCAAAGGACAAATATTTTCCTTCATATTTACCATCCTCTAGAGTAAATCCATCTATATGAATTAAAATGGCTCTAGGACAGTAGTTCTCAACCTATTTGACTTGAATGCCTCACATAATCTAACACAATATTCAAAGTCCACTCATACTGGCTGAGATATTTCCCCCTTTCTACTACTAGCTACTAGCTGCTTGTTTGTTTCAAACTTTTTAGTATCAGAAACTGAGAGAGTGGAAATATGTGATTAATTTTGTCACTCAAGATTCAAGGTATGTTACTTAAAAAATAAAATAAAAAAATCTGCATTTTAATTTTTTTTTTTAATAAGAATTGTAAATCATTCCTTATAAAATAAGTTTATTTAACCTGCCCAGTTAAAGGCATAGCATACTTATTCCGGTTAAACAAGTATACAGCATAAATCTACTAAACTAGTAGTTTACTGAGAGTATAGGTCCTACTTCAAACTGTATTTTCATCAACTAACGATCGGCCCAATGTAGGTATCCGGTCAACGGGTGAAGTTTTTTTGCGGAACAATGTCTTTCCCCGTGGCAAAGTAATTTGATTAAATGAAATACATTTTTTCATATGTATTAACTGGTTATTTCATCTGACTCCATAAATGAAAAGGTTTTAATGATATCTGTGCATCATTAAATGTGAGCGAATGTTTGACTAATCTTTTTAACTCTAAGTGCATATGGCTTGTCATTAGTTTAAAGAACTTTTTATACTTGATCTGACTCAATAAATTCACTTTTCTGGCTTATCGTTGGTCTAATGTAATTGAGTTTAGTTGTCTTGAAGTAAAAACAAATTTTTGGGTATAATTTTAACTAATTGCTTTAAATCAAATTACAATTTTACGTCCACGTCCAAACCACGTGACTACTGACGTCATCAAGCTTGGGTCAAGAATTTTCTGTTCGGCCGCCATCTTGTTTTGCTGTATGACGACGTTGAGGATACGCAATTTCCACAGTTGGTGAGTAATCCTAAAAATAAGTTTTATCGCCGTTGATATGCATTTTTATAATATTAAAGTAGAATTCAATGCATTATGCATGTGTTTTGTTGAATATCTGTTTTATTTTGGTCAGAGTCATCTGATATTTCAAGTGTAGCTATAACTGTTAGGCCTAGTAACGATGGATAGCCATTAATAAATACTTAAGTAGTTAGATAATTTGTGGACTTTTAATTACATTATTTATTTGGGTTTTTCCTGCATCGAGAATTACAAGGCGACCGCCTCCGTCTAATGTCGTGCCCGATCCGGCTGTCCTCAAAACTCAGACAGGCTCAGATTAGGCCTGTCGCGATAATTAAATAATTAGAAATATATATCTTTGTTACTCAATCCTTTACACATCCTAATATACTGATTTAAGTGGTGTAAAGCCATTTCATATCTTGTTGTGAGGGACAATCAATTTTACATCGTTAAATGAAAGTTTACGCAAACTCGTCTTCCCTCCGCTGCAGCTGATCATTCTCCATTCAGCATTCAAACAGCGCGTCGCGGTAAAACAACTCCTCCACCAAATTTAATAATCGTGACAGCCCAAGCTCAGATACCTATTTTCCAAGCAGGATTTTACCACCTTCAACTCATTTTGATCCAGGAAAAACCCTAAAATAGTATATATTATTGTTACTATCGGTAGAGATTGTATACATTGCGTATATATCTGCATTTCGTTCATTGAGTGGATTGCATAAAGTTTCTGACATTTGATTGATGTAGAAACATTGGTGAATGAGAAAAATAAAGTAGTAAGAGTGGTTAATACTTTAAAATTAGTCAAGCAACAGTTAAGTTGGTGTGATGATGATTATGCTTCAAATCAAATGACAAGTTTGCATTCTGTTTAAGCCACGTGACCACGGAGAAAATTATTATTGACCATCATCATCTTTTGCTGCAGGATTACCTCATGGTGGACACAAAATTACATATGGTGAGTAATCTTACAAATTATGTTAAGTTTGTTTCTATCATACATTTATAATCATATAAGGATCAGTTAACTGATTAATGCAACTGTTTTATCAAATAATTCAAAGTGGATCAGAGAATTTACACTTTATCAATATATTGCACAGCACTGAACTGAGTTCTTTTTAGTGTCATATGGCGTTTGAATGGTCACAGATATTTTATTTTAATTGAAAATGTCTACCTTGCCATTCACTTTAACACATTTGGTTGTGTTAAACATTTGCCAAAATTTGCCATTCTTAAAGTGACAGTAGCCTCATATATACATACTGTATAAACTTAAAAGAATAAATATATGGTAAATTCTTGATTGATCAATTACGTTGTTGACGGTTTAACACACTGCAGTAGGTTCCGATTACGTCATAAAATTTTAAACATGCATGCACGCAATGACCTATTACATTATACGTTACACAAAATACATTATTTTATGGAATTTGTATGACATGACATCTTTGCAACTTTGAAAATAATTATTGATAAACCTTCAAATTACACCAATTTATTTAATTAATGTATTATTTATAAACTTGCAAAATGATTGGCTCTTAGGTGCAAAAGCATATCCATGCATTTTAATTTTCTTTATGAAAGTTGGTGATTGCTGTGTTTGTCTTTTTTTTAAGATACAGATGTTGAAAGACAACAGTTTGGAGTCATTGTAGTCCAGTCAGAAGATAACGGTAAGTAATTGGTCTCTTTTGGTCTCTCTGGTAAGAGCAGTTGAATTTATGAATTAGCTCTCGGAGTAAGAATTGTTTCTTTTTTTTTTTTTTTGCTTGTGTGTCTTTCAGATTGGCCAGAAAGTTGAAGCACAGAGAGAACTTGGACTTGTGGTCTGTGAAAGTGATGGTCTAAGCACTCCCCTGGACATCAGCATTGTCATTGATGGTATTGAGGTTTTACATGAGTTGTCCTCGGTTGCATCTGCTTGTGCCATGATGTTTGGAATCACGTACTGAGAACTTGAGGTATCCTGAAGTACTTAAATATACCTTTGAGGCATATTTAAAAAAAATTGTCATGGACATAGCGAAGATGCAAATGGATTTTAAAGGGTTAGTTCATCCAAAAATGAAAATTCTGTCAATATTTACTCACCCTCATGTTGTTCCAACCCCGTAAGACTTTCATTCATCTTCTTGACGTGTTCACGAGAGTAACACGACACATGCGCAAGAACTGAGAAGATGTCGCAGATGGGTCTCGATGTAGTATTTAAAGGGTTAGTTCACCCAAAAATGTAAATTCTGTCAGTAATTACTCAGCCTCATGTTGTTCCAACCCCGTAAGACTTTCGTTCATCTTCGGAGCACAAATTAAGATATTTTTGATGAAATCTGAGAGCTGTCTCACTCGTCCATAGGCTTCTTAAGGGACTGAAACTTGCTGGCCCAGAATAGTTATTAAAGACATCGTTAAAATAGTCCAAATGACTACAGTGGCTCAACCATATGTTTATCAAGCGACGAGAATACTTTTTGTGCGCAAAAAACAAACAAAACTAACGACTTTATTCCACTATTCATTATGTTCTCCGTGGGCCTGAGTGTCTTTACTTAGTAAAACTGCGCAGCGCGTCTGTGTTGCACTATGAAGGAGTGAGACAGCTCTCAGATTTCATCAATAATATTTTAATTTGGTGAACTAACCCTTTAAATGTTCCTGCATGTCATGTCTTTTAAGGAGCTTTCAATGGTGATTTGTTTCAATGTTTTTTTTTTTCAATGAATTGATGTTACACTGGATGATTTATCAATGCCATATTAAGGGCTTTTCAATGTTTTCTGTTACAATCCTAAATTTAATGCAAGATAATCTGAAATGTTGAGTGACAATTTTACTGTAGCAAATGGAATTGATGTATACATTTATTGATGTATTTCTTTTTTTTTTTTGGTACAAAATGATATTGTTGACAGTTTTATTATTGAATGTATTTTTTTAATGTATTAAGTCATGCACTAAAACGGTTTCAGTATTGACTTTTGTAAATCAAATGAATTCTTCCTCAAATGTTTTTAGAACAAGTGGAAATTTTGGTTTCTGTGAGTTTGTTGGAAGATTGCACTAAATAAACAGTTAAATGTTTGATTCCAGAGTGTAAAAGGCTTATTTTTTCAGAAAAAATTTGGTGATATTTCATGTTTGTAATTTTGTTTTGTATTTATTTTGATAATAATAGTAAAATATGATAAAATTAATATATAAAAGGTTTAAAAATTAAGTTAATCCAAATAATATTTTATAATTTATTGCTAATTAAACAAATCTCTTTAGTTGAAATAGTATTTTTACTTTCAACTGACTATAGAAATGTGATTTGTGTAAATTATTTTTTTAAGTTGAGCTAAAGTAAACCGATTACGTGTAACAAGTTGACGTAATTTTTTTACTTTGATCCAACGACTCATTTTTTACAGTGTACTGAAAATAATGTCAGAGTCTGTTAGAATAAAATCAAATGTTTACAATTTATTATGTCAGGTAAATGTATCATGCCAATTTCATAATGAGTTCAAAGATAATAGATACAAAACATCAAATGCTCTGGAATAAAGAGAGAAGATACAAACCTTGACATTAGGAAATACATAATGCTGAAGTTCTTGAGGTCCTTCAACATTATGGGCTGATCTGAGTGACAGAATCGCCCTGAGCCTCTTGTTGCATTTCATTATATAGAAAGAAACTTCTTTCACATGGAAACATCTGCTAACAAAGGGAATTTGTATTCAGAGTTTACACCTTTTGGAAACAGAACGCCATTTGCCTGGAAGACACCCTCTTTTGTGTACAAGTTATCCCTTTTGGTTTAACCTCTTTGGGAATGAGACATTTGTATACCAGTCACACTGAGACATTTCAAATGATACTAAACATGTATTTACTGTGTGATAATTATTCACATTAAACCATATAGATTTTTGGGTGAATTTCAGGTGATCTCAGCATAAAAGAGAGAGAGTGGGGAAAGTGGGAAAGATGGGAAATGATTCTGAGGTGAGACTTGCATCTCGAATGGTGATGCTACCTTCACAAGAGTGAGTTCAAATGTTAATTTCCTTTGTTCTCTCAGAGAGTAGCCCTTTCTTCCAGTTCTTCCAGTTTTTCCAGTCTTACATAGATAATCAAAACTAGTGAGGTAACTAGTCTCTAAGGTGTGCTAGATATTTCTCTTCAAACAGGTTTGGCGACTTTTGTTAGCAGAAGTGAAAGAATTTTCAGAGTTTTGCTGTGTGCCATTTTACACCAGGACGTAAGAAGATTCTTCAAATCGGGGGGAAAAAAAGTCTTTAATAGTATCTATTCAAGATTTTTGCTCTGGTTAATGATCAGGAATTTCGGTGGAATCACTCGATGGGAAACCATGAACATGTTGGAAACCTGTGGTAAAAAACAGTAACATTTTAATCAAGGTGAGTGAGCATTAGTCAGGTGAGCAGCATTTGAGTTACTTCCTCATTAACTTGGCTTTTTGTTGGACATATGTCTATACATAAATTACATTTTAATGATAAGTTGGGGAACCATTAGCCTATAATCACCCCAATGTACTAAAAACAAAAAACATAAGGTTACCGACAAAATACAAAATTAGAAGTTAACATATTTAGATAGGGAGTGTTGTCACGTTTCTTTCTTTTTTCTCCTTTTTTTTTTGCTTCATGTTTTAAAATTCAATACAATTTATGTAATTTCAGTCTAAATTATATATTATGTTACATTGTCAGGTATAAAGAGAGCTACAAAGTTGACTGGTTGGCTGGGTTGAAATAATTAAAAAATAAAAACAGACATTAGTTTTAATGCATTTTCGAATATTCGATCTGTAATTATTATTAGAAAAATAAAATACTATTCAAATTTTACTACGTAGCTTTGCTGGTTGTAAATGCAGTAAATCCATGATAAATCCCAAGCACTAACTCACAGTTATAATTAAATGCACTGGGTGGCGCTGTGGGGTGTGTAAAGTTAACAAGTTGTTCGTATTTGATCACATAATGTTGTCTTCTGCCTCGCGAAGTTTGGAATTATTTGAAAATGATCTTACTAAATGATATTACAAAATATAATTACTTTTGATCAAATTAATTAATTAATCTGAGTTTTAATATCATCACCACAATGAGAAATCACGTGAAATCCAAACACCAGTCGTTGAGGAAAAACAGCTGTCCATCACTGCATTTACGACTGCAGGCAAGCTAAGCTGGACCCCGCGTGAGCTGAGATGAGGCGAAGCACTGCTACTTGGGCGGAGTGATTTGCTCGCAGCACCTGAGAAGCCCCGTGGTGAGGAGCAGAGAGTTGGAGTAAATCACTCCACAGAAGCAGCAGTGCTTCGCCTTCTGAGAATATACAGTTGCTGGTCATATAATTAGAATATCATGAAAAAGTTTATTTATTTCAGTAATTCCATTCAAAAAGTGAAACTTGTATATTATATTCATTCATTACACACAGACAGACATATTTCAAATGTTTATTTCTTTTAATTTTGATGATTATAACTGACAACTAATGAAAATCCCAAATTCAGTATCTCAGAAAATTAGAATATTACTTAAGACCAATACAAAAAAAGGATTTTTAGAAATGCTGGCCAACTGAAAAGTATGAACATGAAAAGTATGAGCATGTACAGCACTCAATACTTAGTTGGGGCTCCTTTTGCCTGAATTACTGCAGCAATGCGGCGTGGCATGGAGTCGATCAATCTGTGGCACTGCTCAGGTGTTATGAGAGCCCAGGTTGCTCTGATAGTGGCCTTCAGCTCTTCTGCATTGTTGGGTCTGGCGTATCGCATCTTCCTCTTCACAATACCCCATAGATTTTCTATAGGGTTAAGGTTAGGCGAGTTTGCTGGCCAATTAAGAACAGGGATACCATGGTCCTTAAACCAGGTACTGGTAGCTTTGGCACTGTGTGCAGGTGCCAAGTCCTGTTGGAAAATGAAATCTGCATCTCCATAAAGTTGGTCAGCAGCAGAAAGCATGAAGTGCTCTAAAACTTAAAGGTAGACGGCTGTGTTGACCTTGGACCTCAGAAAACACAGTGGACTAACACCAGCCGATGACATGGCACCCCAAACCATCACTGACTGTGGAAACTTCACACTGGACTTCAAGCATCTTGGATTGTGTGCCTCTCCATTCTTCCTCCAGACTCTTGGACCTTGGTTTCCAAATGAGATGCAAAATTTGCTCTCATCAGAAAAGAGGACTTTGGTCCACTGTGCTTTATTAAATCCAGAGTCAACGCAGCCGTCTACCAGGACATTTCCAGAGCACTTCATGCTGACTTCATTTTCCAGCAGGATTTGTACCTGCCCACACTGCCAAAAGAACCAAAACCTGGTTCAATGACCATGGGATTACTGTGTAATTACTGAGTGATTTCATGTAATATTCTAATTTTCTGGGATTTTGATTTCGTGGGTTTCATAAGCTGTAAGCCATAATCATCAAAATTATAACAAATAAAGGCTTGAAATATCTCACTTTGCATGTAATAGTCTATATAATATATTAGTTTCACCTGTTAAGTTGAATTCTTGAAATAAATCAACTTTTTGATGATATTCTAATTATATGACCAGCACCTGTAGTTCCCAGTATTTATACGGTTAGAAGATGGCTGTGTCTCATGTGACCTTGTTATTTGTACACGCTGTGTGACTATACAAATCACAACATGTAAATAGGAAAATGTTGGCGTTATTTTGTCACTTATTGGGAGCTGTATGCTAGCTGGAGCCGTTTACCTCCAGTCTTTGTGCTAAGCTAGGCTAGCGGTGGGTGCGTCAGACAGAGTTACGGCACACACGGAGATGAGAAGGGTGTGTATGGACTTATCTAACTCTGGGGGATACGGTGAATAAGCTAAATTCACAAAAAGTCGGAGTGTTCCTTTAACGTTATCGCTACTGTGTAATAGTAGCCTATGCTATTCACCAACTAAACATATCCTATTCAATGCAGTTCACAGTCTCTTTCACGGGCATCATTTGTAGTAGCCTATTCACAAACTGTTTGCTCAAGCATATCGTTTTCTCAGAGTTCACTGTGTGCTTTCTACCATGCACAAATAAAAATGTCACTGAACTTTTGCTGTGTAATTGTAACAATGAGCACTCAAACACACCAAACCAACAATTACTAAAAACGCACACAAAAACTGATTTTGCACAGGCATTTTGCACTAGTATTTATAACAGAGAATAGCCTAAACAGTGTCAGCGCCACAATATAAATAGCCTAAATGCTAAACGCATGATGTTATGTTCACTTAAAGAAAACTTACAAGTATACAGTATAAAACTATTAAACTAGTAGTTTACTGAGAGTATACTTCAAAGCGTACTTTCATAAACAAAACAAAAATTACTACTAGTATAAAAAAAGAAAACTACTAGTAGGCCCTTGCAGTACAAATGAGAAACATTGTGAACTTGTGCACTTAAAGTTTACTTCTGTTACACTTATAGTACACTTAAATGTATGCTTTTATATACTAAAAAAGTGGGCCAATTTAGTCCCAAGCAATATTGAAATATTACACTTACAAGTATAATTTTAGTACATTGACATTAGTATACTTGCTACATAAAGTATAAAACATAGGCCTACTTGAAAATTACTTTATGATTAAGGATAATTAAAACTAGTGAGGTAACTAGTCTCTCTCTCATAAACAAAGTGTTTAAGAACTGGAGGATGTGCTGGGTATTTCTCTTCAAACGGGTTTGGCGACTTTTGCTGGCAGAATTGAAAGTATTTTCAGTGTTTTGCTGTGTGCCATTTTACACCAGGACGTAATAAGATTCTTTAAATCAGAAAAAAAGTCTTTAATAGTATATATTCAAAAACAAATCTGGTTGCCGATGCAGGAATTTCAATGGTTGGAATCACTCGATGGGAAACCATTAACATGTTTGAAACCTGTGGTAAAGGTGAGTGAGCATTAGTCAGGTGAACTGCATTTGAGTTGCTTCCTCATTAACTTAGGTAACCATGGACTGCTTTCTTGACGTATTTAAAAGAAAAAGTAAACATGAAGTTCTTAAAGAAATGTGGCTTTTTGGTGTGACATATAGGTACATAAATTATATTTTAAAGATCTGTTGGGGACAATTAGCCTATATTTAATCACCCCGATGTTCTAAAAACAATAAGGTAACCGACAAAATTTAAAATTAGCATATGTAGATAGGGAGTGTTGAAACGTAATCTGATTTTTTATTTTTTATTTTTTTGCTCCATGTCTTAAAATTGGATATAATTTAGGTAATTTCAGTCTAAATGATATATTCTGTGACACTGTCAGGTACAAAGAGAGCTTCAACCTTCCTCTCCAGGGTGAAGGTAACATCAGGTGAGCTGGGTTGAAACAAACATCTGTTTTAATTTTGTACATGCATTTATTTTGTTCATCAAATTTACTGAAATATATATTTTCAGAAATTAAAAATAAATAATTTTAAATAAATAAACATCCCTTATCTTGTATTTATTCATTTCATTTGAAGCATTTTAATTAAAACAAATACAATACATTTAGTCTTTTTTTTAAACAGCAAACAATTTGGGAAAAATATTAAAGTTGCAGTTTTAGAAATGAAATGTAATACTTTTGTTTGTCAGTTTGTCTGAAACAGTATATCTGACTCATCAGACTTACTAGTTTGTCGATACTAAACCCTCAACGTAGACGCGGAAAGAAAATAAGTAGGTTATTGTTTACATAGGCCTATTTGGATAACCAAAAATCGACAAGTAAGTAACTCTGATTGGTTCTGTTCACGAGCAGGGGTGGGACTTACGATTTATTTTAATGGTCCATCTGATGTTTGTCACTGACTGAATAATTAAATACTTTATATCGGACTAAACCATTTTGGAGGTAAGAGAAGCAGATATTTGGAAAAAAAATATTTTAAAATATATAACCAAATTGCATGTTTTTGTGGTTTTCATTTAAATCTCAGGCATACAGAAAATATAAATATTAGAATTAATCTTACAACAGGGGCCTATATAATATAAATCCTGGATTTTTTACTATAATTGTCACCACCTTTCACCCCACTAGCGACAGCCCTGCTTACATGCCCTAACCATTTCTGTCTCAATCACTTTTAAAGTAATGTGTTCACCAGGAACATACTTAGTGCAACAAAAGAGGCACCACAAGACAATTTGAGACTTAAGTGTTATTGTTATATTTCTTCATAATACAGTTTTTTCCATCTACAAAATGAAGAAATAAAAAATAACTTGTCTTGAAGTAGAAGTTTGGTATGATGATTTTTGTAGTCCAAAACTATTTGTCATGTTTTGTTTAGATTAATGTTTGGTATGTTTCTATAATGTTTAAGTTTAAGTTCTCTGTTCCGTAAAATGTTTTAAATTGTTTTTTGTATGTCAGTGTGACTGCAGCTCCATGAAGATTTAACGAATCATGGAGGAAAAAGAAACATTCAGCGATGGAGAATCTTCTCTAGGATGCAGGTAGGCTACATCAAAGTCTTCATATGATCATTATGTTATAGAACATGTTGCCTTGTATGTCACATAACAGAGTAGTTCTGGTTGTTTGCAATAGTTAAGGTGTTCTGAGTGGCCGTCTCATATTCTTATGCTGAGATATAGTTAGGATCCAGAGTGTCTCTGTACACTGGGTAATATTCTCCTTGTGCAATGAAAACTATTTTCAACCTTTCTCCATATGAGGTTTATGTGCATGTAATCAACTACATTAATTCTTGTCTCTATTCTATAACCTTTGTTCTATTAAATTTCATTTCACAGTGAGAGATCAAACTCACCAGAGTCCAGCTGTGTGTCCATGAAGAGTGACCAGCCTATGGACAAGCCAGCAACATTTAAGGAAAAACTCACATCAACTGATCTCAGGTACAACATTTCTTTCTATATAGATAGATAGATAGATACTCTAAGTGAGGTTTATTTGCATGTAAAATGAAAAATACTGTTTTGTCACTGTTCTATTAATGTTGTTTCTGTAGGCAAAGATCAAAACCACCGGAGCCCAGCTGTTTGTCCATGAAGAGTGCCCAGTCTATGGACGACATAATGCAATTTGAGGGAAGACACACATCAACTGATCTCAGGTACAACATTTATATATGGATGGATGGATGGATGGATGGATAATTTATGTAAGGATGATCTACATGTAAAATCAACTATTTTAATTCTTGTCTCTGTTCTATTATCTCTATTCTTTTGTCTCTATTCTGTTAAAGTCCATTCCACATTGAGAGATCAAACCCACCGGAGCCCAGCTGTGTGTCCATGAAGAGTGACCAGTCTATGGACGACATAATGCAATTTAAGGGAAGACACACATCAACTGATCTCAGGTACAACATTTATATATGGATGGATGGATGGATGGATAGATAGATAATTTATGTAAGGATGATCTACATGTAAAATCAACTATTTTAATTCTTGTCTCTGTTCTATTATCTCTATCTCTATTCTTTTGTCTCTATTCTGTTAAAGTCCATTCCACAGTGAGAGATCAAACCCACCAGAGCCCAGCTGTGTGTCCATGAAGAGTGACCAGTCTGTGGGCAACATAATACAATTTAAGGGAAGACGTACATCAACTGATCTCAGGTACAACATTTATAGATAAAGAAACTATCTAGATATTCTGCTTTGCGTCGTGGCCGCATGACCAACTCAGGTGTGCATTATTTTTCTAATAATTCAACGGCCCGTCGTCAATTATTCTTTCCTTAAACCATGGAAATATGTCAGCTTATGAACAATGTAATGTTACATTGACATCAAAAAAGTTATCCAATGATCATAGTTTATTAGTAAGCCAGAGAAAATAACACTAGAGAGGATAATTTTGCTAAAATATTTGCACTATATTATATATAGTTGTATTTTAACCTGACCTAATATGTTATTTGTCCTGTGGTAACTTTTCAGGAAGTTTAATTTAAATGTGTGGGTTCATTAAGCATGCTTTATGTGCAATTTAAATGTTTGTATACAATAAAAATAAAAAAATATTATTGGAATCTGTAAGGGTGGATTTCCTACTGGGGTTCAGGCTGCAGGACTGCCGAATGACTAAAGAAACGTTATCTGCAAGATGGTAGAAAACTGTTCATTTCTTGTATATTACCACCCCACTGCTACTGATAACAGTGACGGAAATAAGCGCAGTTACAATAACTAAATATGTTTGAGAGCGTTGCTATTGTGTGCCAATATTGCATTGCAATGGGTAGCACTTCACAGTCAAAATCAAATCAAAACTAGTTACTATATTATTTGTAATTGAAAGTAGAACACTTTAAACCAAAATAGATGTATGAGCTGATAAAAACTTATACCATTAATTGTACCCAGCATATATGTAAAATTTTACCAGAGAGAGAGTACAGAGAGAGACAATGAAAAGAAGAGGCAAAGAAAAGAGTGCCCCAAGAAAGAGAGCCATGTTAACAAATGAAACAAGTGTTACCATGTACCTGAAATATTTCCAAATTAATTCAATATAGTCAAATTAAAAACAGAATCGAATCATAAAATCGATATCAATGCCAAGGTATTAATGCACGGGCTTACCTGGGCTGAAGCCCAGGGGCCTCCAAAGTGCAGGGGCCTCCCATGTTCAGGTTCATGATGAGCTAAAAAGGTTATATTGTTTTGTAACTTGTCAGGTTTTCTGTCAATCACTCTAATCGCACGTTACATGTCTGCTGATTGAGAGACCCACGTGGCCCCATAAGCCCCGTTCACACAGTCAGCAATTTTGTCGCTGTATGTCGCTTGTGGGCGTTGGTAGTGCTGTCGCTCTAATGTTATTGGTAGACTGCTCGTCTGGCCACATCTATACAAAACACCATCACAAGTAATACAACTATATTATTTTAATTTGACTAGGAATTAGGCTCAACAGTATGCTGTTTGGAGAGTGTTTTTTTATATTACCACACAGCAGTGTTCAGTGGATTAAATAATTTACTAGATTAACGATCGATCAATCTACAAATTAAACTCACTCATACTGTCATAAATTACTAAAACGTCATCCGAATTTGACAAATAATCAGTTTTCTTTTCCCTAATAGTCAACATAATGCAGGGCAAACTGTAACATGAACTGCAGCAGTGCTAAACTTGCATCATAAAATTACAACACTCGAACAATAAATGTATGAATTAAACTCACTGACACTGTCGACAGTTTATTTTCCGTGCATCATTTTAATATATCCATGTTTGTGGTTAGTTACAGTCAAATCATATAAAACAGTGAAATTGCCCTCGAACTCTTCTGTCTTGCCTGCACTGCACTCGAGATGGTGACGGGAGCTGAGCTCCACTGAAAGGCTATTGGTTGTCGCTCGCGAAAATCGCTTTTTCATTTGCATAAAGTTGAAATTTGTCAACTGTGATGTAGATTACCTAGATATTACACTTTTTTAAAATGAGACTCTATAAATTGAGGGGATGGGGGGCCTACAAAACCTCTCAGCCCCGGGGCCTAACATTAGGTTAAGGTGGCTCTGATCAATGCTCATAAATGCAGCTCTAATGGCTTGTGCAAATGATCAAATAACATCCAAGCTGATATTATGAAAACACCCACAAAGCAAAAATTCCAATTTTGCTTATGTAATTGTGTAATTATTGGATTAACAGTGTTCATTTATTTTACAACCACATTTCCATCTTTAATTTATGTTGTAATTTTATTATATTATTTTATTCTTTCAGTCATGACTCTCTACTGGCCCAAAGCAGATTCAAATCAAACCTGCTGAAGAAGTTTCAGTGTCTGTATGAAGGAACAGTAAAGCAGGGAAACCCAACACTCCTGAATGAGATCTACACAGAGCTCTACATCACAGAGAGTGAGAGTGGAGAGATCAATAATGAGCATGAGGTGAGACAGATCGAGACACAATCCAGGAGAGCAGAAACGGAGGACACACCAATCAAATGCACTGACATCTTTAGACCTTTACCTGGACAAGACAAACCCATCAGAACTGTGCTGACAAAGGGAGTCGCTGGCATTGGGAAAACAGTCTCTGTGCAGAAGTTCATCCTGGACTGGGCTGACGGGAAAGAGAATCAGGACGTCCAGCTCATATTTCCACTTCCTTTCAGAGAGATCAACTTGATGAAGGACAAAATACGCAGTCTTTCAGATCTTCTTTGTGTGTTTTTCCCTGAAACAAAAGAAATGGAAATATCCAGTGGTGAATATAAAGTGTTGTTCATCTTTGATGGTCTGGATGAGTGTCGTCTGTCTCTGAACTTTAAGAGCAAAGTGAAACTGTGTGATATATCTGAATCAGCCTCAGTGGACGAGCTGCTGGTGAACCTCATTGAGGGGAATCTGCTTCCCTCTGCTCTCATCTGGATCACCTCCAGACCAGCAGCAGCGGATCTCGTCCCCTCTGAGTGTGTCCATCGAGTGACAGAGGTACGAGGCTTCAATGAGCCACAGAAGGAGGAATACTTCAGGAAGAGAATCAGTGATCAGAGTCTGGCCAATACAATCATCACAAACCTGAAGTCCTCGAGGAGCCTCCACATCATGTGCCACATCCCAGTGTTCTGCTGGATCTCAGCCACTGTTCTAGAGGAGATGTTGAGTGAAGCAGAGAGAGGAGCGATTCCCAAGACTCTCACTCAAATGTACACACACTTCCTGATCATTCAGACCAACATCAAACATGAGAAGGACTATGAGAAGAGAGCGAAAGATGAAGAAGACATGATTCTCAAACTGGGGAAACTGGCTTTTCAGCAGCTTGTGAAAGGCAACCTGATCTTCTATGAGGAAGACCTGAGAGAGTGTGGCATTGATGTGACAGAAGCATCAGTTTACTCAGGATTGTGCACTCAGATCTTCAGAGAGGAGTTGGGCTTGTATCAGGGGAAAGTCTTCTGCTTTGTTCATCTGAGCATCCAGGAACATCTAGCAGCTCTATATGCTCACATCTCCTGTACAAAGAAGAACAGAAATGTGTTTGGCAAAACCAAACAAGGTTTATTTTATAAAGTAAACTGGATGAAGTCAGTGTCTAAGCTGCATCAGAAAGCTGTGGATGAGGCTTTACAGAGTAAGAATGGACATCTGGACCTTTTCCTACGGTTCCTTCTTGCTCTCTCATTGGAGTCCAATCAGACTCTCTTACGAGAACTACTGACACAGACTGGAAGCTGCTCCTACAACACAGAGGAAACTGTTCAGTACATCAAACAGAAGATCAGGAAGAATCGCTCTCCAGAGAGATCCATCAATCTGTTCCACTGTCTGAATGAACTGGGGGATGATTCACTGATGCAGGAGATGCAAAATAATCTGAGAACTGGAAAACACAAACTCTCCTCTTCACAGTGGTCAGCTCTGGTTTATGTGTTGCTGACATCAGAGCAGAAGATGGATGTTTTTAATCTAAAACCATTCATTGGAGAACAAAACACAGCAGATGAAGTTCTTCAGAAGCTGCTGCCGGTGGTTAAAGAATCCAGAACAGTTCAGTAAGTCACACTGACAACAATCACTACACTGATAAAACATGATCACATTTATACTTTTAGCACATTCTTTCTAACAAAAGGAGGACATTTTCACCAAATCCCATTACTGTCAGCAGGGGTGGATTATCACTGACAAAGGTCTTGGAGCCAGTTATCTCCAAGGGGCCCCACCCCCTATTTGTTTAATTTTTTTATATTCACTGTAATAGAAAGTAAATTACAATCATTGTGAATTTTCAGGCCTCTCTCACTCCAAGCTGTCAAATACCCAAATAACCCTGTTAGATAAAAAAAAAAAGACTGTACTGAAGTTCGTTGTTATGGGAAGAAGGAGGCGGGAACCTGCAAAAAATTTAATACTTTAATAATCTATAAAATAAACAAACAACAAAATGAAAGTAAAGTAAAGACGGCAGCCACTCACGGACGATTGCCGCCACAAATAATAAAAACAGAAACATAAATCAAGGCCTGGCTTCTCTCGTCATTCCCTGTCATCGCTCCTCCTATTATGCTTCCGCTCCTCCGTGAGAGATACGAGACCGGTGCGTTGCGCAGGTGTCTCTCATTATCGATCACGCCACCGTATATATCGAACTAACTTACCCGCAAGTGCTGAATAATACTCACACACGTCAGTTTATTAAATGAATGAAACTTATGAGGTTACGCAGCGCTGTTTCACTTGGTCTACACTATCACACTAAACAGCATTTGAGTGTGTTGAAAGTTATAATGTTATTCTATGTGTTAGTTTGTCTGTATGAGACTAGCAGTAAGCTAGATCAACAATAGAAAAACATACTGATCATATTCTGACATTTCATCATGTTGAGCTATATAACATTGATTAGTTTTATGTACATTTGCTCACCTCTACATTTGCGCGTCTCTGTCAAGTCGAGGTTAGTCACGGACGCTAGCTCTTGGCATCTCGAAAATGCCACACTGATATTGATCCTCATTTTAGAGTTCTCCTTTTGTCCCAAAGTCTGCTTGCTATGGTCCATAATGTTTGAACGAAACAACAACAGCGTACCGCTAGACGTAATGCAGTTGTCCACATCTGTCGCCATGGTTACTATGGCAGTACGAGCGGAAACCAGGGATAACGTGGATATTACGCCATTGACAGGTGACAAGTAGGACAGGGACGAGCCATTATTTAAAATTCGAATTTCTCTGAAATTAAAAATCTTTGGGAACTTTTGGGAGATTGTAAGTACAGAACTGCAGGAAATATATCACACTGTGCAAGTGATTTTTGGATATTTTATTACAAAAATCTTACATATTGTAGCTTTAAAGGAATTTAACATATTAGGCTACAATTTTTCATTTTGGCTAGTCATTCATAAGCTTTTAAAATTAATGTTAAAAAGTTTTTTTAAGATTATAAAATTATTTATCTTTGTAGTTTACACATTTTCTAAATTAATTTAACTAGTGTCAGTTCATCTTCATCATATGCATGTTTTTAATCTCTACAGGTTGTGGGATTGTGGAATCACAGATGAGGGTTGTGTTGCTCTGGCTTCAGCTCTGAGATCAAACCCCTCACACCTGAGAGAACTGAATCTGTCTGGAAATAAACTAGGAGACTCAGGAGTGAATCTGCTCTCTGATGTACTGAAAGATCCTCACTGTAAACTGGAGAAACTGAGGTAAGTCACACACAATCATACTCACAAATAATTTTTGGTTATAGCTCCGACAAGGATGAATGATAATCTGTAGATATTGTGAAGGTGATAAGGTGTTTTGTGCTCGAAGTGGACCAGTACGCACTGATACACAGTAGCAGCACTTCTATATTTTAAGCTGTAGTGTACACTCACTTTTTCTTGCATATCAGCACTTCTCTCATGCTGCCGGTACCAGGGTCGTCACTAGACCCCTTTTCTAAATATTTTTCTACATTTTTGAGACTGTCTTTGGTTCACTGCAGTTTTAAGGAGAAAATACTCAGCAATGGTGTTGTACATGGTTGGTCTTAAATCATATTAAAAACACTACATAGACATATAAACAACATTAAAAGCTTAATTTTCACCACATGGGGACTTAAACATCATGCACAGAAATTATTAAAGACAAAATCACACTGTAAAAATTATTTGTTAGTTTAACTTAAAATAGCCTAGCCTGGTTGTCTTAAAACTTTTTTTTGTTGAGTTGATACAAAAAAAGTGATTAGTTTATTCAATAAAAACTTAAAATACCATGTTATCTGAACAACATTATCATCAACTAAGCTGTTTTGGCAAAAGATTTGTGAAAAGTTGTGATAAATCATGAAAATATTGATACAAAAAAGTGATTAGTTTATTCAATAAAAACTTAAAATATTATGTTATCTGAACAACATGATCAACAACTAAGCTGTTTTGGCAAAAGATTTGTGAAAACTTGTGATAAATTATGAAAATATTTTTTTACAGTCCAGTGGCAAAAATTTGTCACGGTTTTGATTCGTGTTTTATTTAGCTTTCCTGTTCTGTTCTAGTGTTTTGCTGTTAGTTTGTTAATTGTTTCTGTTCTCCTCCATTCCCTGCCTGTTTGTTTCCTTGGTTACTAATTGATTGAATATTCTGTTCAGGTGTGTCTAGTTAATTATCTCATTAGCTCCTTGTTTGCCCTGTGTATTTAAGCCCTGTATTTTGTTCTGTTCAGCTGCCTGTTAATGTTGCATAATGTTGAGTTTTGTTAAAATAAACTGAAGACTGCTGCGATTAGATCCTGTTTAACTTGATTTGCAACTCTCTGTGACACTATGTCAATGAACTCATTTAAATTGCTTATCAGAGTGAATGACAGAGACAGAAATGGTAGTTACATCGTGTGGAGTAAATTTGTTATATTAAATAATGACTCAGCAGCTGATTGTAGAGTAAATTGATTTGTGGTTTTTGATGTCCCTTTGAATTATAGAAGTGGCAAATTGATAGATTCATGTTCTGCTATTTTTAATAGAAAACAAGAAAAATGAATATAGGGCAGATTAAACGAAATTTACCACAATTACAGTAATATAAGAATCAATGGTCAATAAAAAAGATAATATTAAAAGTGCATATGTGTTGAGGATTTTGTGGTAATAAAATGTAGAGATTGAATATATAATGATATTAAAATAAACCTCCTCAAGCACCATGTATAAGCTGGTCTCATCTTAGACTGGACCTGTTAATCATGTTGTGAATTGAGTCTCAATGAAATTCCTGGTTATCTGAGCTGTAGATCCTGAACTGAGAGACTGAAGTGTGTCATTGTTTTCTACAGGATGATTAATTGTGGTGTCACAGATAAAGGTTTTACTGCTCTGGCTTCGGCTCTGAGATCAAATCCCTCACACCTGAGAGAACTGAATCTGACTGGAAATAAACCTAGAGTGTCAAGAGTGAATCAGCTCTCTGCTGTACTGAAGGATCCTCACTGTAAACTGGAGATACTGAGGTAAATCATCTCTCTGAGACTCACACACACTGATACAGCAGATAGTTTATCAACTCTCTGTTACAAAATTGCCTCAGACAAAACAGAGATGAGCCTCGTTATTACTTAGAGATGTTGGGAAGGTGATAAGCTGTTTTACAAACACATGTGGTTTATGAGTTTGCTGTTGAACATGGTTCCTCTGTTCCAGATGATTATTGGCTTTTAGAGACGAAGAGTCTAGATATGGCTGGGATGCTACATTGCTACGTTACATTCAGTCATCAACTGAAAACAGGATGACTAATCGATACTTGGGATTTAAGAATTGATGTCGGTTCGTAAAAATGAGAATCGATTAAAATCGAGAAATCAATATTTTTTTACCCAGCCCTAATATTTTCGTCTATATTGTCATAAATATCATCATCGCAAATATTCTTCTTAGAATATCGTGATATAATGTTGAGGCTATATCACCCACCCCACGAACCGTAACTACCACGATGTTAACAGAACTTAAAGTTAATAAAAGGCTGATTTGACGTTTACTTGACTGACAGGACAGCTGTTTCAGTGGTTGCCTAGAAACATAAAAAACGCAGCGCACTGCTCGTTCTGTGTAATGGTAAGTGCTGTGCACCTCGCGTTTTCGAACCTGAAAAACGCGTTAGGTGTGATCGGGGCTTAACAGTACATTATGCTGCTTATTACAAGTCTGGATATCAAATAAATCAGGAGTGCCAACCCCAATTTCTGCCGGGCCACATAATTTCTGTGTGTACCCTTTCATATTCATTTCACATTTATTTGTACAATGCTTTTCATAATACATACAATTTCAAAACAACTTTACAGAAAATTTTTTTCTGTTATCAGATGTGACTGTGTAATGTCCATATGGCGGAAATGTACAGTTCTAATATAGTACAAATCATGCAGTGGAAAATCACCAAACTGTGTATTCAGTTAAGCAATGAGCATGTTAAAACATTGATTATATGTTATGATCATATTGATTACAGTATATGGAAAATTTGTCAGTTGTGTATTAGCGCTTTTCCACTGCATGGTATGGTTCGGTACGGCTCGCTTTGGCGCTTTTCCACTGTATGGTACGGTACAGCTTGGTACGGCTCACTTTGTGGCACTTTTCCAACTGCATGATACAACTCCCTTCGACTCGCTTTAAATGGTACCACCTCTGTTGAGGTTCCAAGCGTGCCGTACCGATACTAAAATGTGACGTGAAAACACCACAGATCACTGATTGGTCAGGGAGCAACAGCTGACTATTATTTGTTTTATTTGTTCGCACAATTTTTTAGACGACTTGCTTGAAAAAAGAAACTTGAAAAAAGAAATGACTGAATCGTGGTCAGTAGACGAGGTGCTGACGTTCCTCTCGTTGGTAGCTGAGGAGCACATGATCAGGAATGAAAAAGTTTTTCAGCAACTATAATAATCAGTGACAGTCTATTATCCCACCCACTTTGAAGCGGTACTAAACTGCAGTGGAAAAGCAAACCGAGCCAAGCCGTGCTGTACCGAGCCATACCATGCAGTGGAAAACCACCATATGTTGATTCAAAGTTGGCTTCATCTTAAGTCCTCGCTGGAGTTAGCGTCATCTCTTCATAGGTGTTTTGTCATCTGAAATCTTCATAAGATACTGGATCCAAACTGGAGCTGGTGTAATCTCCAGTTACATTGGGATGGGTATCCTGTGATAGAAACAGGAAAGCAAATGGAAAATAATTAGTGTAGCTGCAGTTTATAACAAATTCCAAGCAAAAGATAACAATGTGCATTTGATCTCATATAACTAGAGTTCAAAGTTATGAGATGAATTATGTGAATGCTAGGGATGGGACGGTATGAGAATTTCATATCACGATAATAGTGACCAAAATTATTATCAATATAATCACGGTTTTGTTAAAACGAGATGAAAGTGTTCAAAAATAACTGATGCTCACACTGGAAACATTTTAACAAGTTTTATATTTTAAAATCAACAAACAACAAATAAAACATGCAGCTCTATGCACTTTTTTAAACGTACAGTATGGAATTTTTCGCCACTAGGGGTCGCTAACCTCTTTACAATAACAAAGGCGTAGTTTGATGACGCAACACATGCTAAGAATTATGGATGTTGTCGTCAACGTCAAGCCGGCCGATCTAATAATGTTTATGGTTGACTGAATACATAGATGCTTTTATCATGACTGTGAAATGAAGCGGGTCGGGATTGCTAAGAGACAGCTATCAGCTCCACACGCGACGCGACTCCCGCGGATATAAAAGGAATACGGACATTTCATTCTACTGAGCTACACACAGAATTACAACTCACAGGTCAGTTTATTAGACAAATTAAACTTGTGAGGTAACGCAGCGCTGTTTCACCTGGTCTAACATTACACTATCACACTAAATAGCATTTGAATGTGTTGAAATTTATGTTATTCTATGTGTTAGTTTGTCTGTATGAGACTAGCAGTAAGCTAGATCAACATTAGAATAACATACAGATCATATTCGAACAATTATCATTGTTGAACTATATAACATTGATTAGTTTTATGTAAATGTGCTCACCTGTTTAATAAGTACGAGCGGTCGAAGTCTCGGACGTGGAGCTCTCGTTTATATAATGTTACTGTCTATGGGAGCTCTCGGCATCTCGAAAACACAGCGCTGATATTGATTCTTCTTTTAGTTCTCCTTTTTTATCCAAATCTGCTTGCCATGGTCCGTAATGTTTGAACGAAACAACAACAGCGTGCAAATAGACATTGCGAACTCCACAGTTGTCTGCGTCTGTCGCCTTGGTTAATCAGAGGGCTCTGCTCATAGCTCTGGTTACCATGGCGGTACGAGCGGAAACCATAGGCGGAAACCAGGGACAACGCGGATATGACGCCATTGACTGCGACAAAACAGAAATAAAGACACGGCCCGTGTCTTCGAATTAAAATATTAATTTCTCTGGATTTAGAAGTTAATTGGAACTGTCGGGATAATGTAAATACACAACTTTAAAAAATATATAACATAGATATAGTGATTTTTTATATTTTTAAAGCAAAAAAATACATATTGTGCATTTAAGCAAGATTCAATTCTGTGGCATTTCCTTCCTCTATAATGACGGTCGACAATAGCAACGCATTATAACGGCGCACATCCATGTATCGCAACGGACGCGCTCTCTCCTTTCATTCAAATACAACTTGCCGTCTTGCGTCTTCGTTTTTGATTGTATTGAAAATGAAATAAGAGTTGATTTATTATTTACAGTGTTTGATAATATTGTTGTGATCATCTTGTCTGGGCGATTGTTTTGTACACTGTACAAAAGGAATGTATAAACAGGTAAGATTTAAAACATTAATCTCAATTCAATATACACAAATTATGTGGTAAAAAAAATCGGTGTAATAAGTGTACAATGAATAAGTTATCACAATGAATGTCACTCTTAATAGTCTTGTTTGAACTTGATCGTTCGTCTTTGGCTCAAAGCCACTTGCTGCGAACTTTTCTTCGCGGAAGCTTCACATTTATTTCAAGTGAGTGAGATAAAATATTTTAACTCAAAACAACATTTTGTGCCCAATTATTTCCCAGACGTAGTTTTGTTATTGAGGTCAAAGTTAACTTGCCTTGCCCAGTGAGTTATTAAAATTGCGATAATCAAACACGGTTTTAATGATAATTACATTTTAAACGATAATGCTAACCGTCAGTACATTTTATCGTGGTTTATAGTGAAACCGGTAATCGTCCCATCCCTAGTGAATGCTTAGTTAAAGAGCTGAGTCTTTAGTCTAGATTTAAACTGGGATAGTGTGTCTGAGCCCCGAAAATTACCAGGAAGGCTTTTACAGAGTTTGGAAGCCAAATGAGAAAAAGCTCTACCAAGTTTAGTGGACTCTGCTGTCCTAGGTACTACCAAAAGGTTTTGTAACCTTAAAGGGATACTCCACCTCTGGAAAGATGAATGTGTATTTAAATTGGGTCATTTATGTAGAAGAAATGTGAAATTATTTTTGAATCTGGAGCTTTCTAGACTGAGAAAAGCCAGAAAATGTATTTTTTGGCTCATGTGGATGAAAGACAACAACTCCCAGAATGCACTTGCTTCGCTGCTCTACGAGGACACTCCCAAGCCACGCCTACCGGTTAGAGAGCAGTTGCAAACAATAAAGCTAACTAGTCTCCGTGAGTCTGCCCGGGTTTTTGAGATCACATCGCACAAAATGTCCGGGATTCGGCTTTTGCGTTCTACAGTCGCCATTCATTGTGTTTACTGTGGCAAGCAGGACGAGGCTAGGGCCGCGGGAGAACGACGCGAGGCCGGTGGCGTGATTACTGATGAGCGGCGCCTGTGAGACGCACCGGTCTCGTGGGCTATCTCTCACGGAGGAGCGGGTATTTTCTTAGCAATGGTAAAACGCACATCAACCGATCACTTGTTTAGCGTTCATGTAAACACTACATTCAGATTCACCAATCGGAATGAATTCAGTTAGATTGAAACAAAAGGTGTGCATGTAAACAATGAATGGCGACCGTAGAAAGCAAAGCCGAATCCCGGACATTTTGGACGATCTCGACGGCCGGACATGCAGGTTTCTGCCGGTGAAATCAAGCGCACTGGCACTGATCTGTGATAGATCTGTTAGCGCATTAGGTCCAACCCCCTATGGGCGGGTTTGAAAGGGTGGGAACTAGTGCTTGCAGTCTTAACAGAAATCCCCCCCTCTTACACTTCCTCCTACAATGACGCAAAATGACGATTTTTGCGTCATTGTAGGAGGAAGTGTAAAGAGGTAAATACAGATTTCTCTCGTCTCAGGGGAAAATGAGAAAATGTTGCACTACCATTCCATAGTATGACTGGGTTTCTAACATTGCAAAGCTTAATGCAAATGGGTGGAGTGTTCCTTTAAGGGGCGTGATCAACTGTAGGATTGTAGTAAATACTAACTAAGCTAAACCTATTAGGGACTTATCGATATGTAATTTTTGAAAAAATTGTAGAACAACTACCTAGTAGTGCATTACATTAATCCAGTCTAGAAGTCATGAATACATGAACTATCTTTTCTGCCTCAGAAACAAAACATGCTCCTAAGCTTGGCGATTAGGTCACTTCAGCCGGACTTCCCTGTGACCTTTTAGGTTGTTGGTTTTGTTTTTATAAAGAATAAATCTACAGCTGTCGCAGACCAGATCAGGTGGGAGAAAGAACACTACGGGAACCACGTCCTGGCCTTAAGGGAGGTTCACATGTGGAAAATACATCACATATACTTCCCAACTGGGAAGTACCACACATGGAAAGAAGTCTCTGCGGTAGGTCCTACCTACAGAGGGAGGAACTACATAGATGCAGCGACTAGCAGCAGAGATGGAGCCCTGCCTAGGAGAAGACACCTGGTTTATCGACAGGGAAATCTTGGATGATACATCATATGGGATTACCATGGGGAATCACTAGATATGGAGCATCTAGCCCATGTATTAGGCCTAGCATTGAATTCCTCTGCTGAATTCAGCAGGGTGTTGAAAAGTAAGAAACATCCAGGGTTCGCCAGTCTGGGAAATTCACGTGGACATAAAAGCGCATGTTATCACCTCAGAAGGGGAAAGGTGCTGTGTGTGTTACAATTTCCTGATTGGTCTAGTGGAGGAAAGCAACAGCAAAAATGGATGGTGGAACTGTGGAAATGGAACTGTTTTACAACAACCCAAAAATAAACACATTATATTTTATAAAAGAAAGTATTTTTTATTTACAAATCAAGCAAAAGAAAGAGAGGGGTATCAGATTCAGAACGGGATATTGCCAAATAAACAAACATAATCAGTCTAACTCCTTATTAACCAAACTACTTAAACTAAAATACAATTAAAAAAAGTACAGAAAAATAAGCTTACCCCCCCCCCCCCAGCTAACATAAATGGGAAAAAAAGTTCAATTTCAATATAAAATGGCACCCACCTCCCTACTAATCCTACAAATAAAGAAATAAATGATTAACTAATAAACTTCAAATAAACCAAAAGCAAAACAGATCAATTAACCCATACAATAAATGATCATAGAAGTTAACACTCACTTCTGCCTTTTAAGTCTCAATCATAGTAATTACAGAGAGACAAAAGAGAGAAACTCGACTTCAATAAGTTTAACACAAATGAGGTAAAGATACACAACACCACAAATTACTTGCTTCAACACAACATCAAGTCTGGGGTTGGAAATGAGACCTCAAAGCTGTTGCACACAGTCAAGCCACCACTAACACAGCTCTGATGATGGTTGCAGTTGAAATACTCTCCTTCCCCTCCCATCATCCAATCACAGCAGGGCATTAATTATTGGCATCAGGTGGGAACTGAAGAGAGACCAAGAGAGAGAAAACAGAGCACAGCTTGGGCACAAACAATCAAACCCGAATGGCTCGAGACGTGCACAGTGTGGAGCACCTGGCCAGTTGCCCACAGCAACACACGGGACGAAACTGGCTCGACCTGGAGATTGTTGAATCTCACGAAGGTATTAGGCGTCACCCAGCCCGCAGCTCTGCAGATGTCTGAGAGAGATGCACCATTGGCTAATGCCCAGGAGACGCAACACTCCATATGTCTGCTGTCCCCCAGAACAGACAGAGCTACTCAGATCAGACTGTGGGAGGATCCTTGGGAGGTGAACAGATCAAACTGCGCGCTATAGATTTCCCAGCAAAGGTGAATGGAAATGAGCTTCTGTTTGCTTACATCCATTTGGCACTAAAGAACAATCTGAATGAGTGGAAGCACACTGCATCCTTTTATACCCATATGTCCGGGGAAGTGGCACATGCAAATTCCACTCACCAATCCTCATTAGCCTTTTCATAAGTATCAGAGTTGTTTGAGGCTCTCAAATGCGACCCCTAGTGTCAGTTTCGACACAATGTTGAAGTGACTAACAGATAGGGAACTAGCACAGCTATATAGAAGTATGTTAAGTCAATAAAAAAATATGAATATATAAAGAATAACTAACATATACAATATTTTCTGATTCATATCTTACAGAAGTTTTTCAGTATATGTTTTTTCAGTATTTTTTTTAATATTTATGTGTTGAGAATTTTGTGGTACTTACATAAAACAATTAAGTGTGAAGTTCCTGCTGAGCTGTATACCCTGAACTGAGCCTGAAGAGTGTCATTGTTCTCTACAGGTTGAGTTATTGTGGTGTCACAAATATAGGTTGTGCCGCTCTGACTTCAGCTCTGAGTTCAAACCCCTCACACCTGAGAGAACTGGATCTGACTGGAAATAAACTAGGAGATTCAGGAGTGAATCTGCTCTCTTCTGTACTGAATGACCCTGACTGTAAACTGGAGATACTGAGGTAAATCATCTGAGAGTCACACACACTGATACTTACAAATTGTTTATAGTTATAGTTCCGACAAGGATGTAGGATAATCTGTAGAGTTTTACCCAAATGTACCTAGTATAAAAGGAGACCCAAATCTCTGTTACAAATGCTTCACACAAAACACAGGTGAGTCGCGTTATTTTTTAGAGATGTTGTGAAGGTTAAAATAAGCTGTTTTGCAAGCATATGTGGTTTGTGAATTTGCTGTTGAATATGGTTTCTTGGTTCCAGATGATTATTGGCCTTCAGAGACAATTAGTCTAGATATGGCTGAACAGAATTTCTAAATAGTATTTCTGTCAATTAAATTATGAATTATCTTTGTCTCATCTGAAAAACAGTTGTTTATCAGCTTATTACAAACGAAAAGTAGACATTATCACATCAATTTACCAAACAAATAATGAATGGACATGAAGCATTGATTTAAATCTATGTAATCTGTTGTGTTGAGGATTTTGGCATACAAAAAAAAATGGATGAACACCAGTTGTTTTGAAGCGGCTTTGGCCGGTACAGTGAATGAGTTAGACTTGGCCTTTTATCTAAAAGAGGAACAGAAGACGCCGCTCGAATCCTTCCTTTGCGTTTTTGCTGTTTTGCCGACCAGATACTGCAAGAGTCTAATCCACCAGTTAGCTCTGCTGAGATTGAAGAATGTCATTGTTTTCCACAGGTTGAGTTATTGTGGTGTCACAGATGAAGGTTGTGCTGCTCTGGCTTCAGCTCTGAGATCAAACCCCTCACACCTGAGAGAACTGGATCTGACTGGAAATGAACTAGGTCAAAGAGGATTGAAGCTGCTGTCTGATCTGAAGGATGATCCTAAATATGAACTGAAGATGCTTCTGTGAGTAGTGATGATTAAAAATGGTCATATTTTAATTGGTTGTTAATGATTTTTATTACACATATTTTGGAGATTTTCATGTTTGAGTTTGAACCCACTGGTGCAGGGGTATCCAATCCTGCTCCTGGAGGGCCACTGTCCTGCAGAGTTCAGCTCCAACCCCAATTAAACAAAAGAAAAAAATCTCTTTATGTTTCATTTCATTTCAAAACAAGAATAAAACCATTCCCTATCTTTCCCCCCAAAATGCTGCATTGTAAGAGTATTCTGAATTTGGCATTTTAAAAAGATAAATGTAAATATGTATCACCACTTTCTTTCATGATCATAAATAAAATAATGTGACAAAGAGGATTGTAAGTATTATTATGGATAAGAGTCAAATGTCCAATGCTGAATGGTTAAAGGGTTTTTAAAGATCCCATCTACTCTAGTTGACACCATGAATCACAGGGTTATTTTATCTCACTATAGTAGTGCATAGTTTGTTTTAGTTGTTCTTAAGTGGATCATGTATTAATGTTGCACACATTTGACTGTCTGTGTTTCACTTTAAGGTTTTAGATGTTACTCTGAGCTTCTCTGGATCAGCTGATGGTGAATAAAGAGCCACTACAGACACATCACATTCAACAGCATCAACAGACACAAACCCATAGTGATCATCACAATTTTCACAATAATCCAATCTTGATTCAAAATCAAACAGAGAAACCTTTTATTCCTGTTGACATTTAAACTGGTTCCCCATTTTACATAATAACATTGTTTGAAACAATATGTGTATCTTCTGTTCAAACCATATCACAATATATTTGAATCCAATGCATTGGTTAAAATCTGTGCATTTATTAATAACGGACTTGGTAAATAAGGTATAAATACACATAATTTCCTGCAGGTCATTTCTCGATGTCTGTAATCTGGTCCAGTATGGAAGTGCCGCTGTAGTTGTTTGTCTCCAGTGCCAGAAGCTTCTGTATGTAGTTTTGAGGCAAGCCGTTCTGTTGAGCCCCTAAACACACAACCTAGATGAAGAATGAGACGAGATAAACATTCATATGAATAAGAGGTTCATCATTGACACTTTTCATGATAGTCATGCAGCTCGACAGTCACAGACGTTAATGGTCTAAAATCATAAAGGGGTCATATTATGCCCCTTTACGAAGTCTTGATTTTGTTTTTGGGGTGTACTAGAATATGCTTTTACGGAAGCGTATTGCATTCACTTGAGGAAAAAAAATCTACTCTGTTTTTCTGAATTAATGACTTAATTATCTCAGAATTATGAGATAATTTTCATGAAAAAAAATTTTTTTGCTCTGTTTTTCTGAATTAATGACTTAATTATCTCAGAATTCTGAGATAATTAAGTCATTAATTCAGAAAAACAGAGCAATTTTTTTAAAATGAAAAATTATCTCATAATCCTGAGATAATTAAGTCGTTAATTCAGAAAAACAGAACAAAATATTTTTTTATGAAAAATTATCTCAGAATTCTGAGATAATTAAGTCGTTAATTCAGAAAAACAGAACAAAATATTTTTTATGAAAAATTATCTCATAATTCTGAGATAATTAAGTCGTTCATTCAGAAAAACAGAACAAAATATTTTTTTATGAAAAATTATCTCAGAATTCTGAGATAATTAAGTCATTAATTCAGAAAAACAGAGCAAAAAAAAATGTTTTCATGAAACTCGTAATTCTGAGATAATTAAGTCATTAATTCAGAAAAACAGAGTAGATTTTTTTTTCCTCAGGTGAATGCAATACGCTTCCGTATGCTTTCATGCTTGATTGACAGCCCGAACGCGCTGTTTATTTCTGTTTCGATGAAGCCCCTCCTTCTAAAATATGAAATTTGTTGTGATTGGTTAGCTGGCCTAGTGTGTTGTTATTGGCACCACTTAGCGCGTTCTGGAAATGTCATGCCCCTTACCATAACTGCGAGCATCTGATCAGGTGTAAATAAAACATAAAACTTATATTGGAACTGTTAATAGAAAACGCAACTAGAAATAATAAGACGAACTTATAAGTTGTGATCCACAAAACAACAGAATGTCCCGACAAAACTGCTTCGTTTCAAGAGAAGCTTGTGTGTAGCCTGCATTGTACTCAATTAGGTTCTGAAAGCTTTCCTCCGTAAAATGTGCAGCACACAGATAAACGTTGGGGTTATAATGTTCAAGAACAGTGTTTAAAATCAGTTTTAACCTCTCTAAGTTCGTCAGCCTTAGGAAGGTCAAACCAATGAGTTTTGGAAATGGAGTCACTTTGACATAGTCTTCTCTAGCACAGCTCAACCCCTTTTTCATATATGGTGGGCAGAAATTATTTAATTGAGAAACATTGTGACTTCATAAGATCCAGAAAAAAACACGTCATAGTCAAAACTAGTCGTTCGTTGTAGTTCTTGGAAAGTGGATTCTGTTAAATAAAATATCTCCCTTTGGAGTGGACTTTGAGCTGTAACCTTACAGATCTTTTATTATCTTCAAACAGTAACATTACAGACTAACTTAAGTTGAAAAAGTGAAAAAGCATAATAGGACCCCTTTAAAACAATATACATTAAAATACAAGTATATTGAGAACATCTTAAATCTCCAGTTAGAGCACATAATCCAGTTATGATTTGTTTTGGTCAGTCAGGCTTATGATGGGCAGTGAAATGTACCTTTTTATACTGTGGTGAAGGTGGACAGGGTCTGAAATTGTTCATCTTGTACGTCCGGCAGAGAAGCGGACCATCTTTTGTTTCTACTTGGACCTCTAATGGGCTGTACACTCCTTCTTGAACCTGTTCCTGTCTGAAACACATGCATGTGTATACTATTTTATGTAGGGTTAAAATTTATGTTATTTTACAGTGGGGCTAAAGGCACATTTGACGCATTTGTCTTTATTCTTCTTCAAACCACTAGATGGCACTTTTTTTAACAACCATTTTTGAAGATGCACATGAAAATGTGGACAACAACGCAAAGTTGATTCTGTAATTTAATCTAATATTTAAAAAAAAATTTTATGTTGTAGATTTATGTAGTATATGAAAATCTATAAAATTCTTGACTATATTTTGAGAAATAAGTTCTAGTTAATGTTTTTCAGTTTTGTTTAATGTAAATAAACCAACATTTTTTCAATAACAGAATATGTAAAAGTATGCTATTTGAGGTAAAAGGCGCCCCTGCTGTCAGGGCACAATAATTAACATGATAATATGGCTGACTTTTCCATTTGTTGACATGGTTAGATTCAGATGGTAATTATCATATATTAAGTTGGGTGTCCACCTTTGAGATAATCATCATATTTATAATAAAACCATCATTAATATGATAATAATCATATCTTATAATAAAATATAATTTGTTGTTACTACTGTAAAGCTATTTAAAATTATTATGGGATTTCAGAATCTTTACTTCTTTTTATAATTTTACAAGTATTAACTTATTCAAAACATTTTACTTTAGTTTTGTATCAAAACTTTGTGTATTTTGCCTCATGCTGGTTTTACCCCGTGTGCGGGGTTAAAGGCCCACCTTGCTACTTCATACATTTATACGATTTTTAAACAAAACATACCACTTTTATTTATTTTCACACAAAATCTGTTGCTCATCAATGTTCAATAAAAACCTATATATGTTATCTGCTATCATACACTATTGGATTATTAAAAAGCGCATTTTTCTTAAGGTGTGCCTGTATCCCCGTTGTACCCTACTAAACAGTTATCTTTTCCACTGTATGTATTTAGGAGATAATGTGTAGTAAACAAGCATGATACACAGCTCCTTACAAAATAAATAAATTGACAGAAAATACTGATTTGAGTTTGTTCTTATTCTGTGGAAAGGGTGCAATATCCAATACAATACTGATCATAAATACAAGTGATTTTGGCAGTCATCACAATGGCAGGTGATCTCACCGGTCTAAACTGGGCAGGTTTAGGTCATCTATCCTCCACACGACCCCCCACACCTCGTCTCCTTCACTCTCCTGTATCGATGCGACTCCACCGTGCCAAGAGCAGTCCGTGCAGTCGGCCCAAAGACCGAAATCCAGCCTGTAGTCCTGAGACACAGTTCAAGGATAAGTACAAGACAGCGTAACACAATGATTTATACCATGATACTGCATGATTAATATACTTATGTGCTATAGTATACAACACATTATAATGTCTACAATGCATTTCAATGTTCGTCAAAGATTAACATGGTGCGTCATGATAGGTTTTTTTTTGTTTGTGATTTAAACTCATTATTTACAATATGTTTAAAGGGGTCATATAATGGTACATGCACTTTTACAAGTTGATTGTACTGAAATGTGTGTTGGCAGTGCCTGTACACAATCATCATAAAATGATAAAAATCCATCCAGTGTTTTTTTTTTTTTAAATCCTATATGTTTTCCCCTCTCTCAAATCAAGCCGTTCGATTTTGTGACGTCACACGGTCGGATGCCCCTCCCACAATTGTTGATTGACAGCAGCGTTTCAACACAGACCCGCCCTCGCTTGTGAACGAGCTGTGAGTCATCATAGTCCACACCGGTCATTGTTGATACGCTGGAGCACTGTCTATGAGCAGAATGGCGTCTAAGCAATTATGGTGTTCTGTTCTTGGGTGTAATAAGGAACACAGCATCATTTTGATGTTCCTAAATCCGAACCGCTGAAGACGCAGTGGCTGAGTTTGTTTTCGAAGGGAATATTCCCCACGATCAATGTCAATGCTGTCATGTTTGCGCGAATCATTTCACACACCAGACTGCTTTACAAACGAGGGTCAGTAAAACTGGATTTGCTAAGAAGCTGCTCCTGAAAAAAGGATCGGTACCAACTATTCGTGTTCCTGCTGCACCTCCAGAAGAACTGAAGTGTGTGTAACGTTTTATTAACCTTTATAATAATATTTATATTAATCTTTGCAAATCGCTTGCTGCACGCTTCACGGTGAATGCGGCTGTTTACACTCAGGGTACATTACGGCATGTTTTCTATATACAATGTTCACAATATAAATCATAATCCCACGTTTATAATGAACAGCGTGTTATGGTTATTATGTTAGAAACGGTGTATGCACAGAACAGAGGGGCGGGGTGAGCAAAGCTCATTATCATTAAAGACACATGCACTTAAACGGCGTGCTGAAAACAGAGCTGTTTTTTACCAGGTAAAATGAGCGTTTTCTTACATTACTAATGAGAATTTTTAATTAAAGTATATTACAAACTTTTAATTTAGACCCTAAAGAATCATATTAGCTTGTACAAAAATGGCATTATATGACCCCTTTAAAAGAAAAGCCTACTTAAAAAAAAAAATAAAAAAAATATCAATATTAAAATGAAAATTAGACTTCAGTAAATACAGACTGAATTTAAATAAATAAATAATAGATCTAACAGTACACTGCTATGACGAATAGAACATTTTAATTAACGTAATAGAAACGAAATATTTTCCAAATAATATTTAGACACAATTTTTTTCACAGTATAAATTGGGTCCTTGTATAAGAAATTATATAGGCTAGATTTTTTTAAATGCACACAAATTGACTTAAACATAGCCAATTAAAGGTTTTGTAAGGAAATTTCATTTAAAACAAACGTTACCATGGTACATTTGTTTATGAGTGACAAAAGCAGTTTCCCCACAGCAGTTACCATGGTAAATTTAAGGTAGACTCGATTTCTATGGCTATAAGTTGCTTATGTCCTTTCATAACCGAATAATATGGTAATTATTCATCAAATAATGAGTTTGCTTACCTGTATCCTGCCGACGGAGTGAAACACAGCTGATGGGTTTTTCAGTTGCAGTCTCTCTTTCAATAAATTACTGCCATAAGCAAAATACATGAAACAACCCCTGGATGACATAATTATTCACTAACGAAGTGCTTAAAGAAACGTGACGAGTAGAAAAACAAGCGCTTCAAAAACAAACCCTGAGGACTTTCATAACCTTCGCTATGGAATGAGTCTTGTGAGTCGATTCTTTAGAATAAATGACTCGGCATCTTTCACAAGGAGAAAATTATACATTATACTGAGGTGGGAACAATTTTGTTCACTGTATTTGGAAAAAATACAATTAATGATAATCAACAAACAATTAGCATTTTGAATAACAAAACACAAAAAGATTTGAATCGACTCATTTGAAATGAACCCGATTTGCTAAACAGGAAAACTGACCCCTGCGGCGTCACGACCACAATTTTCAAAATTAAAGTCCCACTCACTCTTTCGCGCTAAAACTAGTAAAAGGTGTAAAAGCGACGTTTAGGAAATGTTGGGGGTACGTTAAGCCAAAGAAATGTTATACAAATATAAAATACATACTTTGAATTACACAATTCCCAGAAATATGAACATAAGAAACGTGTTTAAGCTATAGAAAGTATATTATTAAAAATCCCTTGTGTATCGATTTCCCATGACCATCATACTCAAGATACGTGAAGGTGAACGGAGAGGTTTTCAGTAGCAACTTCAGCAAATACACTGAATAAACTGAACAGAAATGTAATTTCGGTAATGTCACTGTCAATGTCACTCACTTTTTGAAAAGTATATTATCAGACCCCAACACTGGCCATTATATTTTAATGAAAAATTAACATTCTTCAGTACACAACTATACAAGTTATATCAAGCAGTTTATTACAAATGTAGAAAAATAACCAGAATCATCACAGCCTTATATTAGCACAAACAGCTCAGCACTTAAACAAAAGACTCAAAAACAGCTTTCAAAAGAAATGAATTTAATGTACAAAATGCAAACAAGTCAGAATCAAAATATTCTCCAAATAAAGAACAAAAAAATGCTGTACAAAGCGCACTAATGTACAGTGGCTTGAGATGTTCATCTCCTCGGCCCGCCGCGGCCACGTCCTCTTCCTCGGCCACGACCCCGTCCTCTTCCTCGACCCCGGCCAGCAACTGCAGGAACGGGAAGGAAAACAATTATACATTTTCACAGACAATCAATCAATGCCTGAGTATCAAAGTCAGTCAGTTTAGATGATATTTTCCGTAGCTCACCAGCCTCTCTCTTCTTTGACTTGACCTTCGGCTCGATGTCGACCAGCAGCGTGTCCAGAGGAAGACTGTCGGGCAGGATGAAGTAGCGGATGTTGTTGCCACGGATACTGAGGGACTCCAGCTGAGTGGGCTCTCTGTTTTTCAGGGTCATCTTCACAGCTTTGAGGTGAGTGTTCATACTGACATCCACACCTGATCAGAGGATTCAAAGAGTACGTGTAAAGCCATTGTTCAACTTAAAGGAATAGTTCACTCAAATCTCCCACAATTTACCCTCACGCCATCCTAGGTGTATATGATTTTTTTCTTTCAGCCGGACACAATAGAAGTTATATGAAATAATATCCTGGCTCTTCCCAGCTTTATAATGGCATTAAATAGTCAAGAGTATTTAATACTTTATAAGCTATAATCACTGGCTTACGCAACGACTGTGCACGCGTGTTCAGAGTTTTAGAGTCGAGTCCGAGTGACCTTTTTGACCCGACGTATGACGCAGCTCCTCTTGTATCAAAATCCTCTGACATATTTCTTTAAAACTTCTTGTTTTAGACTTTGAATTCGTGACCGGTGTTTTGTCTTGCTCCATCCTCTGCGCTTCTGTGTTTGTTAATTCTCACCTGAGCTTACGGCTACATTGTACGTGGGGTCAGAGGTCACCCTTCCACCAGAACTTGACTCTTATGAACGTGTGTACAGCTGTTGCGTAAGCCAGTGATTATAGCTTATAAAGTTTTAAATATGGATATTTGACTTACAATGGCTTTGCTACAGAAGGCCTTTATTGAAGTAACACTAAGGAACTTTTCCTCTTCGGTCCCCCTACAGGTTGGAAGCGGAATTGTTCATTACCGCTGTCGTCAATAATTACGCCTAACGTCGTACGCACGCTCGCTGTTTATCCAGCACCGGCTTTGGAATGAACGATGTCCACAGACAAGGTAGAGTATGTTGCATGGTTTCATGAACGTATGATGTATTGCGACATCAGAAATGAAGAAAAACAAAATAATGACAATTGTAACGCTTGGTATAAAGCAAGTCAAATTTGTAGTTTATGTCTCATTCGAACTACAGAAACGCGACCCGATCCAGCAAACTTGCATTGTGCGGTTATAGCCGATGGAGGGCCGCAAAGCGAATGCAGAAGTGCCGTTCACACTGTTACGACTTGAACCACTGAAAATATTTTGGAAACATTATGTAAAGGTAAAAAATAATCTTTAGTGTTGCTTTAACCCACTGGAGTCGTATGGATTACTTTTATGATGGATGGATGTGCTTTTTGGAGATTCAAAAACTCAGGCTCTATTCACTCCCATTATAAAGCTGAGAAAAGCCAGGATATCATTTAATATAACTGATTGTGTTCGGCTGAAAGAAGTCAGTCATATACACCTAGGATGACTTAAATTATGGGATCATTTTTAATTTTGGGTGAACTTATCCCTTTAAGAATTCTTCTTAAACACAAACTTGAAGCAGATACTTTGAGACCAGTGTAAAAAAAAAATCATATTTTGTCCCACTTAGCATTATTTTAAATCATAATGACCTGTAATGGTGCCATGGACCTGTGTGCCATTCTTCAGCTCGATGGTGACTGTTTCATGGCTCAGTTTCATCAAAAACCTGCGGGATTACAATCAAAAACAAAGACTGAAGCACATACTCATCACAACAACAAACAGATCTTACAGCATTAAACATCACATGAAGCATTTCATCAAAGCCACTTCATACAAAGTGTCTTTGTTTTTTATAACATTTTAAAGGAAATTTGATTGCGAAATTGTACTTAGTTTAGACATATACACAAAACTATTTGCCCAATAACAAATATATGTATTTTGCAGATTGCAGCTGTAGTAGGAAGTAACAGGCATTTAAAAGTGGTTGTTTTTGTTGCTGCGTTTGTTAGATTTAAGGCCCAGCATCTACACACTAATGCCCCACATGCATTATCTCCTAAATCCAGGGATAAACCCACGAACTGCAAGTTAAACACAAAGCTGCGTTTACAACACGGCAGTAATGAGACATTCAAACAAACACTTTCATTCATTCCCGCCTGTTGAAGCTAACGGCTAACCAGCAGCTACATCAAATCTGACGCCATCCATTCAATTATATCGCATGTCGCTGCAGATACTTTGTGCATATTGATTATATGAGACCTATAGAAGTTTATTACCTGACGAGTTTCATGCTGGCGGTGGACTTTGAGTGAAAATCCTCCACCGAAGTGAGAAAAAATTATAGCGCAAAACGACAGAAAAGCGTCGGACGCTACCAGAGCAATGAGAGGAATCACTTCCTGTGCGAAGCGGAAGCAGAATCCTCGACGCTAGTGTTGCCACTACACTCCCAAAATCAACACAATCTTTACACATAATAAGAAGATACGTATAACATTTTAATTATATGTAGCTTAAATCTTAAATAATATATTATGTGAATAAAAATGAGGTTGAATATTATTTTATATTTATTTTTTTATTATGATAATACATTTAATAGTCTTTATACCAGCGGCTGGATTATGGACCTCAGAAAAAGTGTCGTAATAAATAGTTTTTAAAGGTTTTAACGAACTTCCATTGTTTTTGTTTGGTCAAAACAGCAAAATTATTTGCGATTTAAATAGTTGAGTTAGATGAATCTGGCAACCCGCAACAGGAAGTGAATCCCGGAAATGAGCGTTCATTGAAACATCACGTCAAAATCGAATCGAGGGATAAATTAAAGGAATTAAACGCGTGCGTTTCATCATGAGGAATCACCGATGACTTTACATGAGGTTTCTGAGGATGCTGGAGTGAAAACCGAATCAAACATCAGAATAACAGACTGAAGATGTTATAATGTGTGTGTTTAGAGTGACGTGTGTTAGTGGCAGTGCACCAGGGCTGATTGACAGCTGATCTAATCCTGTTCTTCATCATTATTTCCCGTCCAAACAGCATGTGGATCAGCAGCATCTGCTCAGGTCTGTCCACTGAAGCCGTGTGCTGTCATTGATGCACTGAAGATGTTCCCTAAAGCCTCGTTCACGAGCCTGATCGTGGGGGTGTTCCTCCTGTATGTGCTGCACACATGCTGGGTCATGTATGGGATCGTTTACACGAAACCCTGCGAGAAACCCAAAGCTGACAACTGTATCTCCCCTTACCTGGCCGGCAAACCTCGACTGCAGGTGAGGCTCTCTGTGCTGCTGCTATATCAGCTTATCTGATCAACTATTCATGTGAATCCAGGCCTATGCAGGTCTTTAAGGGTGGACATATGTATATATCAAACGATGTGCACTATTAATAAATATATAACATAAATAAAATATTAGTTTAAATAATATTTAATGTGAGAAAGGTGTTTTCAATCTTTTAGATGCCACAGACCCCCGATCACCATCATATTAGGGCCCCTATTCAAAAATTGAATTGATATAGTTTCTTATATAAAAACCCAGGTTATACTGTGATAAACTAATGTCTACAATATTCATTGGAAAATATTTAGTTTCTATTAAGTCAATTATTACATTTATTACATTCTACTCATTATAGCTCGGTACTGTTCGATGTTTAAACTTATTTATTTTCAAATTTTAATTATAAATAATTTATATATCTTTTTATTAATGTAGATGTTATGTGTGTTATTTAAATATTTATGTATTTTAATATATTTTTATTTTATTTTATTCCAATTTAAAAAAAAATTATCTGTTTCTTTTCATCTAAATTGTATTTATTTATTTTTTATTAATTCATATGTTTTTTATAATTTAAACATTTATTTTATCTATTTATTTTTACATTTTTTATATATTTATGTGTTTTATGCTAATTTATTTTTATTCTAATCCAATTTCTATTTCTTTTAATCTGATTTTTATTTATTTATTTTATTTCAAACCTATTTGTTTTATTGTATTTTATTTATATATTTTTTAAAAATCACAAACACGTCCCTGGACTCCAGTTTGAAAACCCCTGCATTAGCAGACGTATATAATCAACATTATACAGTGCAAAATATATTTCAGGAAACAATAGGAATATATGCAATAAGAAGATCTGCAATAACAGTGATATATTGTGTGTGTGTGTGTCATCAGCTCAGCGTCTACACTGCACTGAGACCGAATGCTGATGGAGGACACAGTCTGATCCACAGAGAGGAGGAGTTTGATGTGAACACCCCGTTTGAGAGGTACAGGAACTCATATCACTGTAACTCTGCACTCCTGTCCTGTACGGCTTCATTCGTGTGCTTTCTAGACAACTATTGCTGACCAGATGTGCTTTCTCACAGTTGTACTTCTGTCTCTTTAAGGCTAGTTAACGTGTCTTTGCCGAAGAAGACGCGCAAGAACGGCACGCTGTACGCTATGGTGTTTGTGCACCAGGCCGGAGTCACGCCGTGGCAGGATCCGCATCAGGTTCATCTAGTCACGCAACTGACCACATACATGATGCCGAAGCCTCCGGAGATCAGCCTGATCACGGGACAGGACGACCCGCAGGTGAGCCGACACCCCAGCAAACATCCCAGCATGCGATTTATGTTTAAAAGACTTCTAATAGCCGTCCAAACACAGCCCAGACGCCTGATAAAGCAATAAGCCCCTCGAAGCCGTGATTTACAGTGGATATAGAACGGCTGAGGGACGTTGTTAGACTCGACGGCTACAGCTTTTTAGCTGTTCTAAATCCACTGTAAATCACGGCTTTGAGGGGCTTATTGCTTTTATAAAACGGTTACTCCATAAAAATGTTCATTTTAATATTCATTTTATTCATAAAATAAACACAAGCAACAAAAAATATAACGTTATAACACATTATTCCTCCGGCAAGCAACGTATTTGGGCTGTCAGTGAAAGTTTAATAGACGTCTGAACCATAGCCCAAGAATAGACTAGTCGTTTCTCTTTATTTCTTGGTTATCTAATTGATAACTAGTCTATTTTTGGGCTATGGTTCAGACGTCTATTAAGCTTTCACTTGTTCTAGACGTCTGGGCTGTGTTTGGAGGCTGTTAGACGTCTTTTAAACGCACAATTGCCTGCTGGGCCACTTCCTGCACCTGAACAGAGAGCTGTGTTTGCATTATATAAATACATCTGATTGTTATCCAGAAACCGGATCAGAATAAGCAGAGCGGCGACTCGGATCTGGACCGGCCCGTCTCTCACTGGCGTTCCCGACTGACGCTGAACGTGGTGTCCGAAAACTTCCAGTTCGACCGAGAGGCTCTGCCTGGAGACGTGCACCGCTACATGAGAGTGTGAGTCTCTCCATATCACACACATCCAGACGCTCTTTCAGGATAAAACAACAACGTGAGAGAGTCGCCATGCGTTACGGTGATTTTACCACAGTTAAAAAGCATATACGTGATTATTGCCGTCAAGTCAAATTTTTTATTTTTATCAGATTTTATGTGTGATCTGTATGTCTGTCTTTTTGCATAGCTTTGTATTTTATTGATGTACTTTTATGTTGTACGGTGTCCTTGAGTGCCTTGAAAGGTGCCTATAAATAAAAGCGCTTTTCACAAAACACGTATTTCAAAGCAGCTTTACAGAAAGTCATGATGTTAATGTTATATGTGACCCTGGATCACGTCACCCGTCTCGAGTCGCACGGGTATATCTGTGGCAATAGCCAACAATACATTGTAAGGGTCAAAATTATCCATTTTTCTTTTATGCCAAAAATCATTAGGATATTAAGATCATGTTCCATGAAGATATTTTGTAAATTTCCTACCGTAAATATATAAAACATGTATTTTTGTGAGTGAATGCAGCACAATCGCCCACATAAATGAACAACTTTAAAGGAGATTTTCTCAATGTTTCGATTCCAGATTTTCAATAGTTGTATCTCGGCCAAATATTGTCCTATCCTAACAAACCGTACATCATTGGAAAGCTTATTTATTCAGCTTGCATGTGATGTATAAATCTCAATTTCAAAAAATTGGCCCATATGACTAGTTTTGTAGTCCAAGGGTCACATATATTAATATCTTCATGCCTTGTATAGTCAAATTTAGCATATAAGAGCTGGATGATAATATAGTTAAATTTTGCGACGCGATACAATCAGTCAAGTCTTTGAGATTTGCTATATTGTATACATCACTCTATGCAAGTATATTGTATGTGTGTGGATAAACTGTGACATACTTATAGTATATCCAACTTTATATAAAGATCTGGATGATATATTTACATTTTGCAACGATATAAAAAAATCAGGGAACTTAAATGTGCTAAAGTATATATATCACTTTACATGAGTACTGTATGTATGCAAATAAAGTTGGTTATAATGTAACTTTATATATAGAGATGTGAGATGATCCAGTTTTTGTGATCTCATCCTATACTGTAATGTAAGAGTGTGGTCCTGATTTTCATCTCTAACTCCTCAGGTATCAGAACGGGAAGAAGATGATCTACCTGCCGCTGCTGTTCGTGGACGAGCTCAGCAACAGAGTGAAGGATCTGATGGTACGGCTCCTTTAATTCTCTCCATCCCAGCGGTTTCTCCTGTAGCTCCTGTAGTGAACGTGTGTGTGTGTGTGAATGTGTGTAATGCAGGAGATCAACAGCAGCTCCACTGAACTGCCTCTGACCATCTCGTACGACTCCATCGCTCTGGGGAAACTGCGCTTCTGGATACACATGCAGGACGCCGTCTATTCCCTGCAGCAGTTTGGTAAGAGTCTGCAGACTCATGGGTAATTAAAGCTATAAGCCACGCAAGGCGGTGTGCAAAAGTGAAACTATCAAGGTTAAATGGTTTGATGTGATGTGAAATTAATTAATTTTTAAAATCATTAATTTAAAAAAAATATGTATATACACACATACTTATACATGCAAAAAAAATAATAATAGGGTTGTTATTAAAATGCTTATATTTATATGTATATACACACCAAAATAAATATGCATATAAGTATTATTAAACAAGATGTACAGAAACTTGCTAAATTTCAGAGAAACATTATTTTATACTATATTTATTCAAAAATGGAATATGCAAAAATTCAAACATAAAAAAAAAACATTTATACATGAAAAAAATGTAATAGTGTTGTTATTAAAATTATTATAAATATGCATATAAGTATTATTAAACAATATGTACAGAAACTTGCTAAATTTCAGTGAAAAAAATATTTTATACTATATTTATTCAAAAATGTAATGCAAAAATTCAAACATTAAAAAAAACCCTGATTAATTGCGTGGCCTTAAGTGGTTTATTACTTTATAAAATATCTGAAACAGCAATATCAAATGTAATGAATCAAATGTATTAATAATAATATTATGTTAATTTATTAATATTAGATAAATTATGTCCATTACATCATATAATTTATTTATCGGACTGATAAACACTTTCATTATTTAAAATCACATTAATATTGAAAATAAAAGTCCCAGGGATATTTTTCCTTTGTATTTTAGGCTTCACTGAAAAGGATGCGGATGAAATCAAGGGAATATTTGTGGACACGAACCTGTATTTCCTCGCCCTCACCTTCTTTGTGGCCGCTTTCCATGTGAGTTCATGTGTTTGGACTGAATCGTGTTCACACTGCTGAGTCTGAGTCTGAGCGGGGTTGTGTTTCACCGCATTCAAACATTACTGTGTTTCTGTCCAGCTGTTGTTTGACTTCCTGGCGTTCAAAAATGACATCAGTTTCTGGAAGCACAAGAAGAGCATGGTGGGAATGTCGAGCAGAGCCGGTTTGTGAACAATAACCCTCCTTTCACACGAGTGCATGCAAAGCGTTGTTGAGGAAGTGAACGGCTGTTTATTTCTCTGTTATCTTGTAAAATTTACATTTAAGTGGTAAAATTTCCTGAAGTATGTATATTATACATGATAACTATAAATAAATTAATAAATTGTATACATTATTATATTTTGATATATTTATAAATATATATAATTTTAACAAAAATGATTTTAATAAAAAAAGATACATAATATATATATATATATATATATATATATATATATATATATATATATATATATATTATAATATATATTATATATATAATGTATATTATTATATTAATAAAAAATATACATAATATGTATAATATATATATATATATATATATATATTATACATATTATGTATATTTTTTATTAATATAATAATATACATTATATATATAATGTATATTATTATATTAATAAAAAATATACATAATATGTATAATATATATATATATATATATATATATATATATATATATATATATATATATATTATACATATTATGTATATTTTTTATTAATATAATAATGTGTATCAGATTGCCCTCAAAGTATATACAGTTTTTAGAAATGGCTTTTAATTTTTTTATAATTTACATTTTTAAATATTTATTTTCTTTATTAAGTTTTTTTATAATGTATTAATGTTTTATAGTTTTTTAAATAATTGTTACATTTTATTTTTACTCAAATGTCAAAAAAGAATCATATATATACAGTATAATGTAATAAAAAAAATTAAGATAAATATAAATATTATATTAATATAAATCTATGTAATATTAATATTTATTAAATAATCCTCATGGTATATAGAGTTTCATTTGTTTTTGATAACTGTTCCATTTTAGTTTTATTCATAAATGTGTATAATAATCAGACATGGTTTGGATCACAGCATGGCCGCGATCTCTCAGTGAATGTGTTTGCATGTATCAGAGACTGTTATATGTGTTTTAGTGTGAGTCTGTGCTGACGTGAGGTGTGTGTGTGTGTGTGTGTGTGTGTCAGTGCTGTGGAGGTGTTTCAGCACTATCGTGATCTTCCTGTATCTGCTGGATGAGCAGACGAGTCTCCTGGTCCTGATTCCCGCCGGGATCGGCTCTCTGATCGAGGTACAGTCACGTCTCACTCGTGTCTCTGTGCTTTCAGGACAATATGAAATTACGCCTACAGCTCTTGTGTTTGTATATGTATTTCAGATATGGAAAGTGAAAAAGGCTTTTAAAATCCACGTCATATGGAGGGGCTTGACTCCCACATTCCTGGTAAACCTTTATGGTTTCTCTTCTTTATTGCTCTGAATCGTCTTGTGATGATTCTCTAACTGTGAACTGTTCCCGGTCTGTCCTTCAGTTTGGGAAACAGGACGAATCTGAGAGACGAACAGGGGAATATGACACACTGGTGAGCACAAGCTTCATCCAGAACAGTCTTATGTTTATGTTTTGCTATATCTCAATATCGCACTTCTGAATATTGTGTGTGTGAGCAGGCGATGAAGTACCTGTCCTATCTGCTGTACCCTCTGTGCCTCGGCGGGGCGGGATACGCTCTCGTCTTCGTCAAGTACAAAAGGTGAAGAGCACATTTGCTAAAACTTGTGCTGAAAAAGTAATTTGAGGTGCACAAATGATTAATATGTGATGTGTTTACGCAGCTGGTACTCCTGGATTATTAACAGTTTAGTGAACGGTAAGTGTGACTTTGCTGCTTTATCTGACTGAGTGAATGATGCAGAAGCATTAGAGATGGAAATGTAATGTGTGTTGTTGTCGTTCAGGAGTGTACGCCTTCGGGTTCCTCTTCATGCTGCCTCAACTCTTTGTAAATTACAAGGTTTGTCGAGTCGAAATGGCCTCCTCCATTCAGAGTCATGAAGTGATGTTTGGGTTTGTAATCGATGTGTTTGTTTCCACAGATGAAATCAGTCGCTCATCTGCCCTGGAAAGCCTTCATGTACAAGGTGAGAGACGATCAGTCACAGTGAAACTCTCTCATGCTGTTTGGATTAATAATGCATGATATATAAGAGACAATATTTTTTAAACCCCCATAAATAAATAAATAAATAAATAAATAAATACAAACAAATAAATAAATATTAAATAAATAATATTTATATAAATAATATATAAATATTTCTCTCTCTCTCTCTCTCTCTCTCTCTCATATATATATATATATATATATATATATATGACATCTAAATACCTGTTGTTTTCTATGTAACAATTTTCCATATTTTATATGATTTTATATTATTTTTAAATATGTAAAAAATAAAAATGCAATACATTTTATAATTTATCATAATTAATTTAGTACACATTACTTTCATTGTTTTTCTGTTATTTTGTAAAATTTAAATGTAAGTGTTTAAATCGTCCTCATTTTGTATATAATAACTTTTATTATTTTATATAAATTATATATATATATATATATATATATATATATATATATATAAATTATATATATAATATATATATATATATATATATATATATATATATATATATATATATATATATATATATATATATATATATATATATATAAAATAGTCTCTAAATATAAATTCCATACATTTATAAATCTATAGTAATTATATTAACAATAATAGTAATATATTATATATTAAGTATATATTATAGTATATAAAATATTTACATAATATACAAAATACATAATATATATATATATATATCTTAATATAATCAGTATAATGTATTAAATTATCCTCAAATTATATACAGTTTATGATAAAGTCTTTCAGTATAATAAATAATATTATATTATATTATTTTTTAAGATTAATACATTAATTATTGACTAAAAACTCAAGATCATTGTCTGTCTGGAGGTTTGAGTCTGAGTTTTCTTCTAATCTGTCACTTGTGTTCCTCTCCAGGCTTTTAACACGTTCATCGATGACGTGTTTGCGTTCGTCATCACCATGCCCACGTCACACCGGCTGGCGTGTTTCAGAGATGACGTGGTGTTCCTGGTGTACCTGTACCAGAGATGGTGAGGCTCCTGCTTGTCTGACGCTGATGTTGAACTGACTGTCCTCTCGTACGGATGATGCAGGAGGTGTTGATGTTTTTCAGGCTCTATCCAGTGGACAAGACCAGAGTGAACGAGTACGGCGTGTCTTACGATGAAGAGCCCAAAGGAAAACCCCATAAAGACTGACATCGGCACACCAGGACAGCTCAGCGTTATCATGAGATCAGACGTCGGATTCAAGAACGAAGGACAACACTGCATTTGTCTTTTCAAGCTCAGTTTTGCTCCAGTAAACAGAGGATTTTGAGCAGCTACTCTCTGTCGGAGCGTCTTTCACAGTTCAGACGGTTGCTATATATTGAGTCATAGGTTCAGAAGTAAAACTATGAAAAGCTTGGTGTAAATTTACAGAATGTATTTTGATGGGACCTTTAATTCAGTCTCAAAAAGTGTTTTGTAATTAAGACCATATCACAAGGGTGCCAAAAGACCAGAGTTTCAGATTAATTATCTGTTTTGTTTCCGAATATGAATTAATTTTAGTAACTTGACTGTTGTTTGTGTGTTGGGAGAGAATGATGTGTGTTTGACTTTGCGTTCCATTCCAATAAAAGTGTTTCTGTGATTCAACTGCTTAATTACAGAGACTTTATTCAACACACCATGCCTTCCACTGCCTTTATTCTTGCATGTAGTTTATGTTACGACAGTGCAGCAGTAACAGACCTATTATCACCATTACTGAACCAACTGTGTGTTAATAAATATAAACAAATACATTAAAAAAATCGAACAAAAAAGTACTATGGTATTACCATGTTTCTAGATGGTATACTTTGAAGTACAATGTAAATGTACTCTAAAATGTACATTTTATTTACTATCTAAATAAATGAAAAAAAACTAACATTTTTATTTTATGTTTAACTTTTAAAAATGTTTCCCAGTTATATTAAAATCGTATATCTAATAAATAAAACGCTCTCATGACCACGCGGATGTCAAAAATAACTGACAGAACAAATGGACCAATCACATCCTCTCTTCACTGCTTTAGTCCCGCCTACTGAAGTGACGCATAATACTATATAAAGGATCGCCCCGCCCCCTTTCGGCCCTTTCCGTTCACTGACATCGGTGTGTTTGAGGTGCTCGGTTCTTCGCTCGAAGCTAAGGCCTTTGAATCCGGCGACTAGCACCGTCAAATTTAGGCATCCACGTCTGAAACCTTAACCCTCTGAAAGAACAATGGCATCTGTGTCCGAGCTGGCCTGTATTTACTCCGCACTCATCCTCCATGATGATGAAGTGACCGTCACGGTGAGTGTGAGGGGTTTGAGCGCGCGCTGACGGCGCCGACATGAACATCCGGGACTCTGACACTATCTGTGTACATATGACTCCCATAAATAAGTGATATTAAGAGATTTACATTTGTATCTAGGTTAATTTGTTATTGCGTGTGTTCGGTGTGTTAGTAGAACCTAAATAGTGTGTGAAAACAGTTTGAACGACTTGTGGGAAACTAGTAAAGAGACGCGCGCGCGTTTTCGGTTTTAAAATATACCACTTTTCTACACATTATTATTATTATTATTATTATTCAGGACAACTTAAGTGCTTTATTCTTAAAGTGTACGATTGTGACTGGAAATTCAGTACTGAGTAATACCACTTGATACTGTACCATGCTAATCACAACACTACTATAGTAAGTGGCATGATGACCATCTGTTGACCAAATACTTTGATTACAATATTTATATCATGGTATTTACTTCTTACTTTAGGTAGAATACCATGGTATCACATCATACTGTACCCTGGTACTACCATGTGTTTTTCTATTTGACAGTACCATGTTATTAGCATGTGATGCCATCACTGTACTATTGTACAAATGAAACATGAACTGATGTGTTATTGGTGTGTGTGTTTCAGGAGGACAAGCTCAATGCCCTGATCAAGGCCGCCGGTGTGAACATCGAGCCCTTCTGGCCCGGTCTCTTCGCTAAGGTGAGTTCATTTCCCAGCCATTGCATCTATAAGATCCTTGAGGATAATGGATATGGTTAAATGTGGATGTTTGGGAAACATTGTTCTTACAATTATGAAGTCAAATCAAGTCAGCTCTACAGAGGACCTCAGCAGTATTATTGAAGTAGTGTTGATGTTTTAGTAGTGCACCTGTTGGACTGAAAGTGATGTAATTTCCTAAGTGTTGATTTTTAAAGGGATAGTTCACCCAAAAAGGAAAATTAGCCCATGATTTACTCACCCTGAAGCCATCCTAGGTGTGTATGACATTCTTTCAGATGAGTTATATTAAAAAATGTCCTGGTTTTTCCAAGCCTTATAATGGGAGTTAATGGATATATTTTGGAAGTCTATCAAAGCGCATCCGTGATCAAAGTGCTCCACACGGCTCTGGCGGGTTAATAAAGGCCTTCTGAAGCGAAGCGATGTGTTTAAGAAAAATATCCATATTTAAAACTTTACCGACTAAAATAACTAGCTTCCGGCAGATGGCCGTACGCAAGTCCACTTGAGCCAAAACACTTTAACTTGACACAATGTAATGCCAAACGCGGTTGCCCAGCCCTGTGTGTTTGAGGCGTCAAAGCTCACGCCACTCCTACATCTACGTCATACATCAAGGGTTACTCTTGTGGCGTAAGCCGACTTACGTACGGCCGTATAACTCTGATTGTATTTGTCTGAAAGAATAATGTCTCATACACTCAGGATGGCTTCAGGGTGAGTAAATCATGGGCTAATGTAAGTGTTTGGGTGAGCTATGGCTGTAAGTAGCGCACCTGTGTGTGTGTGACGTGATGTCCTGTGTTCAGGCTCTGGCCAGCGTTGACATCGGGAGTCTGATCTGTAATGTCGGAGCCGGTGGAGGAGCCGCTCCTGCCGCCGCTGTTGCTGCCGCTCCTGCAGGAGGAGACGCTCCAGGTAACACACACACACACACACACACCTGCATCTGATCTGTTTCACACTCTCAACCCGTCTTCTGTTTGCATTACAGCCAAGGTGGAGGAGAAGAAAGAGGAGAAGAAAGACGAGTCTGAGGAGTCTGATGACGACATGGGCTTCGGTCTCTTCGACTAAAGCAGTTTTTAATAAAAAACACTTGAAACTGTAAATGCTGTTTGTGTCACTGTTGGTTTGGGGTTCAGTTCTAGTTAGTGTTCATTAGTCCAAAATAGATTTAAGTAATTTAGATTCACTTGGTTTCTGATAGTTCTTAAAACCGTCAAATGAGAACCGCTAATATAAGTGGTGTCTTTATTGGGTAATGCTACAATAAGGCTTCATTAACTACTTTAACATGAACTAATGATGAAATACTCCTGAAGCATTCATTAATCTTGGTGTTAATTTCAACATTTAGTAGTGCATTATGAACATGGTATCTTGATATTTGTCCTGACATGAACAATGAACAGTTTTTATAAATGCTAACAAAGATTAATAAATACTGTAACAAATATGCTGTTCATTGTTAATGTTCACGCATTAATGAATGGAGTCTTATTGTAAAGTTTTGCTGTTCTGTGTCTTTACATGGAGGAAACTTTTCAACTTTTCTTTTGAAATGAAAGTACTTTATAGGGAACAAACACTTCCATTAACCAGAAATCTAAACGTTTTTTCACCCTTATCATTGTGCAGTGCTTTCAGCTTTTATGTGTAAGTTTGGGGGCTTAGATGTGTGAGTAATGCCTCCTAAAATAACTAATACAGCTGAAGAACATTCAGAATTTATTCCAACCAAATATGAAGTTATCATTAAAGGCTTCAAGTCCAGTGCAAAAAAGTTACTCCATACATTACTGTCCCACTTTTCCTTTTTTTTTTTAAAGACTGGTCAGAAATCAAGACATTATTATAGTGTTAAATATGTCCCTATGATATAATGCTTCGTTTTTTCGTACACGATGCAAATTGGTAAAATTCTTTTATAAACCAATATTTCCTAAAAGAGCCACAATGGAAAAAGAGAACCACACCAAGGGCCAGCCATGCATGAGTTTATTGACGTGCTTTTGTTACTGCATGTCACTTTTTTAACACTTTGGTCACTTTTTTCCTCATTTTTTGTGGCTTTCTTAGACATTTGTCACCTTTTTCTAAATTCTTTTCACAACATTTTTGTATGCTCTTTGTCGCATTTTTGTTGACATGAAGCCATCAAAAGAGTTCCTTAGCCATCATAGAATTTATCAAGCAAAACAAAGATACATTTTATTTTTAACGACAACCTGTTTCACAGCCTGAATATGAAAACTTGAGAAATATTTCTGATTCTCAGAGTTGGCAAATCTGCCAAATTCTGCTTTGAATGTCAGATAATTACAGTTTAAAAAACACTATCCTGTGTTTTTGGTTTGGCGCACAACTAGGCGGGCCAAAATTTATTGTGAACCCAAATTGATATACGGGCCGGATCTAAATCTGCAAGGGGCCGGATTTAACCCGCAGGCCTTGAGTTTGACATGTGATCTAATGTATCAGATGCTTTTATCCAAATAAATGGATAAAAGCATCTGATCCAATTTATCAAATTAATTTATCCTCCAATTCAGGAGTTTTGGTTTCGGACAATCATTTTTCTTTCCAAACATGACTCAAATTTCAACAATTCAACAATTATGAACTACAGTGGAATCACTTTAAAACCCGATCATCACCAGTTCAACCTTAAATCACAAACCCAAGAAAAGTTCAATCAAAAGGAATAAGAGTCAAGCCAAGATGAGACCAAGATAAATCCAGCTAAAGATAATGATAACATTTTATTAGTTAAAAGATCTGTACAGTTGCTTCTTCCTGAGAATAATTTATATCAATGACAACATGGATTTCACGATTGTTCTGTACACAAAAGTCCAAACTCAAAGGGGTCGTGTCTCAACCCGAGTGTGTGGTAAAAAATAGCATGATTTTACAGAATAAAAGTTCTTGAAATGAAATCAGAAGGCAGCTTTGATTATAACGATTTACCCATGTGACTGATATGTGGCTAATATATTGGCTTCTGTCCCTGACGTGATATATTACGCTCACGCCAGGGCGACGGGTTTCCCTCTTTGTCGAGCAGTTTCATACAACATCTGTGATTCCTTTACAAAAATATGACTGTGGTTTGGCTTTAGAGTCGCGGTGAGTGTCACCCGGCGAACCCCTGAGTTCCTCAGAGGACGTTGTCCGTCGCTGACGTCTGACATCAGCAATACTGGATGATGTGTGGATAAGCCTTTGGATAATTGGAGAGCCCTCGAGCGCGACCTCGGCTCAGAGTCCAGCGGTTCCAGTTGCAGGTTTGAGAAAGACCAACTTCATTTCTGGATACAAAATAAAACGAACATGACGCTTCTAACGGTTATAAAACAAAAATATGTTCTGCGATATCCTCTCCTGCTGAAAATCTCTATTAAAAGTGTTTACGTAGAATCTGTTCTGTAACGTTAAAAGCAGTTTTTGCGGCGCGTTCCTCTGATGATCCAGTCATGTGGAGGAACTAGAGCGGCTGGTTGAGCGCCAGCATCTTCAGCCTCGCCTGGTCGATGACGTCCAGCAGGTTCTTGGCGTCCACGGCTAGTGCGTGAGCCGCGGTTAGCATCTGCTTCTTGTAGTCCTGCTGTAGACTGGTCAACACGTACTGTTGCGCCAGACGCATCTTACTGATGAGCTCAGCCAGGTCAGAGTTCAGCAGCTTCTGGGCCATCTCGATCTGAGCCAACACACACACAGAGTCAAGTCAGCTTCATTTATACAGCGCTTTTACCAATATAGACTGCTTCAAAGCAGCTTTACAGTCATAATAGGAAAGTGACAATGTTTTGGCTGGAGTGAGTGAGTGTTCAGTGCAGGAATACATCATTAGCAAAAGAGACGCTTTAGTGGCTCTCTGTGGTTTCTGCCGAGACAAAAGCTGTTCACAAATTAACACCAAATATTAGTCATTTTACAGTTGTACTGTAAATTTGGTAACACTTTACAATAAGGTTCATTAGTTAACATTAGTTAACTACATTAGTTAGCATGAACTAATAATGAACTGCACTTATACAGCATTTATTCATCTTTGTTGATGTTAATTTTGACATTTACTATTACTTTATTAAATCTTGTTAACATTAGTTAAAGGGATAGTTTGGCCAAAAAGGATATTAAACCCATGATTTACTCACCCTCAAGCCGTTCGAGATGCATATGTCAATCATTTTTTAGACGAACACATTTTCAGTTATTTTAGAAAATGTCTTAGATCTTTCAGTGGTTATAATGTGAAGTTATGGGGTCCACCTCCTTCAAGTCCCAAAATGTGCATGCATCCTTCACAAAAGTAACCCATCCGGCTCCAGGGGGATAAACGAAGGCCTTCTGAGGGTAATCCGTGCGGTTTTGTCATAAAAATATTCATATTTAAAACTTTATAAATGAAAATAACTGGCTTCCGGCAACGGTCGACGCGCGTTCACAGAGATGGATGCTGGCGTATGACGTAGGATGTAGTGTAGGAAGCGTCGTGACGTATGTATATTTTTATGACAAAACCGCACGGATTACCCTCAGAAGGCCTTCGTTTATCCCCCTGGAGCCGGATGGGTTACTTTTGTGAAGGATGCATGCACATTTTGGGACTTGAAGGAGGTGGACCCCATAACTTCACATTATAACCACTGAAAGATCTAAGACATTTTCTAAAATAACTGAAAATGTGTTCGTCTAAAAAATGATTGACATATGCATCTCGAACGGCTTGAGGGTGAGTAAATCATGGGTTTAATATCCTTTTTGGCCAAACTATCCCTTTAATGCACTAGCATGAATACACAATGAACAGCTGTATTGTTATTATCTAACATTAACAAAGATTAATAAATACAGTAACAAATGTATTGCTCATGGTTAGTTCATGTTAGTTAGTACATTGACTAATGTTAACTAATTAACCTTATTGTAAAGTGTAACAGTAAAATTAAACCATTATATTTTTGATCATGCTTCAGATTAGGGTCCAATTCTCACTATTAACTATGACTTTTGCCTCAATAAACTCCTTATTCCTGCTTATTAATAGTTAGTAAGGTAGTTGTTAAGTTTAGGTGTAGGGTGATATAGGGACGGATGTAGAATATGATCATGCAGAATAAGGCATTAATATGTGCTTTATAAGTACTAGTAAACAGCCAATATCCTAGTAATATGCATGATAATAAGCAACTAGTTAATAGTGAGAATTGGACCCTAAACTAAAGTGTTGCCATATTTTTATATATATACAGTAACTATTATTATCATTCCTAAATAATCATTACGATTTTACAGTGAACTATTACAGTAGTAATATTTCTTATTTTTCATAATATTTGTATTTAGTAATAAGTATAATAATAATTATTATTTAATAATCAAATAATTATTTAATAATACTAATTATTACTACAAATGTTGTAGTGCAGCAAACTTGTGTTTTTATTCACACTTTGAATCAAAAGTGTTTATTTATTTTATTTTATTATTATTCATATTTTAAACAGCATGCTAAAATTTATTTTATTGTTATTGTATGTATTTTACTAAATGTATTATTTTTTATTAGTTTTAATTTGACTTTTTATTATTTAATTAATTATAAGTGATATATAAATAAAATGATCAGAATAAAATTTTAATCATTATTATAATTGATAATTCACAATAAATATATACTACAAAAACAGTATGAAGAGTGTGTAAGGCTGCAACCAATACATATTATTATAACAGAATAATCTTACCGTTGATTAACACCATCTAACATCATTTTCAGCTGATTAACGCAAAGCAAAAACTTCAATTATTATTTTAAAATTAATTATTGTTGGCCCTAGTAGTATAGTGAAACACTGTTCTGTAAAAAGATAAAAACATTTTTTTTATATATATATTAATAAAAACACTGTATGCTCAACCAGCATGTTTAAAATAAAACCTGTCCACTCAAGAGAAGTCCTGTAGATCAGTGTGTAGATCAGTGTGTAGATCAGTGTGTAGATCAGTGTGTAGATCAGTGTGTAGATCAGTGTGTAGATCAGTGTGTTGCTCTCACCTCTCTGTGTGTGCTGGCCGGTAACACCGGGATCGTCTCGTCCACCGTCGCGAGTAACGTCCTGAGCGCCAGTCCAACATCCTGAGGAAACACCAGAGGAGCTCATCACACACACACACAGAGACACACACTCCAGACAGTGAGATTATCCCAGCATTCCCAGTTCTCTGACCTTCACCATGGGCACGTACTCCTCCGGGGGGGCCGGCTGGATCCGGCTGGACATCTCGATGACGGCCTTCACCAGACCCGTCACGTTCTCGTACACCTTATCATTAGAGCGGTCCAGGTTAGCTGTGGGAGGAGGACTGATCTCCTGAGGCTGGATCTGAACACACACACACACACACACACACACACACACACACACACACACACACACACGAGCATCAGCGTCTGTGGTGCAGTTCTGGGTTTAAACAGCAGGGGGCGGCAGCTCCACATCATCAGGTCAAACACTTCTACAGTGAATCCTTGACTTGCACAAGATTTCTCTTATTATTACTGGATGTGGGTTTTATTTTCTCTCTACACAGATCAGATTTAGATTTTTAGATTTAATACTGAAAGTATCGAGCGCTACATGAGCATTAAAAAAAGTTCAATACTGAAAAATACTGATCAGAGAACAGCTCGTTAATACACACAACCTCTTTAAGCTAAAATACAAACTATATATACACTCACACACACATGACACACAGATACATGACACACACACACACACACACACACACACACACACACACAGAGAGAGACACACACAGAGACACACACACAGACACAGACATACACACACACACACACTCACACAGACACACAAACACACAACACACACACACACACACACACACACACACACACACACACACACACACACACACACACACACACACACACACACACACACACACACACACACACACACACACACACACACACACACACACACACACACACACACACACACACACACACACAGATCTTACCCTCCAGGGCTACATGCAACAGTGCAGGATAAAGCAGGTGAGCGGGTGTGTGTGTGGAGGAAGCGGGATGCAGGAAAACAGAACAAATCATTATTAGTCCAAAACAAGCAAATAAAACAAAACTGATAAAGTCATGCAGCTTCAAGTACAGAGGAGGAGTCGCGGATGAGAGTGTGTTCCCAGTGTTACGCTACATCCAAAACAAACATGGCCGGGGTCACATGACTCATGGTTACTCCAGCTTCACTGTGGACTTCTGATACCGCTGAATTATCAAAGCATGAGGATTTGCACAAGAATGTTCCCTTAATGTTTGCATAACCACTTTTTTTTTACATGTTTAATAAACGGGATGTTTTGACCGATCAGAGAAGAACAGGAACTCACTGGATAGTTAGCAAAACATTCTTCAAACTCATTTTTGTTAGCTGGGTTGATGGAACTTTATAAAGTCGGAAGATTTCGCATCTAACTTTTCCACCGTTTGGGCAAAGGTTTGCAGACAGGTGTGTGAAGCGCAGTAAATGATCTTTAGTCCAGCTGAACATCAACGGCTTCCCGTGAGAATCCACTGGAGGGTTAAGAAAACAGGAAAACCAGAAAATAGAAGAGGCGAAGCTGACCTCTTATATAAGAGCCACGGGGAAAACAAACACTACCAGAAACATTCTTACCGCAACTGAGTGTGTGTGTGTGAGAGAGAGAGGGGGTGTGTGTGTGTGAGAGAGAGAGAGAGAGAGTGTGAGTATGTGTGTGTGAGTGAGAGTGTGTGTGAGAGAGTGTGTGTGACTGAGTATGTGTGTTTAAGTGTGTGTGTGAGTGAGTGTGAGAGAGTGTGTGTGTGTGTGTGTGTGTGTGTGAGTATGTGTGACTGAGTATGTGTGTCTGAGTGTGTGTGTGAGTGAGAGTGTGTGAGAGAGAGTGTGTGTGACTGAGTATGTGTGTTTAAGTGTGTGTGTGAGTGAGTGTGAGAGTGTGTGTGTGAGTATGTGTGACTGAGTATGTGTGTGTGTGAGTGAGTGTGAGAGTGTGTGTGAGTATGTGTGACTGAGTATGTGTGTGTCTGAGTGTGTGTGTGTGTGTGTGAGTGAGAGTGTGTGAGAGAGTGTGTGTGACTGAGTATGTGTGTGTCTGAGTGTGTGTGTGAGTGAGAGTGTGTGAGAGTGTGTGTGACTGAGTATGTGTGTTTAAGTGTGTGTGTGTGTGTGTGTGTGTGTGTGTGTGTGTGTGAGTGAGTGTGAGAGTGTGTGTGAGTATGTGTGACTGAGTATGTGTGTGTCTGAGTGTGTGTGTGTGTGTGTGAGTGAGAGTGTGTGAGAGAGTGTGTGTGACTGAGTATGTGTGTGTCTGAGTGTGTGTGTGAGTGAGAGTGTGTGAGAGTGTGTGTGACTGAGTATGTGTGTTTAAGTGTGTGTGTGTGTGTGTGTGTGTGTGTGTGTGTGAGTGAGTGTGAGAGTGTGTGTGTGTGAGTGTGTGTATGACAGGATGTGTGTATCTAAAAGTGTGTGTGTGTGTGTGTGTGAGAGAGAGAGAGAGAAAGAGAGTGTGTGTGTGTCCGTGTGTGAGACTGAGTGTGTGAGTGTGTCTGTATGCGAGTGTGTGTGTGAGAGAGAGAGAGAGAGTGTGTGTGTGTGTGCTCATATCCTGAGGTTTGGCTGTAACATCGCCTCAGTTCTGCAGCTCAGATCCACTGGAGCGGGTTCTGCTGACGGAGATCAACTGTGTGTGAACTCTGAGTGTGTGTGTGTGTGTGCGGGAAACGCAAGCGTTCGTGGGGTTTAGTCTTTGACATGCAGAACACACCAGCCAATCCGCATGCGGCACACGTCTCTGACAGAGGTCAACACAGTCTCATGCAGGACCACTGCAGTACCTTGACGCCCTCGTTGTAGCTGTCCACCGGGTTCAGGTTGGTCAGGTGACCCGGAGCGCCGGGACGGGGCGGTTTCTTCGGAGGAGCCACATGATCTGCAGGACAGAAACCTAATGATCAACTAATATTCTGGGCTACAATTTACATATGTGACCCTAGATCACAAAACCAGTCTTATGTTGCACAGGTATATTTGTAGCAATAGCAAACAAAAAATTGTATGGGTCAAAATTATAGATTTTTCTTTTATGCCAAAAAGCATTAGGATATTAAATAAAGATCATGTTCCATGGAGATATTTTGTAAATTTCCCACCTTAAATATATAAAACATTTATTTTTGTGAATGGATGCAGCACTATCGCCAATAGAAATTGACAACTTTAAAGGCGATTTTCTCAATATTTAAATTTTTCTGTACCCTCAGATTCCAGATTTTCACATAGTTGTATCTCGGTCAAATGTTGTCCTATCCTAACAAACCATACATCAATGGAAAGATTATGTATTCAGCTTTCAGATGATGCATAAATCTCAATTTAAAAAAAAATACCCATAAGACTGGTTTTGTGGTCCAGGGTCACATATTAGTCATCATAAAACAATTCTGATTGGATGAGACACAAAGCTGATGATAAATGCACATCATTCTGTGTTAATGCAGCTGAGTAACGTGATGCCTGACAACTGCAAACCTCTTAAAAATCATAATTCTATGGACTATATAGATATTTGATATTAAAACAGCCAATTGCCTTCTTTCAGGACAGTTTCATAGTTTTTATTTCGACATTAACAGACACTGTAGAAAAATACCTACTTTAATCACTCTATTAAACTTTGTCTTTAAATGTATAAATTTGCATAAATATTATATTTATCACAAACCTACCACAAAAATATTACCATTATGTGTAAAAAGTGTATTTTAGCACTGTTTGTCATAATGTTTCCACACCTTTTTTAGTAATGAATTTCAATTATAATGTAATAAAAATATAAATAATAATTATTATTATTTATAATAAACAATAAAAAAACATTAAATAAAAAAGTTCACATATATATATATATAAATATAGAAAAAATTAAAATACTATATATGTATTCCAATAAATATAGTCAAAACTTTGTGTTTGTGTGTGTGTGTGTGTGTGTGTGTGTATATATATATTAGTGCTGTCAAATTGATTAATCGCATCTAACATAAAAGTTTGTATGTATATGTATATTTATATGTATATATTATGTGTGTGTGCACAGAAATTTCCACAACTTTATTAACTTCCATGCTTTTTTTAGATTGAAAGTGATATTTCCAGGTTTTTCCTGACCGTGGAGAAACTAAAAGATGATCCTAGTTAAAGTCAATGTATAATTTGTAAATGAAAATGTGTATTGAGGTGATTAACTCTGAGAGGGAATGTCACTGTGTGTGTTCACACCTGCTTTCCCCACCGGCTGGTAAACGTGTTGCTTCCCCATCTGAAAGAACACACAATCACACACAAGCGTTTAAAAACACACAGTGGTTTTCCTGCAGACTGGGTTCCTGCTGTGGAATTGTGGGTAGTTTGTGGGAAAGCCAGGCATATTTCAGGCCTTAAGAGTTTCACCCAGCTAATCTGAGCAAACACATCGCTCTCGCCCTGATCTTCTGTAATTATGGCCGTTAAACGAGGCTCTCGTGAGATGACGCCTGTTTTTCACTCGTTATTCATCAGAGATGATGCTAGCGCTGGGATTCCCGTCTGTGACCACAGTAAAGCTCCCATGACACCCCTTTAATTCACCCTCCTGCTGTTACTTCTCCTCTCAGGGTTTCAGATTCCCCTGTTTCAGCCTTTCGGTAAATGAATGAGTTCAGGAATGAGTTCAGGATCAGCACTTTTCAGCTGTTTTGGAAGATTTTGGCCGAGTGTGATCGGCATTACTGGCTGCGACTCTAACAGGAAGTGAGAAGCAGATTGTGTCCTCGCTGTGGCACTGCAAATCTCCCTCTGGGAAGAAACAAAAACAAGCAGGGAATTCTGGGAACTCACCGGGGTCTGGAGAGCGCCGTCCTCCCGGTCGATACTGCCCCTCGAGTTCCTCGACTCCGGCTTCTGAACAAACACAATCCCTTCATCAAACACACGCTGAGGATTTATCAAATATCAAATATTCATAAGATCAACTTTCGTATGACTATGTCATCATCAGGTTCCCACATCACATGACTAAAGGATTGCCATGACTTTTCCAGTGATTACTAGATTAAAATCATACAACAATAACAATAATAATTAAAATAAGATTTAAACCAGTGTTGTCAAAATTTATTAATTGCATATAACATAAAAGTTAGTAAAAATATATATATATATAAACTTTTATGTTATGCAATTGATCGATATGACAGCAATAGTTTAAACATTTAAATGTATTTAATTTTATTTTTTAACATTAATTGACAATTATTTACATATATTTTTATTTAAATAAAAAAAGTTAAATAAATAAATACAAATTATTTATATAGGTTACTTTATTTCTTATTATCTTATTATTCAAGGTTTTGAAAAACATAAAATACATAAATATATAATAATAAACATTTTGATATTTATATCTCTGTAATATTTTAAAAATATGTCCACCATTTTTATATATATTACATTTAAATATTTAATGCTTAATATAATGTATTTTCTTATTTTCACTTTAGAAATTTATAAAACATTTTAAGATTATATTAATTTGCATGACTTTTTTTTAATTCCCTGAAATTTCGCACATAAAATACAAAAATAATACTACTGCTACAGCTCATAATAAACAACATTTTAATATTAAAATCTGCATTATTTTATTCATATTTATATATATTTTTTTAAATATTTAATGTTCTTAACTTAAAAACTTGATTTCTTATTTTAACTTTAGAAATGCGTATCACGTTGTAAGATTACATAAATATACATTATTTTACCAAGCTTGAAGATCACAGTTTAAAATGTTCCTGATTTTCCACTTTCCGTTCTGACAAACCTCAAAGCCTCAAAAAAAGCAACAAACTTCAGCACAAAGTAAAGATTTCCCGAAACGATGCAGCGAGTTCTTGCTCCATCTAGAAAAGCTCAATGTGAAGAACGTGAAGAACTCACTACAGAAGTCTAGTTACCGGCTTTCCGAAACAGAACTTGAAGAGATGCATCCTCTGAGCGGAGCGCGAGCGCTGTGGTGTGTGTGTGTCCATGTGAGAAGCCTTCAGATTCCTGCTCAAGAAAACTCTCTGCTCCCTCTCTCTCTCTCTCTCTCTCTCACATCCCACGCTTTCCTTTCCTCCCGCTGCTCTAGCACAAACAGAAGAGCTCCTGGTATGCGCTGCGCTGATCAACGCTCCACTGAGGGGCCGATCTCAAGGACCAACTACCTACTACTTTTATACGCAGAGAGTAATATGCAGTATGCAAATGTGCAAGCATGGAAAAACCAATGACCTTCTGAGTTTACCAAGCATACAACTGCATGGAACACTTTATCCCATAATGCATTGCGCTCGACTTGACTTTCCATTTCCTGTGCAGTGAATGAACTGTCATTGAACCGAACGATATCAGTCACATTTTGTTTTTGCTGTTATTTAATCAGAGACTGCTCAGGGGAAACATACAACTTTTTATGCAAAATTAGATTAAAAATGCGAGTACACTGTATTTTATTTTGGTAATTTATTTTGTCAGATGATAATCTGACGTTAACTTATTTTCCAAACAACTCAAACCGGGGCTGAAAATATCCACTACTTTGAAACAGCTTCAGATGTGGCTTTAGAGTCTGAACTGTTTTCAAATATTAATTACATTGTTTTGAACTTTCGCTGATTTCAGACTGATTCATTCATGTGTTATGAATCATCTGATCTTTTGATTTGCGTCCATAAATATCCCAATAAAACAGGAAATAATCAAATGTGATGAAGCACCTTTCAGCTGTACACTATTTAATCGACAACTTATTGACTTAATAATGCCACTATATTATCACCCTCTGTAGAGATGCTTTATAGAAGTTGAAGTTGCAATTATAATGGAAATGACTGAATTCTTGACAGATAAATTTGGCTTTTTGTGCTTTATAATTGTAATTCTATTTTGAAGCAATTTTTATCGTAAAAAGCTAAATAGCACATATTTATATATTTATATATACAGTACAGGTCAAAAGTTTGGAAACATTACAATTTTTAATGTTTTTGAAAGAAGTTTCTTCTGCTCATCAAGCCTGCATTTATTTGATCAAAAATACAGAAAAACAAAAATGTAATATTGTGATATATTATTACAATTTAAAATAATTGGTTTTCGATTTATATCATTTATTTCTGTGATCAAAGCTGAATTTTCAGGATCATTAGAAATCATTCTAATATGATGATTCATTATCAAAGTTGGAAACAGTTCTGCTGCTTAATATTTTTCATAACCTGTGATACTTTTTTAGGATACTTTGATGAATAAAAAAAATACAAATAAAAAATACAAATAAAAAAAGAAGCACATTTTTTAAAAATAGAAATCTTTTGTAGCAACAATATACACGACTGGTCAGTAATTTGAGGTCAGTAATTTTTTTTCTTTCTTTTTTTGAAATAAATCAATACTTTTATTCAGCAAGGATGTGTTAAATTGATAAAAAGTGATAGTAAAGAAGATTTATATAATTAGAAAATATTTTTTTTATTTTGAATAAATGCAGTTCTTTTTAACCTTTTATTCATCAAATATATTAGGCAGCAGAACTGTTTCCAGCACATAATAAATCATCATATTAGAATGATTTCTAAAGGATCATGTGAAAGACTGGATGTCACATGTGACACTGAAGACTGGAGTAATGATGCTGAAAATTCAGCTTTGCATCACAGGAATAAACTATTTTTAAAGTATATTCAAATAGTAAACTATTATTTTAAGTTGTAATAATATTTCACAATATTACTATTTTTCCTGTATTTTTGATCAAATAAACGCAGCCTTGATAAGCATTAGAGACTTCTTTCAAAAATATAAAACTTATTGAATAACAAGTAAAAAATAATTGAAATAATTGAATCATGAAATTTTAGTCACATCACACCATTTTAAATAACATGATGATACAGTATATAGTGTGCAGTGCACTAGTGTTCATTCCAGACACACTCGGATTCTTTCCTTTTGAGAAAAGCTTTTAATTTTTTCCTTAAAGAATGAGAAGATGCCAGCGTTTCTCAGGAAGGCACGAACCACACGGGTTTCCACCGATTCCCACAAACCCCTGCTGCCAAATGAAACGATCACTTATGACACGCGTGAAGAGGCGCCCAAGTTTCCACCGGACAGAGAGCGATATTACAGTCACATCTCAGCTAACAACAATCCTCAAATCCTCAGATCTAGAGTTTCAGCCTGCGGAGGAAACCACTCGAGTGTTAAATCAGGTCTCAGCAACCAAAACCCCCACAAACCCCCACTGCAAATATCATCCGGGGACCAGCAGCTCGAGAAACACATGGCATCTGAGGGGCGCGTGGAGCGTTTGGCAGGGATGTGGATGTGGAACAGTTTCCTCTGGCGAAGAGAAGACGGTTTCACTCGCAGGTGCGCTCAGATTTACAGCTTTGTTTTCAGGACGGCACATCTTCACTTTGTTCCATCTCCTTCTCAGAGTAACAACAACCACAGATGCAATGGATGCCAAACACACTCAAAGTGACCAACAAGCCAAAGAGCCGTTTCAGGAAAAACACTCAATCTGAAATGTTTCATGTGACTTACTGACTTTCCGGACTCAAAACCTCCTTTCCGGTCCATCAAGACCACTTATGAAACTAAACAGCAAACATGATTCAGAAATATCACATATATTTACATATGAAGACACGTTCAAGATACAGCAATGACGAATGATGTGAAATACATCTTCATATGCAGAGATTAGAGCTCATTTACATATAGCAATCTTAAAGGTACAGTAGTGTAAAGGTGGAAAATGATCATAGACTAAATTATGACTGCGGTGCAATAAACCTTTATTATCATTTATTAATATAAATTTACATTTATTTAATTTTTTGTTTGTTAATATTATTATTTATTTATTATTATATTATTATATACTTTAAGATTTAAGTTTTCTAAAATAATAAGTGGACAAGAGAGAAAAATTAAATGCTAGAAAAGTGTAGAAAAGTTAAGATTTATGGATTTTTTTAAATAGTTAAGATTTTATGGAACTATTCATTAAAATTCTTTGAGTATTCTAGAACAGTATCAATAGTATTAGGGCTGTCAAAAGGGTTGAGAAATTGAGTTGATTTTTTTTTAAAACTAAAATGATACTAATATTTGAATAATATTAAGGACATCATTTTAGTTAGAGGAGTGTGCTAACAAGAAGGCATAGTGAGAAATATAAACCAAACCAAGCGTTGTATTAAATTGTTTATACAAAATAATTAAATTGCATGACTGTTAAAACTACTATTCATAAACTTTTACTTAAACTAAAATTTGCAAGACCTTTCCAGGCTTAAAAACTTTTAAACTTCCTGAATATTTTATTTTTAAATTCCCATAGACATTTAGATTTAGACATTTTTTTTTTTTATATTTAATTATTATATATATATATTTTTTTTTTTTTCACTCTAGAAATTTCCAGGACTTTCTAAGATTACATTAATTGTTAAATTAAATTTGACTAATATTTGAAACTCAGATGTGACTCTGACAGCCCTGAATAGTCCGGTGTGTATGAGAGAGACGGGTGTTGCAGGTGGACGTCAGTGAGTGTGTGTCAGTACCAAGAAGCTCTCCTCGTGCTCCAGCCACCTCTGGTCCTCCTCCATCTGCTGTTGCTGCTTCATCAGCGTCTCCTCCATCAGGTGTGTGACGGGCATCACCTGACTCCGGCCCAGAGCCGCCCCATCCTGACACACACACACAGAGAACAGCAGCGTTAATGACCGCGCTCCACTGAACACGGATACACTGAGCAAGATATCTAACGCTGATAGACAGACAGTTTTTTATTTGTCCTTGAGAGGAAATTAGTGTACATAACAAACACACATAACATGGTAAATTATCAACATATCAAGAAACATATAGTTGCTAACATCACAAAAAAACAACAAAGAGAGCATAAGTGACGCATCAGTGGCCGATTTCCTATGTATTTAGAGCTCGTATAGATACAGGAACAAAACTCTTACTATACCTGGCCTTTCTACACACCAGTCAGGGGTATAAAATATTTATAGAGTGGGTGTTCTGGGTCATTTAAGATTTTTTGCAACGTGAATGTAGAGACACTATCCGATAAATTAGGGATGGGGATACCAGTAATTTTACTTGCTAAATAAGTTCTCTTTAAGAATTTGTTCTTGTTGGTAACTGTTCGAGAGTAACTGATATGAGAAAATCACATGGCACCATAAATAAGGACTGGCTCAATAATAGTGCGATACAAAAGAAGAAGTGAAACGCTCTCTTCTGCTCACTCACCTCCATGTTCGGAGACCACACGGGAACGTCCGGCCTGTGGTGGTTCCAGGTCTCGTGTGGGTCGAGGACTGAGGCTTGCGGGGGGAATCCCGCTCCGGGCGCGAGTGCACTGGGATATCCAGACCCCTGCACAGATGATAAGACATTTGATTTAAAGCACTTTTACATTTATTTATAAAAAAAAAAAGTAAAAGTTTTCAAAAATACAAATAAGAATACTGTAGCAATCAGTGTTATTTTAAGTATTATTTATAAACTATTATAGTTTTTATTAATAATTTGAATTAGCGTTAATTTTATTTTAATTATTAATAATTTTCTATGCGCTCTTGTCACTTTTTATAATTTTTATTTATTTTATTTTAATTTCACTTTTATTTTTTTATTTTCAGTTAGTAATTTTAGTACTTACATACAACTAAAATTTATTTCAGTTAGTTTTTTTATATTTATATTTTATTTTATTTTATCTTTGCATTACCTTTATTTTTATATTTAACAGATTTAATTTTAGTTTATTTATTTTTGTCATTTTTATTATTTTTTATTTATAGTTTTAATTTATTTTCAATTCTTTTAGTTTTTTTAAACAATTTATTAACTTAAACTTATTTCAGTTAGTTTTTCATCTGATATTTCTTTTTATTTTAGCTTTGAGTTAGCTTTATTTTTTATATTTTTGTTTTTGTTTTAATTTTAGATTAATTTTCAACAAATATTGTTATGTGCTTTTGTCATTTTTATTAGTTATTTCTATTTAGTTAAAAAAAAAAATTTCAGTTTTAGTTTTTTTATTTCCATTAACTGCAACTTAGTTTTTCATAAAATATTCATATTTTATTTCAGACAGGCTTCAATTAAAACATTTAATTTTAAATAGATTTTTTTTAATAGAATTTTTTTAAACAGATTTAGTCTTAGATAACAATAAGCGATTTTCCATATTACAATTTAATACTGTAATATGGTATTTATATCCTTGTTAAAAATAATTTTACTCTCATAAATGTCACATTATGTAACTAAAACGTGTTATGAGAGCCGTTTCAGGTTGTCTTCAAGACCCCCGGAGCGTCTCTCACTCCTCTCAGAGAGGCCAATAATCACCCTGACACAAAACCAGCGGATTGAGCACAAAAGCCTTTTAAGGCATGAAAACAGAGCGGTGATAACAGCGGTGATATGTATGTGTGTGTGTGTGTGTGTGTGTGTGTGTGTGTGTGAGCTGATGGAATGTATCTGGAGTCAACAATAGCATGTGTCTTTAAAGAGCGCAGAGGAAATGCCTGCTGTCAGAGACGCTCTCGGACGAGCTGTGAAATAACTTCAGGGAGCTGAAGCCAGCCAATCACATGCTCTTCTACACCAGCCTCGTGCTGAAACAGAAGCACATCAGGGAGTCTGGCTGGAGAAGTGCACTGCTATCTGAAGTGTGTTTGGGTGTTTGCTGAATGTTTATGTTGGGAAGTTTTGGGGTATTTCGTGAGTGTTTGGCGACATTACTCAGTTTGTCAGGTATGGTATTTGGAGACTCTTTGTTGAACAACAGAAGGGGAATGAATAACAGGCTCTTCATTGCAGTGACATCATGTGAGCAGCATACAAAATAAAATCGTTCACAACTTGCACCCCAACAACTGATGATAGTTGACTGACAGCGGTTCATTTATTTTGGCGCTGCCCTTATGTGTCTTTTTTTTATTTGATGTACTTTTATGGGCAAAATGTACTTTATTTTTATTGTTGGAAATGTTGATGAAAATTGTACATTACTGTGGAAAGATGCTCTACTAGATAAACAACTAAGATAAACAACCCCGCACTTATTTTATAATTTTTTTTATTTTCATGGCTAAATTTTACATTCATAAATGCACATTTTCAGGGAAAAGACCATGTTTTATTGCATTTAAAAATGAAGTGACGCATTATATTGAGTCGATATTGCCCTCGAAGAAACAAAAACCTATTAGGATTTTACCAGCATGTACACTCTTTAAAGCATTCCTATAACACTGTCTATACCTCCCCCTAGTATTTGAAATGTATTGTATTGTATTTCTATTGTTTGTTTTGATATTTCTTCTATAAAATAAAAATAAAAAACTTGCACCCAAACATTTATATTTCTTGTTGTTTATTTATTAACCTCAGGCGCTTCTTCGCGTGTCGGTCAAAAATGACTGATTTTTTTTTTTCCAATGAAATTAATGTACTATATTTTAATTCGATAATGTTTTTTATTTAATATTTTTAGGGGATTTTATGGTACTAAATTATATTTACACTGTATTTATTATCCATTTATTCACTTTTTGAGCATAGCCTTGAAAAGTAATTTTCCAACTTAAACTGTCGTAAATCTTAAATGCTTTGGAGCACAGACTTAAGTTTGATCTCTTTTCAAAGACGAACTTCAGGACCATTTAACCTATTCGAATCATGTGTTCACACAGCAAGTGCCAAAACCTTTAAGTTTCGTACCATTCCGATAAAAAATAAAAATGTAAAATTGTTGGGTCAAAAATGACCCAAGAGCACCAGAGGGTTAAATGTGTTTGCATGAAGATGCTGATGTGGGCGAAGTAACGTTACCTGGTAATGATTGAGCTGACCAGCATGTTGAGGACTAGGGAAATATCCATCACTGGATCGAGGACTCGGGTATCCAGGTCGGCTGGGCTGTAAAAAACAAAACCACTGATTAAAACAGACCCAGTTACACACACACTTCCTGTAGATCTGATCAGGGTACTGCAGATCTCTGATATACACTTGTCACTGAGACTCACCTTCGGAGGAGCCTCGTCTGAAGTGCCAGTGTCCCAGGACACGGTGACCTGTCTCCTCATCTCCATACGGAAACGCTCCTCCTGTTGGGCCTTCTCCTCGTCCAGGATCGTGCTGAAGGGACACACACACACAGGAATGAGGAAAAAACGGCATTTTCTGCATTTATTTTGCTACAGCAGTGATTAGACTGACTTTTGGCTTCGATTAGACAAACTAAAAAAATAAAACATTTTAAATATAATATCACTTATTTTCATATATTGTTCTGTATTATTTTTTTTATATAAATATGTAATATATGTAAATATGTAATAATTATGTAACTGAATACAGGATCTCCTGTTCTCCTACCTCTGAAAGATTAAAATATCGTGCAAAAGTTCATTTATTTCAGTAATTCAACATAAAAGGTGAAACTAATATATTATATAGACTCATTACATGCAAAGTGAGATATTTCAAGCCTTTATTTGTTATCATTTTAATGGTTATGGCTTACAGCTTATGAAAATGTTCAAAATGAATTGAATTTGGGGTTTTCATAAGCCATAATCATCAAAATGATAACAAATAAAGGCTTGAAATATCTCACTTTGCATGTAATGAGTCTATATATAATATATTAGTTTCACCTTTTAAGTTGAATTACTGAAATAAATGAACTTTTGCATGATATTCAAATTTTTCGAGTTTCCTGTAAATGAGTAACGTTTTCTGACAGGCTTCATTGTTATTCTTTATCAGAATTGTTATTATTAACTAAATTGCACCACTAAAATTAACATAGTTCACATATTTGTTAATAATGAATCATTATAAATGATAAATGGTTAATTTGTTGCACATTAGAGCGCAACAAGAAAATAAATAGCTTGTATAATTATATGGCTGATCATTCTGGATTGACCGTGACACTCTGAAAGCTGAACGGAGACCTCTAGTGTCAGAAACCAAGAAGAGCATAAACCCACCAGATTATGTGCAAACACTGTAAAACGGCTGCTTTACTATGACATTACATGTGAAATAAGTCATCTAGAAGACGCTTTTATCCAGATTAGCTTTACAAAAGCATGAGTAAAGCGGTCCGTACACACACACACACACACACACACACACACTGACCTGAGCTGAGTCTTGAGTTCAGTGAAGCGCGGGCGTTTGCTGGGGTCGTACGCCCAGCATTTGGTCATGAGGCTGTAGAGGGTGGGGGGGCAGTTTTGGGGCATCGCTAACCTCTCGCCGTTCTCGATCCGCCCGATCACGTCATTATTCTTCACGCCCTGGAAGGGCTTAATGCCGAACATGAGGATTTCCCACATACACACACCTGAGAGAGACACACACCAATCTAATTATTGTCACATCTGAATACAGGCAAAAAATGGACAAAACAATAATGTATTTTTTTTTAATAGAAAATATAGAGCCTCACACACCTGATTCATTCATAGGTGTGTAGGATTAAAGTCCAATATAATATTTTAATATTAAAATAATTTTTATATATATTTAAAAAACATTTATATATATATAAAAAAATATAAATATTTTTTATATATATTTAAAAAAACATTTATATATATATTTAAAAAAATGTATATATCTATAAAAAAAATATAAATCCTGCACACTTCTCAATCTTGCATTTTCATAATTTTTTACGTCAATCGACTTTCCTCAGGCTTATGGTGATGTAAGTTTGAGGAGTGTGTGGGATTTATATAATTTTTGCACAATTAAAAATCTAAAATATTTAATGTTTTATTATTAAGAGTAAAATGATCAAATGAATTAATTAATAATAATAAAAAATATATATATATTCCTTATTTCCAATCAAACTAATATTGTATTAATAATAGAAAGATGGTGCTCAAAGCGTTAATGTTTGTGGTGTTCAAGAACAGTCAAACTGTAGGAAACAGCATAATGAAATTTCAGTTACCAAACATCCAGACGTCGCTGGCTGAGGTAAACCGGCGGAAGTTTATGGATTCTGGAGCCATCCATTTGATCGGCAGTTTCCCTTTAGAAGCTGGAAAACACACACTACTGTTTACAGACCGTTTGTATTTAAATGTTTTGCTAATCAGCTTCACAGGCCATTACACGACAGATACAGACTCAACACTCTACAAACAATATACTAAATACAAACATAATAAACAAAATCAACATAAAAAAAAAGACTAAACAAATTTGTATGTACAACTTTGTTAAATTTTATTTAAATGTACTTTCTTGGCCTTACATCTTACAAAATGTTGCATGGCATTAACAATTAGGCAGACTAAAAACGTTTTACAGAATCTAAACAAAGCCTTCACTCTCCACCAGAAGACGCTATTTCCTTATTCTGGGCACGCTTATTTCTTGCATTAATTATATCTTTTTGAGGGGTTAAAATAGGGTTTTTTGTCAGCCGCTGAGGTGGACGGCAGATCAAGCTTAATTATTTAACCTGTAGCTTTTGTACCTTTCTTACTCACCTCGTATAAATGAAAACCTCTGTGACTTGTAGTGTTTTTTACTGAATATACACATTACATTACATTAATGTAAATAACACTGTTTAGTGGTTAATATGCATGTTAAATGGCAGTGTGAATTACCTTTGTAATAGGAACTGTCCTCCATGTATCGGGAGAGACCGAAGTCACCAAGTTTCACACAATCCGTGGAGGACACCAACACGTTCCTGGCAGCGATGTCCCTGCGGAAAACACACATTTATCTGAGTGCATTGTGATCAGAAACGAGTCGCGCTTGTGAAGACCTTCAAGCTACAGTGGTGATGTTGATGCTCACCGGTGCACGAAGCGTTTGCTCTCCAGGTACGCCAGCGCTGTGCTCAGCTGGTAGGAGAACAGGATCAGCGTGGACAGGTCCAGGTTGTACTTCCTTACTTGCAAGAACGACCTCAACTAAACATAAACACAACAGTGATTTCCAGATGGGTTTTTACAGTGAGTCTAGAAGCTGGTCAACCAAAAGAGGAGTTTAAAGTGCCCCTATTATGCTTTTTCAGCAGAGGTGGACAAAGTACACAATTTCCTTACTTGAGTGAAAGTACAGACACTACTGGGCAAATATTACTCCGTTACAAGTATAAGTTGTGAAGACTGATTTTTACTTAAGTAAAAGCACAGAAGTACTTGTTTTTAAAAGTACTTAAGTATCAAAAGTAAATGTCAATGCATTGTTTTATTATTGTTGCATTGTTGTGTGTAATACTTACAGTACCTTATGCCTCTGCATCTATGCCTACCCTCATATCAATATCACATTTATTTCTAGAACACAGTTCCAGGAGTGGGATTGAATGTGAGATCGAATAAGTGCACCCAATAACGTCCACAATGGTTTCGGACCAACATCAGTCGGTTTCTGACTAGGGCTGGGTATGGTTAAAAAAAATTTGATACCGATACCTTGATTTCGATACTGGTTCCTGAACGATACTTTTTTCGATACCAATTTTATGAAATCCATTTTTAAGAAGATTACATAACACATTACCTCAGAAAAACTTTGGTTTTATTTTTTCAGTTTGACTCATGCTCCTTAGTCAGTGCACAAAAAGGAACATTTTTTTTATAAAGAGCTCATGCTCACCAGAGCTGAATTTGTTTGATCAAAAATACAGTAAAACTTGTAACGTTGTGAAATAGTATGACAATTTAAAATCTTATTTGAATATATTTCAAAATGTATTTTATTCCTGTGATGTCAAAGCTGAATTTTCAAAATCATTACTTCAGTGTCACATGATCCTACAGAAATATGTTTGCTGCTTAATATTTAGGAAACTATTATACATTTTTTCATGATTCTTTGATGAATAAAAATTTCAAAAGAACAGCATTTGAAACAGAAATCTTTTGTAACATTAAAAATGTTTTAAGGTCATTTTTGGGTATATATATATATAGGTTATTATTGCAATATAAACACTGTCAGAGAACAAGGTATCTCTTCATTTACCAGTCGAAGACGGAGCAACTTTCTGCTCTTATGTTTACTCCACTGTCAAGGTCTTCATCATATCTGTCGTGGTACCGGTCTTTGCAGCAATTATTTTACCACAAATACTGGATCACGGGCTGTTAGCATCGAGCCTGGAGAAATGTAGCCACAATTTTGATAGACTTTTTCACATCTTTAGCGTATTGTGTGTGTGTGTGTGTTTGTGTGTGTGTGTGTATACTCGCGTCTCATATGAGTATGTGCGTGGAGAGTTTGTGTGTGCGCGCGCGTCTCATATGAGTAGGCTATGTACGCGGAGAGTTCCGCGTGTCTCGTGTGTGTAGAGTTTGCGTGTATGTGCGTGAGTGTCTTTAGGTGTGTCGTTGTGCATTTCATATGTATTTGTTTGAGCACTGACGTTGACGAGTTAACCCCTTAGGAATCGAAATCTGGTACCGAACAACAAGTCATTTTTCGATACTCGATAGTATCGAGGCAGTTCGGTCGGTACCTAAAAAGTATCGAACTCGGTACCCAGCCCTATTTCTGACATCAATCCGACTTTAATTTCCAACCAAAATGCAACCCCTGCAACCAAAATCATCCCCTGACTGACATTACTACTTTCTACTCAAGGACCTTGACAGAATTGTAGTGGAGTAAAAAGTACGATATTTGTCTTTCAAATGTAGTGAAGTTAAAGTAATAAAAAAAAAATACTCAAGTTAAGTACAGATACTCAAAAAGTGTACCTAAGTACAGTACTGAAGTAAATGTACTTTGTTACTGTCCACCTCTGCTTTTCAGATATGACCTTTCATGTAGTGTGTACCGTAATAAAGCTGTCTGTGAATGTATAAGGTCTCCAATGTTTTAAAGTTTAAAACACAATACATCAAGTTATTGTTTTATAAAGAAAGAAGTGATTCTGAATTGCCTGATATGACATTTGTAACATATTTGCATAATGGCCGTCTATGGTCTTCATTGGCTGCTCATGAACAATGTCTTTGACCCTCAAACACTAGTTGTATCTGAGACTGGAAGAGTTTGGTTTGAGAAGATTGAGATTGATACGGTAAAACCGGCGCCATCGTTACTGTTCGTATCACTGTGTATAAAGTGCTGAGGAAGAGCTGAAGTTCAGATATGCAAATGTGCGTTTGGTTTTCCAATCGACCAATCTCAACAGATTAGGCCTTCTGACCAATCAGAGCAGAGCAGGCTCTCAGAAAGGCGGGGTTTAGAGAGACTGAATCATTTATCAAACTGTTTCAGACACTGTGAGAAGAGAGCTGATTCTGCAGTGTGAAAGTGTGTTTTAACCTAGGATGCATGGACACCCATTAAAGGAGACGGCAAAACAAAACTAGGAGCCTTTAAAAAAGCATTATGGGGCATTTTGAAACAAAACCAAGTCTCACCTCTCCAAGCGTGCACAACTCCATGATGATCCAGACGGGATTTTCAGTGATTATTCCAATCAACTTCACAATGTGCGGATGGTCGAACTGCCGCATCGTCACTGTCAAACGTTACATCACACAAACATTGTCATGCAAAACACTTTTGCAAAATCATAATGGTTTTGTGGGATTCTCACTTCTCAGAAACTGTGACAGTAGTGACTTCCTCATATTCAACTTCAATTTAACCACTAACTGAGTCAGCTATATGTGATGTGGGTCACTAGAGTGAAGTGTTACTTGTAATACTCACGAGCTTCCTGTAGGAACTTCTCACGCACGCTGTCAGAGGTGCAGTTCTTACACGTCTTAATGGCCACCGATAATGATGGATTCTCCTGTCAGGAAGAGCACATGATGATGTCAAACACATGCAACTCAGAAGCCGTGTGAACCAATTCAAGAATATCACAAAGTATTACAGTATTTCAACAAACAGTGACATTTTAGTTTGTTTTAACAGTTTCAGAACACGGTAAAGAGCTGGTGACAAATAAATGTTAATAAATAATAATGTTAATAAATACTTTTGGGACATTACAAAAAAAAAATACATTTACAATTATACATACAGTTTAAAACTCTGATTTGTGAGACATTATTAGTTTCTAACAATAAACAACATAAAATATAGAATTAAACAATTCTGAATAAAATCTCTATATATATATATATATTAGGGCTGTCAATCGATTAAAAATTTTAATCGATTAATCGCATGGTTTTCATGAGTTAACTCGTGATTAATCACACATTTTTTATCTGTTCTAGATGTACCTTAAATTAATACTTTTCAAGTTTGTAATACTCTAATCAACGTGGGCATGGATAAATATGGATGCTTTATGCAAATGTATGTTTATTCTTGAAACCATAGTCAACATAGAGCATGAAGACGAGACGTTGAAGATGTTTCAAAGGTCATAGATGTTTTTCAAAGAACTTGTTCATGTCTATTAGACACATGTAGAAAGAACAAAAATACCAGGTTCCCATTACTTCTCTTTCTTTGCACTGAGCTATTCTTTACATGTTTAGATTTTTGCATGACAGGGCAGCTCTTTTGAAAATGCTAAATGTACATTTATTATTTATTATACATTAGTTTGTCTCTCTCTGTGCCCATTTTGATGAAGTTAAATGATCAATAAAACTGTTTTCATTGGTATATCTTACTGTTTCTATTGTCAGTCAAACAACGGAATGAATATGAAATGGTGACTGAAATGCGACCCATTAAGACATACAGTAACCAGCTCTCCGTTCCCAGATATTAATCTGCACAAAAATCCTGATAATAGAGCCGTCGTCTGATGAAATCAAATACACATAAGATAAAGACAATATCTGTGCTATGATTTCGGCTATGCTTGCATGTAAAATTAGAGAAGCAACATATTATCTGTGTTTAACTGAATTAAAGTGCTGCGAGACGCAGAGAGAGAGAGAGGTGCGCGCACGGCACGCGCATGCTGGGAGAGCACCGGCGGTACCGGTAGATTCTCAGAAACTAAATAAGGTTTGGGCGCTTTTTTGAAGGGAAACAATCGCTAAATGGGTCTGCAATGTCGCCAAGTTGGCAACACTGTGAATCTCCATTTCTCCAACTAGGGGTTGGGCCACGGGTCAAACAGAAAATACGCGCTGCGTTAATTGTGCGTTAAAAAAATGAGTGCCGTTAATATGATTTTGCGTTAATGCGTTAATAACGCGCTAACTTTGACAGACACAATATATATATATATATATATATACACACACACACACACACACACAGTATCAATTTTTCATTCAATATGTACTTATTTAAAAAGAAGGGGGTGGGGGGGAGAGTATTTTTTACATTTTAAAATGATTTTAAAGTCCAAATATATTTATTTTAAAAGAAGAAAAACATGAGAAAACAGAAGAATCGGTAACAGCGTTAGATTTAGCCTAATTTAAGATCTCGCTCTGTTTAGACTAGCTAGTTTGGGACCAAATAATGACGACTTCTAACTTGCCAACTTATTTTTCTTTCTAATAAACTTATTTATCGAGAAATATTTATGCAATAACTTTCATAACAATGTTTTAAGGTTAAGCTTAATGTTTGCATTGAAAACTTCAATTAATGTTCTTAAGACTAGCTATTTGTAATGCTAAATAATAGTTTATCAAAGATTTATAACAATTCTCACTCCTAACACTTTTTGCATGATGTCAGAAGCAGGAAGAATAATCCGCTGCTGGTTCCTTCAAGATTTTCCTATGTGGTTGTATAATGTTTTTTTTTTTTTTAATTTATGAGTAAAATAATTCCAGTGGTAAACATAACTTGACAATACTTTGACATTTTGTCCTACAGTGTAAACTGCACACACTCACACCCCAAACTGTCTTATCCAGCCCATTATTAGAAACATATGTTTTCAAAAAATAAACATAACTGCTTCAAAATGCGCATTTTCAGTATGGGGGTGTGTGTGCAGTTTGTGTTGCAGAACAAAACATCAAAGTATCGTCAAGTTATGTTCACCACAGGCTTTATTTTACTCATAAATAAAAACCCCATTATAAAAACCCACAGGAAAATCTGGAAGGAGCCACTGGTGAATAAGTCTTCCGGGTCCTGACAGTGTTTGTTTGGTATGGACTGTTGTTTGGACTGTGTGGATGATGAATATGCAGTTTACCGGACTCATGTAAACCCCTTGGTGGACGTCACCGAACTGTCCCTCGCCGATACACCGTCCCAGCTCGATTCTGTCCCGCTGGATCTCATAGTCCTGAGCTACGGACGAAAGACACAAGGAAGCAAACGTCACAAACCTGAAGCTCATCATCAGAGGAACCTACAAACATCACAAGCCCTGATCGTCACGTGTGTTCAGAGGAACGACATGCTGAATACGAGCAGCTCTGACACAAACTTTCAGCACAATATTTACTGAACGCAGAGCTCAGCGATTCACCAAACGTCGCCATTTGCAGGTTTAGAAACACTGAGGTCATGAACAAAAGACCTTAGTCAGGGTGGACGCCATATTTAACAGTCCACAAATGAAGACGAGGCTGTGAGCGACAGAAAGACACGCATTTAATGCGTTCCAACAACACACTGAAAATGTGTCTATCCCCCCCCAAAAAATTAAATAATAATAATCTAGATGGCAAAAAATTTGGTTATGAAAATTAAAGGTAACATAAAATATTAAGATGATGCTGATTAAGATGAAGTATTAAGATTGAGCAAACTGCACAAATATGCCAGAGATTTTCATTTGTCATATTAAATATGGCGTTCAGCCTGACTAATGTACATAACCTATATTAAAATAAGTATTCAATAAAGTCTTAAATGTTATGCAAACATCATAATACAGCAAAATAAAAAACATCTTTGGTAACATTATAAATGTCTTTACTGTGATTTTTGTCCAATTTAATGCGTCCTTACTGAATATTATAGTAAAACATTTAAAAAAAAAATCATAAGATTACAAAAAATGCACCATTTATTAAAACAAACAAACAAACAAACAAACAAAAAAACTAAGAAATATAAATAAGCAAAACAAAAATCTATTCATCGTCTACATATCAATGACTTCTGCAGGTTTTCAGTTATACAAAGTATTTAAGCTCATAAATATATAAATGGGTTATTATTAATAATCATATTATTTTTTATTAATATTTGGTTATGATTTTGATCTGGTTATTATTAATAATCATATTATTTTGATTAATAATAAAATAAAGATGACTGACTGGTAGATCGTAACACAAACAACGCCAAGGTCAAGGGTTCGAATCCCACGAGACACAATTTTACACATTTTATGAAAACCTGCATTTGCCAATAATACGAGGAGGAACCTGCGACTAAAACAACACAAGCACACGGCAAAACTGAGATAGAGAGATAAACAGAAAAGAAAAAGAGAAAACTGAGAGAAACACACAGACGATGGCGTTACCTGCGTCTAATCCATAGCATTCGGCTGGTTGTTAAAGAGAAGAGTGAGAGATTGGGCGTTTAGATCAGAATTAAAGCTCAGGATGAAAGAGAAACAGAGGGATGAGATGATAGACATGTCAAACACTCAGGAAAGAGCTGTTATAAACCGTCACACTGATGTATGCGTGTTTGTATTCAGCATATTACAGAAAATAAAAAATGACTTGGAAAATGAGCAATAAAATAATGTCAGTGAAACTGAACAGTCAAACCTCTGTTAACAGCAGATCTCTTTCTAAGAGGTTTAGATCACTTTCTTGCTTTAACAATGAACACCTAAAATTTATACATTTCTCAGAAAAGACGACTGTATTTTTTTTTTTTTTAAAGAATGCTTAGATACTGGAAAATACTATTTTTTGCACTTTTTGCAGTGAAGGAGCAAAAGCAATATAAAAGTAGTTCATCCGACTCACGCACTATGATAATATTCCTCTGAAGCCAAACGTTAGCATTAAGTGATGATAGACAGACATGTAATCTTGTGCTGAGTTGAAAATCCTTTTGCTTGTAAATCTCATTATGCTTACATTATCCAATCTTCAACCTTCAGTCTTTCGATTAGCACAGGTTTTATATTTATTTTAGCTTGATCTGATGCACCTCAGATCCATGAGGCCCATAATCAATCAGATGCAAAAAGAAATGCTTGCAAAACCTGTGCTAATCGAAAGAAAACAAGTTGATGAAAAGATTGAATCCAATATTTGGCAATAACAAGACTTTTAAAAGCAATGTTTTGTAGGCAGGCCATTTTTGACCAAGAACACCACAAGGTTATTAAAATAAATAAATATATATATATATTTTGTTATACCCTGTTTTTATACACTGTGTGAGCAAGGTCAGTAAGTTTTTGTCCAAGTTTTGGGAAAAGCTAAATCCTCTCCGGAACACAACGTGAGGGGTATGTCTAAAATATATAGCATCAGAACAACTGGAATAAAGTGCATAAGTCATATGTGCTATATTTATGATGCTTTCTTGTCCTCTCTGGAGCTTGACAGCCCATGGAAACCATTGACTTTCATTTTATGAAACATTCAGCTGAACATCTGCTTTTGTGTTGCACAGTAGGAAATCATACAAGACTGGAACGACATGATGGGTCACTGTGAAATTGTTTTTTAAAAAAGAAGAGATTATTGGAGTATGTTTTATGCAAATCTTTCGTCTTCAAAATGTCACATTTAATTGAATGTTTTAATTGGCATTCTTTTCTAATTGTTTGTGGAATTTACTAACAATTTCTGAGAAACATTTGTTGTACCATTTTTTTTTCTCCCTGTGTGAGTAAATAATGGCACATCTTCATTCAAAGACACTCGTGACACATTAAGTCGGCGTGTGTCCAGAATCCTGTGATGGTTTGTACAGGCCCGCATGTAAAGTCACACACTCGTGAATGTTAGTGTGCATGCAGTCGCTGACTCACACACACACACACACACACACAGACACACACACAGACACACACACAGACAGACACACACACACACACACACACACACACACACACACACACACACACACACACACACACACACACACACACACACACACACACACACACACACACACACACACACACACACACACACACACACACACACACCTCTGACTTCTACGCTCTTACTAATAAAGGCTCTTTACTGGCATTGATGTTCCATGAAGAACCTTTAACATCCATAGAAACTTTCCATTGCACAAAAACAGAATTTATAGTGGAAAAAGTTTTTTTAGGAAATGGTTATATTAGGAACTGATCACTGGAAGGTTCTTTGGGAAACCAAAAATTGTTCTTCTATGGCACTGCTGAGAAAATCCCCTTACGGGACCTTTACTTTTAAGAGTGTAGTGTGTTTATATAAAGTTAATTCAGATTAAACTCGTTGTGTTTTTTACAGTAGATTAATAAGAGAATACCCGAAGCGAATTGTGTCTGATTTAGCCGAACCCAGTGACACACACACCTAATTTTACCTTGCATTGATTAATCAAATCGAATAAATCTCGACTCAAACTCTCGAATGAATCCTGCATGAGTTTCCAGAGAGAATTTTCTGGAATGTCAGACTGGATACTTTAAATTGCATTTGCCGCCACATCAACAAACCAAACAAGCCAGACAGGGAAAAAAAGGTCAGGATTTGGCTCCGAAAACGTACGGATCTGGACAGAAACATCTGGATCCCAGGAGACAGTTACACACACACTTCACAGACAGCATGAGTGAGGGTACTTACTAGAGGGCATGGTGTAGGTGTCTTCCTCATCTATGATCTCTGCGTAGTCATCCGTTTCTGCAGGGAGACAGAAGCAGCGGTCAGTATCTCACACACACACACACACACACACACACACACACTGGCCAAAACAACGCCCCCTCGGTCACTACACCACCCGAAACACATGTAACCTTCCACTACAGAAACTAGAGCCGGCCGAATACAAGCCAAGAAACTCCTTCATGAAGACACATACACACACACACTCAAGTGCACTTCTCTCTTTTAAACTCTCTGAACTCAATCTGTGTGGCTCTGAGTGTCTGTCTGTCCAACCGGCCAATCAGAGAGCAGCTCTGGCTGTCCAACCGGCCAATCGGAGAGCAGCTCTGGCTGTCCAACCGGCCAATCAGAGAGCAGCTCTGGCTGTCCAACCGGCCAATCAGAGAGCAGCACTGTGGTTGTGCTTGAGAAAGCCAAGGGAAGGAAGTGACTCTTTCGTCTTCATGCAAAACAGATTTAGATCAGCGTTTTTGTTTTTGGGAGAGGTCACACTCTCTTCTCTAAATAATTACACCTTTAAAGTCTGTCTCATAAGGAATGCAGGGAGCAAAAGAGCAAGTATGCGCTTCAAGTAAGGAGATGCAATAAAAAAAACCTCACATTTACACAGTAAACTGAAACATATGCAAGATTGTCTATATTCAAGTAACTTTCCAAATACACACAGTGTTAGTTAGAGATCAGAAATGAAGATGTGAAACTTTACCATCTCCACTATCTTCTGCAGGTCCGAGGAGAGCATGCAAAGAACGGAGAGGATCAGAGAGAGGTTAATTCATCAGCAGGCATGAACACACACACACACACACTCATCATGAACTGGTTGAGAAGCCCTGGCTGCAGCTCCTGCAGTAAATGTGTTTTGTTCATGCTGTTCTGGGAGTCATTAGAGTGGTTATATTGGGTTAGACGTGCTGCAGGAATGTGTGGGATGAGATTCAATTGGGACGTGGACACACTTCTGCCTGTATTGTTCTGCCACGGGTCTAATTCAGTGCAGTTCACTGTTGAAACAGAACTGTATTTATATACTTTATTCATATAATAAATAATATTAATTGGGGGCAGGTTTACACTTTTTAACATTATTGGCAAAATTGGGAGACTTTCAAAAATACTGGCATTGCTTTTTCATCACCAAACCAAAAAAAAAAAAAAAACAAGAAATTATATTTCTGCATAAAGAAAATGAACCCTACTGTTAGAACATTGTCTTAATAAACACTGTGTTCTCATCAGTGTACTGTACTGTTCCTCCACAGGTCTAATTCAGTGCTTTTCACATGGAAAAATGTTTGTATATATTTGTTCTTATATATTTTTTTGTATAATAAATTATATTATTTGAAGGCAGATTTTTTTTACATTTTAACATAGTTAGCAAATTATCAATAAAATTGTCTGTAAAATATTGCAGTATCATTACTGAAAAATATTTTTTTATTATTATAATATGTAAAAATGTATAATATAAATTTAGCTTTTTTATATTATATTTTTTTATTATATATATATATAATATACACAGAATAAATACACACACACATATATATATATATATATATATATATATATATATATATATATATATATATATATTACTTACTGAATATATATTATAACTTATTAAATTGTATTGAAAAAAAGTAAATGGCAAAAAAATAATGTTAATTTTTATTTCATGGCAATTAATTTTAATAAATGTATTAAATTGATTTAAATAAATAAAATTAACAAAATCTCCTTGTCCAAATTCTCTTTATTTAATACATTTATTTAAATGAATTGCCATGAAATAAATGTAACTAAATCTTCTTGTCCAAAAATTCTATTTCATGGCAATTAATTGAAATAAAAATAATATGGACAAGAAGATTGTGTTACTTTATTAATGAAAATCAAGTTTAACAGTAATTTACAAGTAATGTGCATTACTGACATGACAATAATTTCATAAATAAGCAACAACAACAAACAAAATCCTAAAATAGGCTTAATTTGGTTTAAGCAAAATATAATTGTTTTATTCTTTGGATTCTGGGGTGTTTCTTCATGAAATTCATTCATTAATCAATGTCAAAGGTGCAGACAAAAGAGACTGAAGCAGACTGACACCTCAGCATCTGATAATAAATCAACATTTTGATCTGCAACACACGTGTGCTGGGGGCGGAGTCACGGAGGAGGTGTGGCCAGCGATCACATGTGAAGCAGAATGTGATTTGATTGGTCAGCGAGGTAGAAACTACATCCTCTTAAGAGACATGAAACCTTTGCCTACTTTAATCAATATAGCATTAGAACAGATAAACAGAAGAAAATGATCAGTTGAATCAGGAATCAGAGCTGTGGTATGAACACATGAGAAACAGACTGAATATGTTTGGGGTAGAGAGCAAGTGAGAGTTAGTGTTAAACACACACACAGGAACAGCGTGTACCCTTAGGAGGAGAATCATGGGAACAGAGGACAAACGGAAGGAGAAAGCGTCGAGCTTTAGCAGCTTTGGTGGGCGTCTGAACCACAGAGTCTTCAGTGAAGAACGACAGATGGAGAGAGAAAGAGAGTGAAGCAAAGCAAGGCAATATGGAGGGAGGAACGGACACAGAGCAAACATATTTATCTTCCAGCTCCGCGACAAAACACTGAACACCACACATGGCCAGACTTTCACTATCAGGTCGTTTCACACCAACAATGATAGCATTGTATTCACTAAATGAATAATGTAAATCAGGAAGTGGTGCAAACACACCTAAAAATGATAATACGCACAGATGAAGCATGTTTTCATTGAAAAGAATGACATTGACTTCATTTTTACATGCAAGGTGCCTTTAGAGAGCAACTTTAGGTTTGATTATGCTGTAAATCTCAGAAGTAAACAGCTTAAAAACAGCAGGCACATTCATGAGCTAAAGATACCAAACATCTGGAACACAAGTGTTGATGATGAGCTTTGAATGTGTGCAGATGTTGCAGGAACCGGCACAACATCTTGAAGACATCAGATATCTGAGATATAAACACTTTAAAGACTCTGTGAAACAGCATTTGCAATGTATTTAATTGTAATATTTCAGACTGAAACCAAATCTTCAGCAGGACATAATGTCGGACGGGACTTGATTTAATCCATTGTGGATATGATTGGATCCAGAAGTGCTAAGTTATGATATTAAACTATAAAACAGGGGAAAATCCCGGAAGTCTGTGGGATTAACACCTGTTTTAAAAAAAGATCACATTTTGATATGAACATATTGTAGATATCATTGTTGTCAAGCAGATCTGATCTATCTGTGAACTCTTCTTTGGAGAGTCTTTACCCAGAATGCTCAGCAGGACATCAGTCCAATAACCCTGATAACTCAGATGAATGGGAGGCGGGTCGTACCTGAAACAGAGATGGCACGAACTCCTGCCCGAATCCCCTCGAGACGCTTCTCATTGTTGGCAAGTCTGTGGAGAAACAATTTCATCAATGAACAAAATGGTGATTATTATTGTTTCCATGCACACTATAACAAAACCCAGTTATCCAACCATAACAGCGACTTTCAGAGGTTCACGTGAGCGCATATATATATGAAGAGTTCAGATGCAAAAGCCTCTAAATGCCATTTGAAATTTTCTTCTAGAATGATCATTTTTATCAAGCTTGTATATTTAAATTCAATAATTCCACTTAAATGGCAATGAAGATTACCTATTAATTGTCATTTAAGTGAAATTACTGAACTTAAATATACAAGCTTGATAAAAATTATCATTCTAGATGAAAATTTCAAATGGCATTTAGAGGCTTTTGCATCTGAACTCTTTATATATATATATATATATATATATATATATATATATATATACTGTATAATACAGTATTGCCTGGGAAAATTATAATAAAAATGTAAAACAAAATAATACAATATAATAAAACATTATATAAATATAATACATTAAAATACATTATATATTATATATTGTGTGTGAATTCAAATATATACAATATACTTTTTTTCTTTTTAAATATAACAAAAATAAGTTAAAAGTTATACAACATCATTAGGCTAATTTAACATTGTGATACATATAATTATATATTTATAATCTATAGCCTAATAATGTTCTTTAGTAAACTTTATTGGCAAAAAAACAAATGTATTTAAAACCATAATGACATCCTAATGATCACAAATATATTGCGAATGTTTGATATGTCGCCAAGCTAATTTCCCAATCGTTAGTTCTGTCCTGGTTTAGTAGTGTTTAATCTTTAACAGCTGGTCAAACTGAATTATATGAAGAACTGCACTTCATAATTTACTACAAGATGTTCTTGTAGACCACTGGACTTATTTTCTCTCTCTCTCTACATATATATATAAATATACTTTTTATTTGTGTCCTGCTGAGCTCATTGAAATGGACAGCTGTGTGGCTTCACACTGAGATTTTCCACTCAATACGTCCCATTCATAGTTGGACTCTATACCACAGACATCCCACAATGCAGCAGTGTGAGGGAGACGTACCTTTCTGAGGTCTGACGATGAAGGACTGGCTGACGGCGCTGAGGAGTCGACAGTAGCCGTCGATGAGGTCGGCCATGTTCTCAGCAGTGGCGAAGACTGGCGTGCTGATCGTGAGAGGCTACGAGAGAGAGGAGAGACTCACAATGAGCCATTATAGAAAACACCAGCCACATGATGACGTCAAGCTACAGCAGAGACCAGCTGCGCAGACCAAACACACACACACACACACACACACACACACACACACACACACACACACACACACACACACACACACACACACACAGCTGAAGACACGCCCGCAAATAACCTCAGACACGCCCACAAATGCCTCAGGTAAACATGTAGCCAGTCTAGTCCGATTCTGATTTGGTCAAAAAGACTCACAACTTTAGTTTAAATCAGTGTTATTTTCTATTATTAATATACTAGTATAGTATGTATTAATATTTTGAGTTAGTTTTAATTTTTAGATTGTTTTACTAATTTTGTTAAGAGATTGTCATTTTTCTTTTTTTTTATATTTCTATTTAGCTATAAAAAATTATTTTTTTCTTCAGTTTTACATTTAGTAATTTTAATACTACAATGTAAACACAAATTAGAAATGTTGCTTTGGTGACTAACTGAAAAAAAAGTTTATTTATTTATTAATTTTTTATTTTAGTTAATTCTTTTTGTAATGTTATGTACTTTTGTCATTTTTATTAGTTTACATATGAAGAGTTCAGATGCAAAAGCCTCTAAGTGCCATCTGAAATTTTCTTCTAGAATGATCATTTTTATCAAACTCGAATATTTAAGTTCAGTAATTTCACTTAAATGGCAATGAAAATTACTTATTAGTTGTCATTTAAGTGAAATTACTGAACTTAAATATACAAGCTTGATAAAAATTATCATTCTAGAAGAAAATTTCAGATGGCACTTAGAGGCTTTTGCATCTGAACTCTTCATATATATATTATATATATATATATATATATATATACATATATATTTATATTCTATTTATTTTTATTTCAGTTTTAGACTTTAGTAAATTTGGTTTTTTAACCTAAACTTTTTTCAGTTAGTTACAAAGGCAAAAAGTAACAAGAATTTTTTTTATACAATATTTATAATTAGTTTTATTTCAGCTTTGTTTCAATTGCTGAATAGGATAGAATAGTTTTAGTTTTGGTTAACAATAACAATACCGGTTTAAATGAGCCTAACGAATCCGCCACAGCGTCTAAATCTGAGTAAAAATGCCATTCAAAAGACAGACAGACAGCCAGAAAGAGAAACAGACTGACAAAAAGTGCAGACAAAGAAACCAAAATAACAGTGACAGTCTGAAATTACAGCGCCGTCAGCTGGATTTACACCCTTCTGAGTCACACATCTCAATCTAAACACTTCCAACAGCAGATCTACAATCAAAACATCGACTTCATCTCATGCGCTTTGGTTTACCTCTGCGGCTCCTGCCACGTCCAGCTGCAAGACACCTTTCCTCTCCTTCTCCTCCACGCACGAGTAGTGGATGCTCTGCACCTGTGTGAAGTTGGCCAGATGTGTCGGCTGAAAGAAGAAGACACACAGGTGGTGATGCACACACTTGTAATGAGAAAAATAAGCTTTGAAATAAGGAAATCCTTATGAGTTATGATGTTTCATGAACATTCACTGAACCTTCCATCCACTTTGCCTCCAGACAAAATCCTGCGTTACAAACCACAGATGATTAATCAGCAGAAAATGTGATTAACATCCCTTCAGCAGTGACACATCAGAGCAGTGTGTTTCTCTAGAGCTTCTGTGTTCCCGTCAGAAGCCCTGAAGGACTCTGGGAGATTAATACGAGGCGATACACCAGATCACAGGAGGATCTGCATTAATTAACTTTGTACTTTGTATGAACTGGACACCTATTTTTGCCAGTGCTGCAGACTGTATCAATATCAGCCAATCAGAATATTTGCTGTTTAGCATATAGTGATGTGAGGCAGGATTTTGGACCAATGACATTTCACTGTGGGCGGAGCTATTCATAAAATGGAACCAAGCAACTGACAAAACAACTCAGATTAACATAAAACAGATGGAACTCATTGTTTGTTGCTATGGCGATGTTGAGTTACCGTGGAACCCTTGTCTGTCAAGTAACTGATTCCCTCCTCCGGGCCGATAGCAAGATCCACCGATATGACCCAACTCGACTGAGAGAGAGAGAGAGAGAGAGAGAGAGAGAGAGAGAGAGAGAGAGAGAGAGAGAGAGAGAGAGAGAGAGAGAGAGAGAGAGAGAGAGAGAGAGAGAGAGAGAGAGAGAGAGAGAGAGAGAGAGAGGAGAGAGAGAGAGAGAGAGAGAGAGAGAGAGAGAGAGAGAGAGAGAGAGAGAAGAAGAGAGAGAGAGAGAGAGAGAGAGAGAGAGAGAGAGAGAGAGAGAGAGAGAGAGGAGAGAGAGAGAGAGAGAGAGAGAGAGAGAGGAGAGAGAGAGAGAGAGAGAGAGAGAGAGAGAGAGAGAGAGAGAGAGAGAGAGAGAGAGAGAGAGAGAGAGAGAGAGAGAGAGAGAGAGATACATATAACAAGAATGTTGCACACATTAAGAATTAATTTAAATGTAATCAAAGAAAATAATCATTAAGTGTCAGCAGGGTCTAAAATGAACAATTGGCAAGCACAAATTGGTGAGTAAACTAGATGTTGGGTTTATAATTGTATAAGGAAATGCTATTTTTCTCTAGATATATTCCTTGCATTAATCCACCTGATTGAAAACAACCCATGATATAATATATTAAGTAAATGCTAATGTAGTTTGGGGTCAGTAAGATTTTTTAATGTTTCTGAAAGAAGTCTCTTCTGCTCACCAATGCTGCGTTTATTTGATCAAAAATACAGTAAAAACTGTAATATTTTTACCATTTAAAATAAATGTTTTCTATGTGATAGTGTCATAGTGTCAAATGTAATTTATTCCTGTGATCAAAGCTGAATTTTCAGCATCATTACTCCAGTCTTCAGTGTCACATGATCCTTCAGAAATCATTCTAATATGATGATTTGCTGCTCAAGAAACATTTCTGATTATTATCAATGTTAAAAACTGTTGAGCTGGTTCAGATTTTTCCCTGACGCATTTAATTTTTTCAGTTACAGCATTTATTTGAAATAGAATCTTTTATAGCATTCTAAATGTCTAACTAAAATGTTACATTGTTACATTCTAAATATCTAACTAAAATGTTACATTGTTACATTCTAAATATCTAACTAAAATGTTACATTGTTACATTCTAAATGTCTAAACTGTCACTTTTGATCCAGTTATTGCTATTGAAAATCTCACTGACCCAAACTTTTGAGTAGAGTATAGTAAGCAGTATAACTAGTAGTAGACATTTTTCTCAAATAATTTTCCAATGGTTTGTTTCTTTTCTTTTTTTCTGTAGACAAAAGTTCATTTTGGACACAGTGTCAGGAAATATAAGTCCTCCATGGCCACCAGGAGGCAGAAAAGGCCAGTGTTTGAGCACATGACCTGCCGTACCCCTAAAGCACAGCGAAAGCACTCTTTGTCGAATCTGTAGACGGGCGCCAGGATCTCAAAAAACTTCAGTATGCTCTGCTCGTCGTTCAGGTTGGCGAACTGCTTGAATGTTTGCTGGATCTGTTTCCTCAGCGTTTTGGCCTGAAACACAGAGAGAAAGAACAGCGTTACACCTCACACACTGAATGAAAACATTAATAAACTGACTGAAAACAGAACATTGGTCAAGTCCCATATGACCAGCACGAGCTTAGAAATTACTGTTTCACTCCAATAACATCATATTGAATTACAGCGCTATAAAGTGCAGGAAGCGAAAATGTTAATTCAGAAATTATAATTATGCATCAAAAATTTTGGTTCATGAGTTTGTGCAAATCCCTAACATGAGCAATAGGAGCACATACAATTAATACATTTATGCTAAAGTAAAATCATGGCAAATATATCATAACAGACTTGTCCAGAATCAAACCAGTAATTCAAGTTCATAACAACAATCAAATTCAGCTGTCAGTCAAATAAAACATGGCAATCCTCATCTCTCCTTAAGACACAAAATACACAAAACCAACACACTCCATCTCATTTTCTCTGCTAAAGTCAAGTTGACATGTGAATGGATCTACTCTGCTATTAGAGAGCATCTGAGCTCTGAAAGGCATTATGGGTATCTTAACAACATTGAGACACAGATACTATCAGACAAACATGTGAGGGGTCACTTCAGAGGGACGGTCCACCCTTCCTGAGAGGAAGTGCGGCCCCGTATCGGGTCTTACATCTGTGCAGGAATTATGGGAAAGATCTGACCGACCAAACAAGAGGGTGGAAGGCAGGATTTCTTCTTCTTGGGCCTCAGAAACGCTCCTCTTCTTATCTTTTATTACAACACGCCATTTCAGATCTTTTTTTTTTTACTTTTTATAATAGAGAGCTGTTGATAACAATGGGTAAATGTTCACTAATGCACGTAAAAGTTAATTATTAATCCGATTAAAATAATAATAAAGATCTCACTGCTTTGAAGTTAAAAGAAAAAAAATCATAAATAAATAATAATTAATAATAATAGTGTATGTAAAAGTAATAAAACTAATAATAACTCAAATAAAATAAATTATGACTTTATATTATACTGTCACCAAGGCTAATATGCATGTTCCCTATATATGATACATGAATATTAATCTCTGTCATCTATTATCTATCCTGGTTTCTCCTCAATGGTCTCATATTTCTGCCATCATTTACTTGCCATAATGTCATAATGTATTACTGTATTTTTGATCAGATAAATGCAGTCTTGTTGAGCAGAAGAGACTTTAAAGATCTTACAGAAACCAAACTTTAGTGCTTTTATAGCACTTTGTTTCTCACGTTCGTTCACTTTCACTGTACGGAAAACAGCAGCTCATCAAAACATTGCCTTTTATGCTCCACAGCCACAGTCATACAGGTTTGGAACGACATAAAGATGAGTAAATGAGTTCACGATTCCCTTAATAAGCCTTGTGAAAAGCAAACGAAAGCATTATTAAAAAGAAGCCACGCAAGCTTGTTTTCAATGGCTGAACTTGATGTATGCGGTCGGGGTGACAGATGGCAGCTCTGATCATTCAACCCCAGATGAGGTCTGCCCTACACGCTGACACTGGAAACTCTTTAAAACATTTTCTAGGAAGCGAACTGATTAAACGTTATAATCCGCCTAAATGAACAGCTCTCTGACTGATGATGACCTATGGGAACAGTGTTAGAAGCAGTGGATGATGGGTAACAATCTAGGGCGGTGAAATAACACCTCTGTCCTGCCTACGTGCAAACACACACACACACACACACACACACACACACACACGCACCCACGCACGCACGCACGCTTAAGGGTGACTCAGGGTCAGAGGACATCCCCACTATTTTACAGAGCATCTGTTTGCAGGGGTGTGTGGGATTGAGTTGCTCAACACTATTCGTATGCCAGCTGCACACACTGACACCATCCAGTTTAAAACACACATGAGGTTTTCCATGTCATGAGTTAACCACAACCAGCATTAAAGGGATAGTTCACTTTGAAATTAAATTTTGGTGTGTTTTAGCTTACCTCAAGGGCATCCAAGATGTAGGTGTCTTTTTTTCCGCAGTAGTTTCAATTTTGATATTTTTAGGTCAAACCGTTCTTTTCTGACAGTCATATAATGCAGGTCTATGGTTACTGTCTCAAAGAGCATGCACAGAGTCCGAATTAAAACAATTCCCCATCGTCCAAATTAAACAATTCCCCATCGTAAGTACACATTGATGGCCTAAGACACGAAACGAGCGGTTTGTGTGAGAAAACGAACAGTATTTATATCGTTTTTACTTTTTGTACACAGCAAAGTCCAAGTGATCTGAGGGCGCGGGCGCTTCCTGCTGTGTGACGTGTGCGCAGACTGGTGCATAGATATATATACACTAGATGTCGCATTAAAGACATTCGTTCCAATGAACTGCCGTAGCCAAGGCGACATCTAGTGTATATATATCTATGCACCAGTCTGCGCACACGTCACACACCAGGATGCGCCCGCGCCCTCAGATCACTTGGACGTGGCTGTGTTACAAGAGGTAAAAACGATATAAATACTGTTCGTTTTCTCACACAAACCGCTCGTTTCGTGTCTTAGGCCATCAATGTGTACTTACGATGGGGAATTGTTTAATTTGGACGATGGGGAATTGTTTAATCTGGACTCTGTGCATGCTCTTTGAGGGGGTGACCGGTCAGACAAGAACGGTTTGACCTAAAAATATCAAAATTGAAACTACTGTGGAAACAAAGACACCTACATCTTGGATGCCCTTGAGGTAAGCTAAAACATACCAAAATTTAATTTCAAAGTGAACTATCCCTTTAAAGGGACAGGTCACACAAAATCTTCAATTACTCTCCTCATGCCATTCCAAACCCATAAGACCCTCAATATTTTTAATGAAATTAGAGATTTCTGTCCCTCCACTGAAAGTGTATTCACTCTAACGCTTCAAAAAGTGCATAAAGAGATAGTAAGAGAAATCCATATGAAAAAATGTTGACTAGTTTTTCTCTGTTGGCTGTTGACTAGATCTTAAAGGGATAGTTCACCCAAAAATGAAAATGCTGTCCTCATATACTCTCCCTCATGTTGTTCCAAACCTGTATGACTTTCTTTCTTCTGCTGAACACAAAAGAAGATATTTTAAAGAAGGTTGGTAATTAAACAGTTGCTGGTCCCCATTGACTTCCATAGTATTTTTTTTTCCTACTATGGAAGTCAATGGGGTCCATCAGTCGTTTGGTTACCGACTTTCTTCTAAATATCTTCTTTTGTGTTCAGCAGAAGAAAGAAAGTCATACAGGTTTGGAACAACATGAGGGAGAGTAAATGAGGACAGCATTTTCATTTTTGGGTGAACTATACCTTTAAAGGGTTAGTTCACCCAAAAATGAAAATTCTGTCAGTAATTACTCACCCTCATGTTGTTCAAACCCCATAAGACTTCCGTTCATCTTCGGAACACAAATTAAGATATTTTTGATGAAATCTGAGAGCTGGATCACTCCTCCACAGGCTTATGGACACCTCAACTTGCTGGCCCAGAAAATGTATTAAAGACATTGTTAATATAGTCCAAGTGACTCCAGTGGCTCAATCTTAAGTTTATCAAGCGACGAGAATACTTTTTGTGCGCAAAAACAAACAAAAATAACGACTTTATTCCACTTTTCATTTCCTTCTCTCTGGACCTCGAGTTTTTTTACGTAGTGTTTAAGCGTAGCGCGTCTGTGTTGCACGTCACCACGTATCACACATGACCAGAGTCGCCCAATAGTGAGCCTACGTGGTGACGTGCAACACAGACGCGCTACGCTTAAACACTACGTGAAAAGACTCGAGGCCCAGAGAGAAGGAAATGAAAAGTGGAATAAAGTTGTTATTTTTGTTTGTTTTTGCGCACAAAAAGTATTCTCGTCGCTTTATAAACTTAAGATTGAGCCACTGGAGTCACTTGGACTATATTAACAATGTCTTTAATACATTTTCTGGGCCAGCAAGTTGAGGTGTCCATAAGCCTGTGGAGGAGTGATCCAGCTCTCAGATTTCATCAAAAATATCTTAATTTGTGTTCCGAAGATGAACGAAAGTCTTACGGGGTTGGAACAACATGAGGGTGAGAAATTACTGACAGAATTTTCATTTTTGGTTGAACTATCCCTTTAATAAACCGAATGGAGGCCGATGTATATATACACACACTGAGAATGATTCATCTGTGCAAAATAACATGCATGAATCTGATTTCATGCCAACTTTAACAATAAGTATTCAACTCAAGCTAGAAACAAACTGAACACAAATGCATGAAAATGTAATAACCAATGTGTCTGTAACAGAAATCATCCGCTCACCTTAACCGACTCCAGTAAACTTTTGGGGAAGAACCGTCGGAGTCCAACGTCCTTTCTGAAAAACAAAGCAGAGATCTCAGTGCAGATGCAATGATGTCATCGCAGTCTCAAAGACGGCCAAGCGCTTTTTAATATAGACATCTACGTTCATCTGGTGAACTGATCTCACTCCAGCTCTCCACGGACATGCAGAGCTATAAACGTCAGGGTGAAGCTCTGGGACGGGTCCGAGGACATGTGGAGTTAATGAAGCAGTCTTTACAAACACCAGCATCACTCGTTTGTTGCCCTCATACACAGTACATGTGTAAAAAAATTATTACAACAATGAAAATCTCACGTCAACATCTAATATGTTTTTATAGACGTGCTTTAAACACATCAACTAAATTTACAAAATGATTTAAACTTTTTCCTCGTTATGTCTGTGTTTCCAACCTCTCACTGCAATGACTTCATCAACTAATCACGCATGTTTTGATGAAAACAAAATACATGGAAGTTAAATAAGCACTAGCATTTTGTCTTTAGTCGTCCTATAAATATTTTTAGATTTTATTTGACACCATTTATAATTAAAAGTCTTGAGGTGACCAGGTTATGCATCATATTTCTTCTTTTTAAAGTAATGAAAAATTCATCCAAACCTCCACCATCATAATCATCCTTTCAAATCTCCTGTTTTTATCACTGTATCTTTTGTTTTGTATTTGTCAGAAGGAGCATGTCAAGCTTTTCACCACAATTTTGTAAACAACTAAATATTTGACATTATAATATCCAATATACTAGACAGAAAGCCTATATTATTTTTAAGAACATGTAGTTTTTGGACGTGTCTCTTTCAGCCGGTGTGTTCTCCTCTCAGGCTCTGTGAGCGAGCAGGACGGGGGATTTAAAGCCCAATAAAACCCAACAGTCCCTTATGATTGTTTCATCATTTAATCTAAATGGAAAGCGCTTCGGTTCAGCTTTGCTCAGATTTAACCGCGTGGCGCCTCGCCAAAAACAACTCGCCCATGTTTATGGGCCTCGCGAGCGACACATCAGTCGATACTTTAAACTGCTGTGCTGAACTTTTAGTCCAGAGAGGTTACACCTACTCTCTCGTTATCATGAATAACTCAGACAGTATACAGTAAAATCGCTAAATTACACAAATGCAAGTTTGGGAATGATGCTATGCAAATCCAACACACATGCTAAATCCCAATTTGCGTATGACCTGTCCTAAATCATATTCAAAATGAGAATTAGTGTGTATGTCGTGTGTATGTTGAAATGAGTATCCCAAAGTTCTACTTTTTCCGGTTATAATCTGAAGTGCAGATCCGTGCTCACTCTAATGGCTAATACTGTTCACTGGACAATGATTCGATTAGAACTACAAACACAAATAAAAAGTGTTTAAAAACTACAAACATGGCGGATGTGCGAGACCAATGGTTAAGAAGAGGTTTAGATAAAGGGTTTTGAGTGATTAATAATCATTAATAATAATAATCATCATAATAAATGCATCAAAACACATGAGGAGAGTCTCCGCATGGCAGATCAACGTGCTGCTTTTTTCTTTCCGATACAGAAGGATATTAAATTCATTTGAATGTGGAGGATTTTAACCTACTAACCTATTTGCCTACTTTTCTACTACACACTCAAAAAGTATGGACTCTTTCTTCACAAAAACAGTACATACTTTTAGGGCCTAGTATAAGTATAAAATTATTGTATTTAAGCTAGTTGTCAAGGTACCTTATTTTTATTTAGCTGAAAATGTAACAAATAAAAATTTATAATAATAAAAAATTAAGAAAAATTCAAATGAAACTGGATTATATAAAATGAAAACTAATTCTAAAAATGAATTAAAACTATAATAGTATCTCAGTGACAGTAAAATAACAGTGGTTCAGAGGTTAACCAGGGGTTAACCAGCTTCTGTCAGAGCAGCTGTCACTCAAATCAGGCTGGCGCTGTGATTGGTGCACTCTCCGCCCTGCCCCGCCCCCCGAGGGGCCAGAGGTCTGCTGTGTGTCCGCGGGCGATCAGACGGAATGACCCGCAACTAATGCACACGTGTGTGTGAGTGTGTGTGTGTGTGTGTGTGTGTGAGAGAGAGAGTGTGTCATTCCCGCTGTGATGAAAAAGTGACTGTGAGCGTGTGGCAGTGTTAATTATAGTTACACAAACCAAAACCATTAAAAACACGTTCATTACTTGAAATAATATAAACATTAACTGAAATAAGATGAATAATAAATAAAAAAACATCTAGTTGCCAAGTCAGCTTTTTATTTATTTTGTCATTTTGAGATCATATTGGCCGCTAACTGTGCCGTTTCGGCCATTAGACTCTTCTAGATATGATATTCAGCATCATCTGCCATCCTGACACTCATATATCCACTAGCTGTCAATACTCACTCTAAGAGTTCATAGTTGGATTTTTTATCCAGAGCGTTTCCTCTCATCTCTCTGTAGAATCTCCTGGAAAAGACAGAAGCACAGATGAATCAACACACGAGCTTCTGAATGTCTGAAACTCTGAGTCTGACAGGAGGAGGAGCGCACCTGATCTCCAGACAGCCGAGCTTCAGGGCGATGTCCTGCTCCACCTGATCCGCCATCTCCAGCAGGTAGTCGTTCTTCACCTGTCCACAACATACACATTCATTGAGCTTTCACACAAACATTTTGTGATTCACACGAGAGATTTTGACTGGATGATGGATGGATTTTGTAAGTTGTGTTGGATAAAAGTGACGAAAGTGTTTAACAGATCAATGTATAGTATCATAATCTTTATATTTATAAATTTATATATATATAATAATTTTAGATATAATTTAATATTAAAATAAAAATATTGTTATACTTGATACGTATTTAAGTATTATAAAATGAAAACATAAATTAATAAAATGTAATAAATATACTACATATTTTTTCTTCATAACACTACATTATTATTAATTGATCAGTTAAGAATAATATGATGCATTCATTTTTTAAATATAATCATTTTAGATGTAATTTTTATATCAAACTTGTATTTGGTTTTATATTATGCAACATGAAAAAAAACTTTTTCTATAAAAATTACATAATATGATGTACTTGATAATATGTCATAATGCAATTATTTGTAATAGTTAATATAATAGAATTTTGATAAAGTATTTAATATAAACATGAATAAATTATATAATAAAAATGCATTATGACATTATCATGTACATCATATTAAGATATAATTTCTATAGCAAAAGTACATATTTATTATTTTTTTCATGTTTATATTAAATTAGTTACATTCCATTATGAATTATTGACTGGTTGTGATGTAAGAGTGCGTTCTGTCATTAGAGTATCAGAGTCCGGGAGACTGTATCTCTGTGACTGATGCTGTCGCTGAGCGCTCGAGCTGTTTGCTGTTTTATACAGCCGGTGTTCTGCTCCATCACTCATCACGGCCCGCACAATAATCCCGCCGGAACGTCCTTCTATTGTCCAGATGATGAACAGCCGTAATAAAACTAATCCATGATCCTCGCTGTCAGCGGGAACTCTGCTGGAGGATTGTGGGATATCGCAGTCGATGCTCTGATGTTGTTACCTAGCGAGGCTTCTTGAATGACAGCGAATGGAACGCACACGCGCCACAAACCCGTTGACCTACTTTAAACACACACACACACACACACAAACAGACAGACAGAGATCCACTCACACAAACAGACAGACATACACACACACACACAGACAGACATCCAAACACTCACACAGACACACACACACACACGGGACGAGGGCACCTTCACCTGCTGATAAAAATAGTTGAGTGTCGGCTTGTCTTCAGCGAACTGATTCAGGAAGCCCTTGGGCAGATAACGGATCCTCAGTTCATACCTGAGGAGGAGAGAGAGAGACGCGGTGAGTAAAAGTGTCATGACAGGAAAAGTCACCATGTACACACACACACACGTACACACCTATGCTGCTAAATTAAATTATATCATCACCAAATCTCATATTTCACCCCTAAATCAATAGAAATAAATAAGGAACTATGTTGTGCTGGAAATAAATTAAGCTTATTTAAAAAATATATATATATAAAAAAAAAAGTTTTTTGCATTATTTTTATGACAATTAAACACGATTTTATTTGATACTTTTTTTTACTACAATTTTATTTTATTTTTATTTATTTCTTACTTTGTTATTTTATTTTCACAATTGTTAGTATAATATAATAATAATAAATACATTTTATTTATCTGCACTTTTAAAGAGATAAAAACCAAAATAAGAAAAAATACTCTTTATTTTTTTTCTTATTTTGCCAAATTATATTAGAATATTTACTTGTACTTGAATATGTACTTGTATTAGAAATGTATGTATATTAAATATATATACAGTATGTGTGTGTGTGTGTGTGTGTGTGTGTGTGTGTGTGTATGTATATATATATATATATATATATATATATATATATATATATAAGCATTGTGCGCAGCAAACCCATTAGCAATACTAATGTACAGTTTTTGTCATGCTTATGAAGGAAAACACAATGAAGACCTGAAAATGGGGAACATTACACATTAAAAAGAAAATGCAGACCTCATGACCTCAGCACACACATGATCCCTGCATAATCTAAACACTCAAAACAATCAATACTGGAGGGTTTATCCCTGAACACATGCAGCTGATCACTCCAGCAGTACCGACACATGAGCCATGAAAAACCCATCATGAGCACAACACATAAATCACTGTCCAGCGCAGCGCTCAAATCATTATTGTTGTTTCCAGCGTCTACACTCGGATGTTTTTCACAGTCTTTACAGCGTGGCTTCATGTGAAGGATTCAATCCTCTGCTGTTTCCAGAGGAAATGATCCTCCGTGGCTTTTCATGACTTCCTGGAACTCGCTCAGGAAATGATCGAATCTCAGTTCCTGAGAAGTGGAGAAAGCAGGAGCTCAATCGCAATTCACACACTTCTACCACACACTAAAAACCATGTCTGCTGGGAAAGCTGCTTGCTCTGGTGTTAAACCGGGAAATTAGTTCTCGACTTTTAGGCTCATAAAATTAAAACCTGTATGGCAAAAAACTGCTTTTGTCTGGTTAAAAAATATGTCGAGTGTATGCTAAATATGCTGTAAATGGCACAAATTAATAAAACCAATCCAATTATCCAATTGAAGATAAAAGCATATTTTGCCTTAAAATATTGTTTAAATATTTTAAATGCCAAAATATATTAGAAAATGTACTTAAAGGGGCAAGAAAATAAATTTTGGGTGAATGCAAAATGTATTTTGGATGATATAAACCTATTTAATTCAAGTCAATATATAGTAAATGACATAAAAATATTAAAACAGTGGACAAAAAAGTTAAGAGGAAATACAAGTAAACTTAGACAAAAATAATATATACAATATATTATAATAATATTTTAATATTAAATAAATTTTAGACAAAAACAATATATACAATATATTATAATATAATATAATACTATTTTAATATTAAATATATTTATTTACGAAGAAACTATATTTAAAAAATGTTAACTAAACTTATTATACAAAACACATTTTTAGAATATTTAGATTTAAATATTATACATACACATTCATTTAAGATGAAAATATATTACAAATGGCCAAAACAACTAGAGTAGATATACGTTTCTATATATTTAAAAATAAATCTGAATTTGTAATTTTTTTAACTGTATGTGAAATGTTTAGCACTTTGGGAATGATGGGTATTCCGATCCTGCGAGGCCTAATAATGAGGTGACGTTGTGTGCGGATGATTGGTTATCGCTCGTGTTTCTCTGTTGAGGAACTCAAAGCAGCGAGAGTCAGAGAACTAGATCCTCTCCCAACATGAGCTCATCTGCCTTACAGCGCAAACGACCCATCAACACCTCCGCTACACCACAACAAGCCGTAAGCAGGCGAGTTAGTCTGGATTCGGGATGACATTAGCTTCATCCAGAGCATCATGTGACATCAAAGCATCATTATCTGATTACAGCTTCTGAGATTCACAAAAGCTCAGTCTGACAGTGACATATGAAGACCACACTCACATCAGAGGATCAAGAACACACATAACTCTCTGTAAAATGTCAAAACGGGAGTAATTTGTTGGGAAGGAATGCAGGAGGGAATCCGGCTGGGATTTCCCAGCGATTCATACCGGCTCTGAAGAGAGAAAATAAAGAGACTGAGGGAAGAAATTAGTATAAGTAGAAAATGTGATTATTGAGGATGTTTTGTTGTGTTTGTAAAGAAGTCTGTTATGCTAATCCAGCCCAAGGCGGCATGTAATTGATCAAAAAATTCAGCAAAAACAGCAATATTGTGAAATATTATTACGGATCAACAGAAAGCTCAGAAATTCGCACATATTTTACGCAAATTTGGTGTACAAAAGTTTGCAGAAACTAAGTGAAACTGGCCCTAAACTTAAAACTAAAGGTTTTTTAGCAAGGTCACTTTTATATCGGGTCGATCTTGACCAGAAAACCAGATTTGATTCTGGCTATATAAGACTATATAAAACACTGACCATCAAAAGCACAGATAATCTCCCCCTGAGCACTTTACGAGCGTCTCGGATCCCTAAACTGTGAGAGATAATCAAGCGCTTCTCACGTAAAAACCACAATAAGGAGCAGCAGCTTGCACACAGGGCCGGAGAAAGCCGGATTTTAAATCACTGACTCGCCTCTCTCTGAACAAAAGCAGCTCGAGTGAATGGAGATGCAGCTGCTTCATGAGGCACACGGGCCTGAGCGGTCCGCTGATGCATTGTGGGTAGAGACGAGGTGACATAAAATGCCATCTGTGAGGGAATAACTCACATCTATAAAGGCTCAAGCCCCTGATGAAATAAAACACACGGACACAGACAAAGAGAAGCGCAGCAGAAGGCACACACACATTTAGAGGTCGATGAATTCAAACACTCCTCCTGCTGTAATGACCATCGCATGAGCATCTCACTGGAGAAGACCAGCCCCACACACACACACACATACACACACTCATAGAATCGCACACACTCACTCACAGAATCGCACATACACACTCACATAATCACACACACACACACACACACACACACACACACACACACACACACAGAATTGCACACACACTCACAGAATCACACACACACACACACACGCACGCACGCACTCACGCACACAGTCACACATACACACACTCATACACACACTCACACTTACAGAATCACACACACACAAACACACTCACACATTCACTCACTCACAGAATCGCACACACTCACAGAATCACACACACACTCACAGAATCACACACACACACACAGAATCGCACTCACTCACAGAATCGCACACACTCACAGAATCGCACACACTCACAGAATCACAAACACACACACTCACTCACAGAATCGCACACACACTCACTCACACGCACACACACACTCTCACACACTCTCACTCTCTCGCACTCTCTCTCACACACACACACACACACACACTCATTCACAGAATCGCACACACTCACTCTTACTCTCTCGCACTCTCTCTCACACACACACACACACACACACACACACTCATTCACAGAATCGCACACACTCACTCACAGAATCTCACACACACACACACACACACACACACACTCACACACACACACAGACACACTCATACACACAAACTCACAGAATCACACACACACACACACACACACACACACCCACTCACTCACAGAATCGCACACACACTCACAGAATCACAAACACACACACACTCACAGAATCGCACACACACTCACTCACACACGCACACACACACACACACACACACACACACACACACACACACACACACTCTCACTCTTACTCTCTCGCACTCTCTCACACACACACACACACACGCACTCACACACACTCATACACACACTCACTCACAGAATCTCTCTCACACACACACACACACACACACTCTCTCACTCTTACTCTCTCACACTCTCACACACACACACACACACACACACACACACACACACACACACACTCACACACACATACACACAAACACTCACAGAATCGCACACACTCACTCACAGAATCTCTCTCACACACACACACACTCACACACAGACACACTCATACACACTCATACACACACACACAGAATCGCATACACTCACTCACAGAATCACAAACAGTCGCACACCCACTCACTCACACGCACACACTCTCACTCTTACTCTCTCTCACACACACACACTCTCACACACTCTCACTCTTACTCTCTCGCACACACACACACACACACACACTAACACGCACTCACACACTCTCACGCACTCTCACACGCACTCACACACACTCACACACACTAACACTCACACACACACACTCACAGCCTAATAACCACACCAAAAAACAATGGTGCCCATAAACAATCACACTCAGGTTCCTCTGCTGGTTCCCCGATCAGCAGAAATCCCCCAAACCCAGTCAGAGCAGCGGATCCACCAGACCAGGCTTGATGACCAGGACACCATAATAAACTCTACACTATAAAGGCAGGTCTATAATGTTTTTCAGCCGGGATCAAAGCCGAAATCGATGTCCTTCTAACAAAGATCTCTGTAAAGATGTTTTAGTGTGTCTAACTGTGTGTGAGCGCAGTACCTCCACTCGTCCTGCGGGCGGTTCTGCTCGTACTTCTCCCTCACGTGGGACACGCCCATGTCCGGGTGCAGCCAGTGGACGTCCCCCGACGGGCCGTGCGTGAGCCGCAGCCCGAAGCAACACACCAGCTTCACTTTGTGGATGTCCACGATCTTCTGAATGATTCCCTGCAGACGCAAAACACACACACTTCATGGTCATAAAGATCCCATAATACACGCCATACCGCGATATATAAACTGATTTACAGAACCGTTAAAATCCTGCGGGTGTTATTAGATGATTAGAGAGTTTAACGGATCCACCTCAACCTTCACGAGACTGAACATTCCCGTCACACACACTATTACTATTACAGACACACCGTTCAAAACTACACCTGAGATCCAGGGCTTGGGTCAGTACAATCTTTTTTTTTAAAGAAATGTAAAAAATTAATTCCTCAAGGATGCATTAAATTTATCAAAAGTGACAGTAAAGACATTTATAATGTTACAAAAGATTCTATTTCAAATAAATACGGTTCTTTTGAACTTTGTTCATCAAAGAATCATGAAAATAAAATGTATCCCGTGTTTTTAACATTGATAATAATCATAAATGTTTCTTGAGCATCAAATCATCATATTATACTGATTTCTGAAGGATCATGTGACACTGAAGACTGGAGTAATGTGTTCAACATATCGTACTCGTTACCTTGAATACACACATACATTTGAATTTTTCAATCATGAATAATCTGTTTTCTGGGTGTTTCTCACCTGATGTAATCTTGTCATGTCAAGAAACATCTAATATTTTTTACTTCTTTTAGTATTCCGGTCACATGACTTGATTTGATTGACAAGTGTTATTCCATATGCTAAAAATATTTAAATCAAAACTACGGATATTTTTTACTTTGTACCCCACAAATACATCAAAATAAAAACAAAGACATTTTCAATTTACGAATTGCATATTTAATGTATTAATGTATGTCATTGACCCACACATGACAAAGGCCCAGCTGACATTGTGATGAGGTCATAATCTGATAAACAGGATGTGAAAGTGATACGGCTGTCACGGAAGCTGGGCGGTTGCCATGGCAACGCCGTGGCCCTCATTGATTGGATTACGGAGCTGACGAGGGCTCTGAGGACACACTCACACACACACACACACACAGAAATGGCTCACGACAGGTGTTTCTGTGACTCTTTCAGGTTACACACTAAATGGATTACATGAACTCATGCAAGCAGAATAATACACTGACACTAAATTAATGATTGAATCAGCTGCAATTCAGTTAAATAAATAAGATCTAATAGTAACCTAACGTACACCAACATTTCATGATAATATTGCTAATTTTATATGGGAATGGTATAGTTGTTGTTTTTTTACTATTAAATGTATATAAAATAAATGTATAAATACAATTAAAAAAATAAATAAATGTGAAATAAGTGTTCTCATTGTTCACTGAAACTAAAGCTATAAAAAGCATGTAGTACAAATATAAATTTTACATTTCAAATCTTTTAAAAAATATAATTTAAAACTTGGATGGACGCAAACAAAAATATATAAATTATTATTATTATTATTATATTATTTAATAATTATATTATTAATAACCAATGAAATGTGGGATCAGTGCAAAACAAATCGACATGTTACACTGGCATTAAAAACGAAAGACAAGTAAACTAAAATTATAAAACAACAGACAGCTTTGATTTATGCAATCTTGTTGTGACATCAAATGAATTCTCCATAAATGCCAAACCTTGTGTCATATGCAGTATATATTTAAATTTACCTTAAACTTCTGGTGTCTCTGTACAGACTAAATAACCCTAAAAACAGAGGCAGAGGAAACAGAGGCAGCCAGACGGCGTCTCACATCTCTCTCCGCATCAGAAACACAGCACCGAGACTACAGTGCTCTTCACAGAGAAGATCGAGCGTTTCATCAGGCCTAGAAACTCACGCTGGCACTGCAGCCATAACACTGTATATTTATGATGGCAGGCTCTGGTGACTGAGTTTCAGGCCTGATATGAAGGAGAGATTGACTAACGCTCAGTGTTGGCTTTTACCAGCATATAAACAGCGCTCAGGCCAGCTGGAACCGGCGTCTACACGTGGCCTTCACATTACGTCTGAGGGTTTGGCAAACCAGTGGTGTGCAGGAATAACAGAGCTGGATTTCCCACTGCGTACTGGCACTGGGAGCGCTTTAACATGCACTTTCTGTAAGATCTCGGCCTTTTAAAGGGTTGGTATAATGCACTTTTCACAAGATGTAAAATAAGGGGGCTTTCACACTTGGTTCGATTGCCTGTTCTGAACCCGAGTTCGATTGCTCCCCCCTCCCCCTGCCCCCGATGGACTGTGTTCACATTATATTATTTGTATCCGAACCACGGTACGCTTGCATCATCAAGCTGCAGCTGGCGCGTAATTGTGTTGCTTGGTAACCGCTATGAATGAAAATGCGTCAAAATGGATAGAATTGCTCGCTTCGCATTTGTTCTTCTTTTTTGAACCTTTGGTTTTGTTTTCAAAGAAAAGATACAGAAAGAGAAACACATTTGTGTCTGTCTGCTGCAAAAGTACTAAAATCGTTCCAAAGACAGCGGGCTGTCCGCCGAAGACAATTTTTGCGGAGACAGCCAGAAATCATCTTTCTGCTAGCAGTGCGTCAATCCCGCTTTTCGTCAAGGTAAGTGTATACACACACGCACGCACCACATTATGCGTCATCAATAGCAGTTCACTTCCGCGATTTGGTACGATTACGTTCATATCAGCAGCGAACCGTACTGGAGTTCACATAAACCGTACCCCAGATGGACTCGAGTACGGTTTGCGGGTGCGCACCCGAGTTCGGAAGACAGCTTTCACATCATCCAAACGAACTGAACTCGAACCCGGGTGCGCACCAAAAGTGCTAGTGTGAAAACGCCCTAAGTCTCTGATGTCCCAAGAGTGTGTATGTGAAGTTTTACCTCAAAATACCCCACAGATATTTCTATATAGCATGTTAAAATTGTCACTGCTTGAGGGTGAGCAAAAACGCGTAATTTTTGTGTCAGTCCCTTTAAATGCAAATGAGCTGCTGCTCCCGGCACAGGGGGCGGAGCTTCAACAGCGTCTGTGCTTTTACCTCACACAGACATGAAATGAAAATGTCAACAACTTTTAGCCTTTTATGTTCAAACCGAAGTCAGAAAGAAGTGACAACATGTAGAAGCAACAGGACATTTCTGAATGGTTAGTTGATGAATTTATGTAGCTTATGTATAGTTATCTTCTAGTCATTGATTAGCATATTCTGTCTTGATAATCTATAAATCGTGTTCAGGGGGCGGGGTTTATGTAAATTTTAGGGTTGGTGATGTCACTAACCCAGGAGGAATGTGGTGTAGTCCCTAACAGCCGTTTGTTGTAGTCCTTAAAAAGTGATTTCTTTAAAAGCAAATCTCTCCCTTTGCTTTGAACTTTGAGCGTTGTAACTTTGCAGATGTTGTTTATGCTCAAACAGCAACATTACACACTAACTAAAGTTAGAAAAGTGAAATCATAATCAACCACCCCTTTAAAATAAATCACGTACTAGGAAAAGAGACTCATGAACCATAAAGATCAACTCAAGCACTTGCCACTAGTAAAAATAAATTTTCACTATGCATATCACATCTCTAAAAAACAATGCACATGCAATTTAAATGAACATCCATCTTGTAATTGACTAGTCACCCCCTTGAATATACAGAAGACGTGAGTGAAGTTAAAATGGATGACAAGCTTGTTGGTCTCGGCCTGTTAATCCAAGAGTGAAACAACAGCAAATCTCTCATTAGGATAATTAAAGTGCTTCATTCGGACGAGTTTAAAGACATAATCACTGCGGTGTAGATCTGCAACTCAAATTAATCTGTAAAAGAGCAACTATATGGTACGTTAACATGCTTTACAGCTAAAAACTTATAGAATTATAGTATTATAAAATGGATAAATCCAGTTGAATTCATTACAACAAGGTTCCCGCTGAAATAAAAGATTTTAAAACACTGCATTGTATTTCTTAGCATAATTAAAACAACATGAACAAATTCACATACACTAAAATCATAAAAATTGCAAAAACATCTGTTACTGTGCCTAGATATTAACAACCTTCACTGTCTTTTCTATAAAATTACCTTCCATTCATTTATAAAAGAACTTTCTGCAATTTCAGCAATGGTTTAAAATGTCATTTGCTGCTCGGCATCATTAGCATCACAAATAAGTTGCATGCAAATTGTCAATTAGAAGTTGCCATTCAGATCCTGCTTTGTTATTTTAGATTTAGGTGTGAATGCTAATGCGTTCAATTTATATTCATTTATTCACTAAGCAGATGCCCAAAGCAATCAAAACAAACTAATTCAAAACATATAAAAAGTTTTCCTTCTCTAAAATATGCGAGTCATTTTCAGCAGAAATGACATGTTTGCACTATTTAATAGTCAAAGTTTTTAGATTCTCCATTCGTTCTTCCACTTTTTCATGCCACAAAATATTCCTCATTTTAATCTTCTCCAAATAAAATCCCTGCTGCTGGAAATCTGAACATCTGTGGTAAAGCTTGAAAAGATCCTGCATTAGAAATGCCCACTTCTGTCGCGATTAAACCACACACACAGTTTCTGAGCTTCAGGCTTGTTTAATCTGGACCTCAGCCAGACCTCCACATGTTCTCAATGATCAGAAGACAAACACTTTGTTCTTTGGACTAAGGCAAGGAAACACAGATGAACAGGGTGAAAATTGCAACTATTACATTTCCCCATATTTCCCCAGTTGATTAATCTCAGTAGATAAAGACAAATGTTATGTTTGATTAAGCTGTAACGTTTGGTGTGTGTAAAGCTCCTGAAGTCTTAAACTCACCACCTTTAAGATATGCATTGCAATTAAAATCTACAGATGCAAATAAATAAAATATAACATAATAAAAACTAATAAACAGGATGAAAAAATAAAAATACAAAATAAAAATGTGTATTTAATGGATGTTTTTTTCCCACTAGTCTATGGAAGCAAAATCTCAACCAATTTCATCACCAGTGCATGAAAAAGCAATGCTTTTGCCTTAACATGCACTGAAATGTCTTCTTGTTGACTTAAAATCATCACACATTAAGTCTGGTTGTGTCCAGACTGAGTGGGTGAGAGGTCACCAGAGACCATCCGATCAAGAGGACCAGCATGTTTAATCTTCGTGTGGATTTGAACACAACAATCCGCTTAACACACACACACACACGCTAATCAATACAACTGCTGCGTCTCTAACAGAGTCGTCCATCTCGACTCTGAAATTAATTCAGAAAATTCTGAGAAAGCTGATCTTCAGAAGGGCTTGTATGTTTCCTGAAGAGACACATTTACATGTATGAACACACACAGGCACAAAAACGGTGATGTCACCAGTATTTGTCACCAAACCCACCCATCCTGCAATTATGAATCAAAAGACTGTCAATAAAGTGGAAAAACACACTTTGATAGCTAGTTTGCTGCTAGTCTGACTGAGGCGGTCTACTTGCTCTAAAAACCTTGACCAAGCTGATCTAACTCATTAAATCCAAACAAAAGTTCAACCAAACAACCATCAAGACCAGCTAATGACTAACTCAAACCAGCCGGAAAACATGTAAAATCCTCAGGAAACAGTTTTATCTGGATTTGTTAGTATGAAAAACAGATTCTAACAGAAAATAAGTTTTTTATAACTACAAAAATTATTATATGTTTATAATTGATATAATTATAGCTATGTATTATATAAAGTGTGTGTCCCCCTGTGGTGAAAATCAAGTTTTTAATGTTGTTTATATGTCTATGTGGGGTTTTTAATATGCTTTAAGACAAACCATGTGTAAATTCATAAGTCGACACCATTGCTGAGTATTTCCTCCTTAAAACTGCAGTGAACCAAAGACAGTCTCAAAAACACGCTTTGAAATCGCTGGTGTTTCTGACGTCACAAACTACCTTGTAACCAATCAGATCAACGTGTGATCGTCAACCAGTGGATCTCTGAGCTGAGTGAGTGAGTGGAGGCGGGGCTCATTTGCATATTCATAGAACCGCGTTTACTAAATGAAGCAAGGGTGTCGAGTTACATTCAGGCTATTTTAAGGCATGAAGAAATTTGTTTTCAAGGAAAAAACTTTTAAATGGCATTTTGGTGATCAAAGACGAGTTTTAAGGGATACAATGATTGACTACAGGGGGACTTTAAATTCCAAAAATACAGATGATAAATGTATTGCATGTGCTGTAATGAATTACATTTTATGATAATTTTTAAATAAAAAAAAACATTATGTCTGGATATGATGACTCTCATTGCATTGATACAGTAATGAGAAACTAACTATAAAATCATCAATGAGAAACAGCCAAACAACTATCTAGACCTGCTCAAGACCAGACAATGACTAAAAAATGTCAAGCTTGGACCACTTTAAAACCATGTAAAACCCTCAGAAACTGGTTCTAAACGCCGGTTCTAAAAGCTACAGATATTGATGCACAAAAGGAGGACACTAAACAGGACTTATGTGACCTTCTTCTTACCCTGACGTCAGTTGCGTCTCCATGTCGGATGTTGCTGCACCAGGTGCTGCGCTCGCTGTTATTCTCAAAGTGATGGAAGACCTTCAGGACCCTGTCCGGGGCCCCGGGGGCCCGCTCCGGCCCCGCACTCAGACGGGCCTTGGCCCCGGTGCCCAGGGTGTAGTTCGGGTTGGGCTCCAGGTATGCCGTTGCCATGCCTTTGTTGTGCGCTAAGTGTCTGTCATATTCTGTGCAAAAAACAAGAGGAAGGGGAAACCGGTTAGGGTCATTTTGATATAAAAAATAAAATCAAAATTGCAATCAGGCTTAGTGTGATTATCAAATCACAAAGGCTGTGATTTAATGAAATAAACAAATGAAATGCATCTTTCAGAGTGAAGCGCGGCACTGTGTTTATCTACACGTGAGCAGCTCATGATCCAATTCTGAGTGTCTCGGGTCACAGTAAACGCAGTAAAATCTCATCTCTGAATCTCTGAAATAAAAATCAACAAAAACTATATGGATGGACAACTATAAAATAATAAAAATGACAAAATACACCACAAAATTCCTAAATCTTTAACTACAATAAACATGGAAAAGTATTCAAAATGAATAAAAAATATAATGGTATCTTAATTATAAATAAACAACACTGTTACAAACAAGCACTGCAAACCTGAAAAAAAGTATTTTAAATCGAAATCATAAATTTTGTATTTTTGTATCAGTTAGATTTTTTCCCCCAAATTGTGCAGCCCTATTTTGTCCTTCTACACTAATTACACAGACAATAAAAATTGACATTGCTTCCAAAATAAAAGATGCTAGCGTAGGACTTTCTAACAGCATCTCAGCGTTTCTCACACTTCTGAAATAATCTGAGGACGTTTCTCACACTTCTGATATGATCTGAGGACGTTTCTCATTCTATCTCTGTGTGTGAAGCGGTTCGAGAGACAAACAGGGATATAGCAAAGCGCGAACATGATAAATTTAAGAGGCGTTATACAGGAGCAGATGAATCGCCAGACACTTCGCAGATGGAGAGCAAATCAGTTTCCATTTAACTGCTCATGTTTACATCAGGGTTAACAGCCGTATGTGTGAAAACATGAGTAAGCCTCGTCTAAGGAGTAAACGTCTCTCTAGCTGGTTAAAGCTGGTCTGGGTGGTCGTTCAGCTGGAGGCGCTGCAGTAGGGTTGGTTAACTCCACACTCAGCATTACACTTGTAAGAGACATGTTTTACTGCTCTGTTCCATACAAGCACTTTATGTATAATAGAGTTTCAATTGGTCTACATGTTTCTTAGTCCATTTTATTCCTTCTTACATTTTAAGTGTGTATGTCTTTAAGACAGTTGGAGTTACCACTTGCGGACTCACCTTTCCACACCACTTTTGGATTATCGCTACTTTTGGACTGTATCTACACTGGTGGACGCTCACATTGGGACGCTTCAACACACAAGGATTCTTATGGACTGTTTAATGGTATGGTGCGATAGACTCTATGCTTTTGACAGCCTGGGCCCTATCTTACACCCGGCGCAATGCAGCGCCAAGCACGACGCAAGTGTTTTTTGCTAGTTTCAGCCTGACGCAGTTATCATTTTCACGTCCTGCACCACGTTGTTTAAATAGCAAATGCATTTGCACCCATTTGTGTGCCCATGGGCTGCTGGTCTGAAAACGAGGTGTGTGTTCAGGTGCATTGTTGGCGTGTTGCTATTTTGAGGAACTGAAATAGACTGAGCCATTGACCAACTGAAAACTGGTCTAAGTCAATGGCGCAATATTTTTTTGTTATTTAAAGAGCGTGTTAGTAATGTGCGCCTATAGGCGGGTCCACAACGCGCGTACACTCTGCTTATTAAACACACAGGGATGCACAGCAGCACACAAACATGCCAAATATTTACAATAGGATTACAATGTAAAAGATTATTATTGTGTACATAAAGATATGGTGGAATCCGGCTTGTCCCGTAGATGGTCTGCTTGTGCACTATTACCTCACGAATGAGCAGATCCTTTCCCTCTCTCAAATTCCGTCATCTAAATAGCGAATCTGCCATGGGCCGAGCGCAACTGGCATTTAAAGGGAATAGGAGATGAGACTCTGATTGGTTTAACGCAAGTAAATCCCGAAACACACCCATTACTCATTAAGAGAATAGGGACAACCCTTTTAGACCATGCACCGGGAGCACCGACCATTTTTCCCGTCGTTAAACTAACAAAAGTGGATTCGGACACGCCCTAAGTGCACTTGCACTCGGCGCTTTAGACCATGCGCTAAGATCGTTAAAATAGGGCCCTCTGAGTTTTCCTGGTTTTATAGTGTTGTTTTAAAGTCTCTTATGAAGATTGTAAATACACCGTTCTTATCCACTTTAACCTCAGTTGCGTCTCATTCCTTAACACCGAATTCCTCACACAGTAAAATCTGACTAAAATCTTAATTTTTGTAATCTCAACCTAATTGGCTGAACGTTACAAACTAACCAGCTAACATTTCTGCTGAAAATCCATCCATACATTAAACTCCACGACACAGGCAGGACACATGCTGGGATGGACTGATGGGATATTTCAGCAGATTGCGCAGCACATTCCTCTCGGCAGCATTCCAACAATCCCAGACATCCGCTTATCTGACGCTTATCACCATCACAAATATGAAACACACCCATGATAGAGATAAACAAACGTGCAAGAACAAACACACACACACACACACATATCAGGACAGTTACGCAAGACAGTGTGTTTTCCATTAGTTGAACATGAAAAGTAGTAAAAAATGATGAACCAGGAGTCTTGCAGCTAAACCTTCTAATCCTGGGAATTACTGATTTTTACCATCGGAAATAATTCATATTCATTCTTCAGTTCTCCAAACTGTTTGGAAAACACATTTACGGTAAAGGATTTACAATGGAAGTGCAGCAGGAGAGCAGACAAAGCCTTGGATTATTGAGTAAAACACAGGGTCTAAACTTTAAAGGGTCTAAGCTGTCTATTTACTGTTTTAGATGAACTTCTGATGTGATTCCTGTTCCATGTAAAGAGAGGGCTACAGATATAATTGGAAAATGCATTTATTTTTATGCTGATTTTTCCAAAAAGTTCCTTATGTCTGGCAGGATGATGCCTATTTCAGTGTTACAGTAGTCAAGTCAGGTCACCATTATTTCTATAGATATATTGTTTTCTATAGAGAACCCAGGCTCAGTCGGGGGACCAGTCCTACTCTGGCCTAGAAAAATGAACACAAGTGTGATTTATTTAATGACAGACTAATGACAATCATCAGTGAGAAACTAAGGAGAATCACAAACCATCTGGACACATTACAGTAATGCGAGCTGTCATGAAAATAATGTCACAATGCAATTAAATCATAATGGCTGTCATGAGATTCACCCGGCTGGTGAAAGGAGGCTCTTATTATTGGCTTAATTTCCTTAATACAACATAGCATGGGTTTCTTTTAGTTTTGGGGTGAAATATGAGCCAGACATGAACTTGAAAGGCACACATCAAAGTGTCAGTGAATGAGCAGTTACACTCTCAGAGTCACGTACAGCACAGAGATCTGACACACACACACACACACACACACACACACACACACACACACACACACACACACACACACACAGCTCCAGACACTGACACCATCCAAACACACCGCAGTCTGTCTGCTTCATACATCATCAACAAACACCAAAACATCACTCACATTCAGAAGATGCTTTTAGATGCCAAAGTTACTCACTAAACTCTTACGACAAGTTGAAACAAATAGATCAATGTATTAAAAATGTCACAGTGTTAGACTTGGTAGGAAGTCAAACTAACGAATGACTGACTTACAGTAAATCTAATTTAATATAAAAACATATATACACTTTACACATTTTTAGCATATATATATATATATATATATATATATATATATATATATACACACATACACATACTTGTCTATATATATATATGTGTGTGTGTGTGTGTGTGTGTGTGTGTGTGTGTGTGTGTGTGTGTGTTTCAAAACCAAGATTCTGAATGTTTTTAAAAGAAGTGAATACATACGTCTCTCTAAAGCCAAATTATAAATAACGAGCATGAGAGCGGTCCGTGGTCACGACCATCCTACCTGTGAGTAGAAACGGCCAGCAAACACACGGTACAGTGAAGTCATGCGACACACATCCATCTCTGTCGGGAAACATGAGGGAGTCGTGCGGCGAACAGAAATCCCCGGCACACGTCTGTGCCTGTAACGGGTGTGGGATGTCTGACACGACACGCTTTACCGTCACACACACGGGACAAGCCTCTCTCCTCTCACACACTGTCTCATCGCTACAGTCACGGCCGAGTGTGAGTCATCTTTACCTGTTCACCACTCATTTTCCACAGACTCACCTGGCGTCCAGGTGTGCGGGGGCGTGGCTTAAGGCAGGACACACCCCTATATCCATTTAAACAATGAACACTAATACTGAATGGCTCATTCAGGACAAAAAGATACACTGTACAAGCTCTGCTTCAAAACCTAGTGTTGTACACTGTCTACATAGGTAGCTATTTTCTATAATGATGGGAACGCTCTACATACGCATACAGCAAAAGAAAAGTACTTACAGTCAAAGAGAGATGCGATATAAGAGACATGACTCACAACTGAGTCCAACAGAGTTTGATTTTAACATAAATCTTATAAGCATGAAAATACATAGCGACACAAAACTTTGGATGAAACAGTTTATTTTTAATTAGATTTCTATAGCATTGAACAAAATGTAATTAAAAATTTTTGAAAAAACTTTTATTTTTTATCTATTTAAAATGCTAAACAAACAAAAAATAAAAATAAATATTAGATCTGTTTCGTTGCTACTGTAAGTATGCCCTTGCTACTGTTAACAGATACACAGACACACTGCTGTGAGCATGTAAGATGCATAAATAGACATCATAAATCCCGTAGCAGATCAAGGCAGGTGGAGCTGGGGGAGTTGGAGGGGTTCACAGGAACTCAGACCAGACCATTTAAATGTTGAGTAAGCAATCTCATTGGCTGCAGGATCAGCTTGTGATTGGGAGCCAATCAGCTTGCGCCATGTAGTAACGATGTGATTGCTGGCAGATTGCATGTACAGGACCATCAGCCTGAGCCATCTAGAGTTTCATGACTGAAATAGATACGGCATTGAATACTGTTAATATTGTTGGCTCGACAAATTGCTTGTGATTTTCTTTATTTATAAGTTACTTTGGATAAAAGCATCTGCTAAATGAATAAATATAAAGGTTTAACCTGGTGCAATGCATCTCTGTGGTGACATATTAGAATATTATATGGTTTTGGAGGGACTATCGGTGAGTAAATAATGACAGAACTGTCATCTCTGGGTGAATTTAATTTCCAATAATGAAAATATTAAAATAAAACGCAGCAAAGAGATGGCCATGTCATTGTGAATAAAATGGGCAACGCTGAAGGAAATCTCTTCACACCGCAGTGACCGCAGCCGTATCTGAATATAGCATCTCTAATGACTTCACAATCTTAAATGTCACGGTTCAGTCTAATTCAACTGCTCTGCAGCCAACAACCGCATCGACACAGTCTGCCCTGTGAAAATGAGTCATTTCGGGCGATTGCATGAAGATTTCACTGAATTTCCGTCATCTAGGAGTAATGAGTCATTCCTGACAGCATGAGACTAGTCTCTGAGCGGAAGAAAATGCTGAGTTTGCAGTCGGACAACATGAGGAACCGTCCACTAACAAGCTGAAACCATCCGGTGGAACAGAGATGATAGGGTCACGTCATGCTGTCACTCATAGAGAGCCACAGATATCCCAGCATGCACCCGCATGCACCCGCAATGAACACAGTGACTCAGAAATGAGGAGAGGAGAGCCCAGATGAGAGCAAAAGAAGAGAGTACAGGAGGTGATATGAAAGCAAAAGAGATGAGAAGAAGAGACTAGACTATAAGAGAGCAAAGAAGAGATGAGAACAATGAAGAAGAAAAGAGATTAGATGAGATGAGAGTAGAACAAAAGATAGGCTAGAAGAGTTGAGAGCAAAGAAGAGAGTAAAAGAGAAGAGAGAAGAGACGAAACAAAAAGAAACAAGACAAGAAGAGACTAGATGAGACGAAACAAGAATAGACGAGAAGAGATGAGGCGAAACAAGAATAGACGAGAAGAGATAAGGCGAGATGAGATGAGACTAGACAAGAAGAGATGAGAAGAGATGAGGCGAGATGAGATGAGACTAGACAAGAAGAGATGAGAAGAGATGAGAAGAGATGAGGCGAGATGAGATGAGACTAGACAAGAAGAGATGAGAAGAGATGAGAAGAGATGAGGCGAGATGAGACTAGACAAGAAGAGATGAGAAGAGATGAGAAGAGATGAGGCGAGATGAGATGAGACTAGACAAGAAGAGATGAGAAGAGATGAGAAGAGATGAGGCGAGATGAGATGAGACTAGACAAGAAGAGATGAGAAGAGATGAGAAGAGATGAGAAGAGACTAGACAAGGAGAGACGAGAAGAGATGAGAAGAGACTAGACAAGAAGAGACTAGACAAGAAGAGACGAGAAGAGACTAGACAAGAAGAGACGAGAAGAGATGAGACGAGAAGAGATGAGACGAGATGAGGCGAGATGAGATGAGACTAGACAAGAAGAGATGAGAAGAGATGAGAAGAGATGAGGCGAGATGAGACTAGACAAGAAGAGATGAGAAGAGATGAGAAGAGATGAGGCGAGATGAGATGAGACTAGACAAGAAGAGATGAGAAGAGATGAGAAGAGATGAGGCGAGATGAGATGAGACTAGACAAGAAGAGATGAGAAGAGATGAGAAGAGATGAGGCGAGACGAGAAGAGACTAGACAAGAAGAGACGAGAAGAGATGAGATGAGAAGAGATGAGAAGAGATGAGGCGAGATGAGATGAGACTAGACAAGAAGAGATGAGAAGAGATGAGAAGAGATGAGGCGAGATGAGACTAGACAAGAAGAGATGAGAAGAGATGAGAAGAGATGAGGCGAGATGAGATGAGACTAGACAAGAAGAGATGAGAAGAGATGAGAAGAGATGAGGCGAGATGAGATGAGACTAGACAAGAAGAGATGAGAAGAGATGAGAAGAGATGAGAAGAGACTAGACAAGGAGAGACGAGAAGAGATGAGAAGAGACTAGACAAGAAGAGACTAGACAAGAAGAGACGAGAAGAGACTAGACAAGAAGAGACGAGAAGAGATGAGACGAGAAGAGATGAGACGAGACGAGACAAGAAGAGACGAGAAGAGATGAGATGAGACTAGACAAGGAGAGACAAGAAAAGATGAGACTAGACAAGAAGAGACGAGAAGAGATGAGACTAGACAAGAAGAGACGAGAAGAGATGAGACGAGATGAGATGAGATGAGAAAGGACGAGACAACTGAGAAAAGAAGAGACAAGACTAGAAGAGATGAGAATAGAGAAAAAGAGACTAGAATAGAAGAGACAAGAAAAGAGACGAGACCAGACCAGAAGAAATGAGATGAGAATAGAAAAGAAATGAGACGAGACAAGACAAAAAGAGACAAGAAGAGAAGAGACTAGACTAAAAGAGATGAGAATAGACAAGAAGAGATGACAAGAATGAGACAAGAAGAGTCAAGATGAGAAAAGACGATAAGAGTGACCTCAAGCGACCTCTGAACCCACAGATGCTCTCATCACACTGAACGCATCACCCGCATGTTAACATGCATTGCACATGCAAATGTATTTAAATTAAGTAGGAGGGATCAGACCGACAACAACTCAAAATATCTCATGTTACAGGAGTGAAGGTACAGCAGGAACACAAATCCCTCTGAAAACACAACATCCATCCAGAGAAACACAACATGAGCTGAACACGTTAAACCACATTATATCTGACCCTCAGTGACTCCAGCATGCATTAGATCTTCCATTAGTGTCTGAGGCACGTAACCTGCTCTTCAAGGGTCACAGATTATCTCCATGCTTGAGCTAGCGGGCCCTATTTTAACGATCTAAGCACATGGTCTAAAGCGCAGAGCGCAAGTGCACTTAGGGCGTGTCCGAATCCTCTTTTGCTAGTTTAACGACGGGAGAAATGGTCAGCGGTCCCGGTGCATGGTCTAAAAGGGCTGTCCCTATTCTCTTAATGAGTAATGGGTGTGTTTTGGGATTTACGTGCGTTAAACCAATCAGAGTCTTATCTCCCATTCCCTTTAAATGCCAGTTGCGCTCGGCCCATGGCGGATTCACTATTTACATGAGGGAATTTGATGTGTGGATAGACCAAACGCGTCTCCAGAGCGCAAACGGATCTGCTCATGCGTGAGGTAAAGGTGCGCAAGCAGATAATCTACGAGACAAGCCGGATTCCACCATATCTTTATGTACACAATAATAATCGTTTACATTGTAATCCTTTTATTTTAAATATTTGGCATGTTTGTGTGCTGCTGTGCATCCCTGTGTGTGTAATAAGCAGAGTGTACGTGCGTTGTGGACCCGCCTATAGGCGCACATTACTAACGCGCTCATTAAAGGGGGGGTGAAATGCTCATTTTCACTCAATCTCCTGTTAATCTTGAGTACCTATAGAGTAATATTGCATCCTTCATATCTCCAAAAAGTCTTTTGTTTTATTATATTTTTAATTGAAAGATAGGCTGTACCGAGTCTTTCCGGAAAAAAACGAGCGGCTGGGGGCGGGCCGTGTGGGCGAAGCTAAAGCTGTGCTTACCCGCCTAGCTAACAACACACAGAGACATTTGTTCAACAGTTTTACTCACCGTCCGGTTCCAACGCACGACCGCGAACCTTTATCATTGTGACTGCTCGATCCTTAAGCATTAGACGATCTGCAAATCCGACGATCTGGGCTTTGTTTATAAAACAATCATCGTCGAAATGCAGGGAACAACAGTCTTACACAACTCCGTTTATGCTCAGGAAAACAAACTCCATCCACGGGTTCCTTAACGCCGGGTTCTTTGGGAATCTGTGCAGGGTTGTCTTGCCCTGGCAACCAAAAACACACTTCTTTGGTGACATTGACTTCCCAAAAGCCGGGCAGGGCGCTTTGATGGCGAACTGCTTTCACTCTCTTGCTCTGTTCTACGAGTGCGCGCGCGCCCGCGATCTTACCGGAGAAGTGCCCTTAGGACCCATATAAGGAAATTCCGCTCTATCTTACGTAAGACAGAGCCATACTCGAAAAAAACTTTCCGAAACTTGTGACAAACCGGAAGGAGTATTTTTGGAACAAAAATACTCCTTCAAACGTACAACTTAGTTTTTGAAACTTTGTCCATGTTTAGCATGGGAATCCAACTCTTTACCAGTGTAAAAAACTCAGTATGCATGAAATAGCACCCCCCCTTTAAATAACAAAAAAAATACTGAGCCATTGACCAACTGAAACCTGGTCTAAAGTCAATGGCGCAGTATTTTTTTGTTATTTAAGGAGCGCTATTTATATTTCTATTCCTCAAAATAGCAACGTGCCATCAATGCATCAGAACACACCTCGTTTTCAGACCAGCAGCCCATGGGCGCAAATGCATTTGCGGTTTAAAAAACGTGGAGCGGGACATGAAAATGATAACTGCGTCGGGCTGAAACTAGCAAAAAACACTTGCGTCGCACTTGCCACTGCATTGCCGGTGTAAGATAGGGCCCATAATGTGTGTTTTTGTGCATTCTGGGTCTCATGCGAGTCCATCTATGGATATAGTCCATATTTCCCAGATACTGCTGGTTTAATTTCTGGTTAAATCTTACTAAAGTATGGTTGACTGACAGTCTGATGTGAACTGCACACAAAAACTGCAAGACCGCTCTCAAAACAGCAAGCTGATCAGATCTCAGTGTTACAGGTTTGCATGGGTCCGCTGGGAAACATTATTGTTTACAACATCTCCTAAACAATTCCTAAAACGACCCTTCTGAGGAAAAACACAAATTTGACAAGGATGTTTTTGTGTGTTTGAGGCACTTAGTATCAAACTCAACAATATTTCCCCTGCATATTCTGCTCTGTTCTTAGAGATGTCTTCAGATTTACCCGCCCCTCAACATCATGATATCAAGAGCAAACTGTTTTCCTGTATAAACATCAACAACAACAAAAAATAGTAGACCAAAACTAGTCAAAAGTCAGATTACACAAGATCATACAAGCATATACTGTATATACACAGCAGAATTCATCTTTTTAAGTGCCATTTCAATTTTCACACAGTTTTTAGTTTTAAATGAATGCAATATTTCATATTAATTGCACCAAATAGTGAAATTATGAATAACAATAGTGAAAAACCAGTGATAAAAAAAGATGCAGTCGTTACCAACAAATTCTCCTGAAGGTTTTACCAGTAAAGCAAAGAGCTTTTTAGCATGATGGATCATGAAAACAATGCTTTCAAACAAGTGATCAAGATGCTTTCTCTTTAAAGTTGTCTCTGAAACAATGAACTAAAGCATGAATGAACTCAAAATTAATGAAAAGTTGGAACTTAATCATTTGATAATAATCATTTGATCTGTTCATTGCACTGAGCCGCAGCAGAAGAATCAACATTGAGTGATGAAATATGGCCCTACAATTAATTTAACCAGGAACTGAAGCAGGTAAATTCAATCAACCAATTAAAATTAATTGGCATTTTCAAATCAAATTTTCTCTTTATGATTCCTTGTATGATTTACATGCAAACACTGAAGACACACACACACACACACACACACACACACACACACACCAGTCAATGAGGTTTGTCCCGTCAGTCACACAAGAGTCAATAAGATTAAGACTGAATGAGTGTCTGACTAAAGGACAGCATCAAGAGCAGGTGCTTAACACACACACACAGAGAGAGAGAGAGAGAGAGAGAGAGAGAGAGAGAGAGAGAGAGAGAGAGAGAGAGAGAGAGAGAGAGAGAGAGAGAGAGAGAGAGAGAGAGAGAGAGAGAGAGAGAGAGAGAGAGAGAGAGAGAGAGAGAGAGAGAGAGAGAGAGAGAGAGAGAGAGAGAGAGAGAGAGAGAATAAAATACCATTGCCAAAAAAATCATGAAAAAAAAATCTAAATGAATTGCTTTTAAATTAATTATTAAATGTTATATAATTAATTCCTTTTTTGTAAAATGAGAAAAGCATTGGCTAAACATATTAACGTGATGTTTTATGTTTTTAAGAATGCATTTTTAGTGTGCTTTTACTTCACAGTGTTATGTACGGTATATGTCAAAAAAATACAAAAAATAATAATAATAATAATAAATAAAATTAAATAAATTAAATAAAAAAATTAAAAACAATTAAGTAAAAAAAAAATTACAAAAAAGATCAAAATAAACACTAATACTTGTGCCAAAATGCTTTCAACTACCAAAACAAGACACTTCAAACTCATCCGCACAACCAAACCCCACATATGCACACAACACACACACTCACACTCACACTCTCCAGCATTAGGAGTGAACAGACAGCGGTGTACCTGCGGCCCAGCACAAGGGGAAAGCACTGCAGCGTCTCTTCTCCATGTAAGCGTCAGACTGTCTGTCTGAGCCCGTGGAGAGGGTCAGCCAGCACCCGCCGCTCTCAAACACCCTCATGGGAACCTGTCCTGACACACACACACACACACAGACACCGGCCTTC